>ML686047.1:53956-135751 GCA_007922175.1 Pelusios castaneus
ACCTGATCAGACCCAGAATCCATCCAGTCCCGTGTCCTGTCTCCAATAGGAGCCTGCACCTGCTCCATCAGATGATGCAAGAAACCCTGCAGTAGCAGGAAGAGAATCACCTGTCCACGGGAAAGGTTTCTCCTCACCCCTACTGGTTAGCGATTGGCTGAAGCACTGGTACTTAAGCCTGAACACTGCCAAAACTCCTACTGTATCCTACTGTCATCCTTTAGTATTTACCATTCTAATTCTGGGGAGATATACAATCCACAGAAACCTCCAGTTACTGTTGGAATCCTCCTAAGCCATTTCCCTGGGGAGAGGATGGATCTCCCCAGATCCCTCAGTCCAGCTCTCCTTTTCCTCCATAGGATCTGTGCCCCCAGACACCCAACCACACACAACCCTGCATCTCTGTACTGAGACAAGGACAGTTATGCAGAACTACTGCTTTGCATATTTCCATCCAAGTGACGTGGCCCTGCCCCTAGGAGCAGCTATAAAGGTTACAATCAAACACTCCGTGCATCTGAGCTCAGGATCTGTCACGCTGCATTTAACAAGATGATCTGGCAGACGCTGCTTCTCTGGCTCCTAGTGCTCTGGTTCCAGGGTAAGCAGAAACAGGGATTTTAAAGTGCTCTGGTTCCAGGGTAAGAAGAAACAGGGATTTTAAATAACTGCAGTTAACATTCAAGCGTAATATCTTTCTCAGCGCACACAGGCCTGGGTTAACGCTGAGGGTTAAACGAATAAAACAGACTAGGTTCAGCTCTATTTGTTACACTTTAATTCTCTTGACTGATGTTCTATTCTTTTTGTGTTGCCTCTCTCCCTGTTCAGGCTCCAGTGGGCAGATTGTGATGACCCAGACTCCAGAATCCCTGGCAGTGTCTCCAGGAGACAGAGTCACCATCAACTGCAAAGCCAGTTCCAGCCTCACCAGTGGTAGCTATCAAGTCTTAGCCTGGTACCAACAGAAACTGGGACAAGCTCCTAAGCTCCTTATCTATGATGCTTCCAGCCGAGTCTCTGGGATCCCAGACCGGTTCAGTGGCAGTGGGTCGGGCACTGATTTCACGTTCACGATCAGCAGGGTTGAAGCAGATGACGCTGGAGATTATTACTGCCTGCAGTATAAAAGCCACCCTCTCACAGTGATACAGACCAATACAAAAACCTCCCTGCTCTGTTCATTCTCCATTGCTCACTGAGCCAGCTGCTTCTTGAGCAGCATGGTAGGGTCAGATGTTGCCCCCCCTCTCCAGAAGCAATTGGGGTGTGTCAGGGCTTAGAGTCCTCAGCCCACAGGCCAGCTCTCTGACCCTTCCTAGAGCTCCCAGCACCCATCAGATGGGGAATGGAGACATTCATTTCTTCACGCTGAGCAGGTTCACCCCCTCCACTCTTGCATGATGGCAAGTTCCAAAGGCGTAGCCGTGTTAGTCTAGTTCAGCCAAAAGAAGAGGAGTCTGGTGGCACTTTTAAAGACTTACAAATTTATCACATGAGGTTTCGTGGGAGAAAATCCCACTTCTTTAGACACTTGAAGATGGGAAATTTACAGAGTGGGAGGAAAATAAATGCAGGTGAGTGTAAGTCATAGGATCAGGTCAGACTAACAGCAAATCAAAGCAGTTAAGATTCAAACAGTGGAGAACAGCAATTAGCAGGGAGGTGCAGGGGGGAGGAATGAATGCAAAATCATCTGTTGTAATGGGAAAAAAACCCATAGTGTCTATTCAGCCCTGCTTTCCTTCCCTTCCCCCAACCTTGCAGCCCTTACAGGTAATGAAAGTGAATTTCCACTAGTTGCCACCAGACAGCATCTCTCTCATACACACACCTGGCTAAAGTACACAGCACGGTTTGAGACTGGCTACCGGCAATTCACTTCGTTCTACGTAGCCCCTGTTGCTGCTGGTTCATCTACGCCCATTTCTACACATCAGGGCACCTGAGGTTCTGTTACTAGAGAGCATAAGTTACCATCCCGCGACTGCTCCGTTATGTTAGTTAACAGATGAGCCAGCCAGACCTCTTCTCTATTTCCGCACAGAGGACAGTTTCCATACAACCTGCCCCTTGCTGGGGTTCCTCCCATGCAGGTAATAACCTGGGTCTTTTTTACGACAGCATCGCATCTGAGCTTTCATTCTCCCAGCTGCTAAGAAAATCAGCATGAAAGTTCTGGTCCACACGCTCACATCAGCTAGCCCTGTCACACGTATGCATTACAAGTGGGCCGCTCTAAGATGACACAGGAAAACATGCCCCTGTGCAAAGAGCCAGCTCCAGGTATATATGGAGCACTAACGCCATGAAATGGTGCTTAGGTCTCATTGTGGCCTTTTGCACAGAGGCCAATTTCACCCATAGCAAATAAGAGAAATTAGCCTGTCCCGGTCCCTTATGAAGAGGTAAATACAGAGAGATCACCCCATTTTCTATTTGTCTAGCCCACAGACTCCACTGTTACATCAGAGCCTTACACCCTTCCAAAGGTGATGAGTTGATTTCCTCCAAATGGGTATTTGGGAGGAGATTTAGAAGGGACGACAGTGACACTACGTTAAGGAAATGTAACTGAGAGCTGAGACGTTCATTCCCACAGATTCTGACAACTGTCATTTCATGACCAAATAGGAAAGTGACTGCAGACCCTGCTAATTCCCTACTTCAGTTAAGCTTTGTTTGCTCATGGGACCCTTTCGTACTCAGGTTAAATGACATGTACATTTACAGAGCAGCAACTGTACATCTGTTGCCCCCATGTGGTATTTCTCTGTTCCACTTTACTCCCTAGGCTTCACTCAGCTGAGAAGTATCAAGATGATCTCAGAGGCTCATCTCCTCTGGCTGTTAACACACTGCATTGCAGGGGAGAATAAATAAAGGAGACACTAACAAGGAAGTGATCCAAAATGACACCAAGGAGGGGGTAGTTCCTTTGGGTCAGAACCTCAGCTGGCATGAATCAATTTCAGTGGCACTTAGCCAATTACCATCAACTCAGGATCTGAGCCATGGCCTTTTGCTGTGTCCGACTATTTGCACTCCTCAGGTGATATGTATACAGACATTTTTCTTGTTATTTTCACTGAAATTAAATAAAAACATGGAAAGAGCATGACGCTGTTTGTGAGGCCAATCTCAGCTGAGATTCCTTGCCTACAAAGGTAACTATATTTATTTTGTTTTATTCTCAGATTCCAGAATCTCTGTCCACTCTCCACAAGACAGTCACCAATAACTGCAAAGCTAATTTAGACATGAGTGACAGATTAGCATGGCACGCTCAGAGACCTGGACAAGCCCCTAAACTTCTAATACAGTTTTTGCTGCCTGCCTGCACTTTGGGACCCCAGCCTGGTTCAGCTGCAGTGGGTCTGGGGCTGATTTCACTCTCACAAACAGCAGTGTTGAAGCTGATGATGCTGTAGTTTGTTATGATCAGCTACCCTGCTCCACAGTGATACGGATCAGTACAACTAAGGGGAGCAGGGAAGCTTTTGATGTTGCTCAGGGGAACAGCTGCTTCCTAGCATCCAACCTCAAACACTAGATTTGAGTGCAGGGTTTAGGTCAGACCTTAGGGCCCACCCATGCCCCAGCTGAAAGCATCTGGTTCCCTAATCACTGTGAACAAGGATTTCTTTTTATAGCAACATCACTGCTGGCTTTGTAACATCTGTAGGGGTGTCCACAGCCGCCTTGCTGCATACAGGAAATGGGTTCAAACACAATAGCACCATGTGTCTGGGCAGAGCCATTCCTCAAGCCCTTGTCTCACCCAGCCATGTTCACCGGCCCGGCAAGTTTCTGGAGGCACAGCATGAAGCTGCAAGCATTAGTAGAGTCTCTCCCACCGTCTGCCACCAGTGACCAATCCCACCTCTCCAGTCACTAAGCCGTGGGATGGAGAGACAACCACTTCTAGAAATATCACATGCCCCAACTCCCTCATCACATGTGGTGACTGAGCTCCTCAGGAATCACACCTGGGTCCCCTCTGGTCACCGCTGATCAGGATCTGCCACGGCAGAGTCTGCCCCAGGCCAGGCCAGGTCTCCACACTCCAATGCAGCTGGCTCTCAAATCCAGTCTCAGAGGGTCCAGCCCCTGCTCCACCTGGAACTCCCCCACAGGGAGCCCCCTTCCCTGGAAGGGTCGTGGGGAGTTCCTCCATGGCCCAAAGGCCCAGCACTTTGCCTTCCAGTCAGAAGGGACTCTCAGCCAGTGTGGAAGTCAGAAGGGTTTATTAGCTCTCAGGATCACTGTGTAGAAAGACTTGGCTAGCAGCTTTAACTAGAGGTTACAGCAGCGACCCACCGTGAGATGCACACAGCCATGCTCTGAGACCCCATTCCCTTAGGTCCATGGAACTGCCCCTCCCCTAGCTCCTCCCCATCCTTTGTCTTCTTCCTGGGCTAGGTGAATGCTGCCCCTTGATCTTGAACTGCCACAGCCTGTGTGACTGATTGTGCTGTGGATGGGGAGGGGGAATCCCAACCTGGTCTGCTTTTGTATGGCTGGGAAAGGCCCATCTGCCCTCCAGTGGTCCTTGAAATAATCACACACCCAGGTCCCATCACCAGAATACATGAACAGTGAAGTAAGGGAAACTGAGGCACAGCACCTAGCCCTCAGAATAAAACCTAAGCATCTCCCCACTTCCTCACACACATAGACCACATGTAGGCCTAGAACCCCTATTCCCAAAATATAGTCCTTTACTATCAGGGCCAAAAGCTTCCTGACACTGGAAATGCCTCACCCCAGACTGTGTTATCTTTAGTGTTTGTGTAAGAGGCTTGGGGAAAGCCCTGTTCTAACCATAGATTCAGTAGATCTTTTCCTGTACCTCAGCCAACCTCTCTGCTGGGGCACAGGCCAGAGTTTCAGCACTTTGATATACATTAGGGAGAGTTAAGTCACTGAGAGAACAGAAGTAACAAAAAAAATCTCTGCAGGCAAAACATTCAGTAACGCTAGAGCTACCTTTTCATCAAGGAAAGCAGAGCCATTTATTTATAACCCGTAAAACAATTGTGACTCGTGTCTCAAACTTTTCAATGACCAGACTTCATGGGGCGACCACTGGCTAAATTTTAACACCTGTTACTTCCACGAGTTCAAATGCAAACGATAATTATGTGCAGAGACTTACATGGTCCCAGAGCTCCTTTCTAGGTGGAATTATCCTTCTCCATCTCTGTGGAAGAGAGGCCAACTTCCAGGTAGAGAACCCCAACTCCTTAAAGCTAGGAAACAAGTGTTAATCCCACACGCTCCTTCAAACTCCCTTTGAGTCTTTGCAACAAGTCTCCAATCTGCCCAGCCTGCAGCAGTTCTAGTCCTCTTCTTCTCCAGGAGCAGAAGAGAGCCTGCGCTTTAAATCAAACAAAACTGACAAAGCCGCTGAAAAAAATAAAGTAAAACTGACCCTCAATACACCACTGCACTGCTGAGCAATTCAGTTTGATTGACTCCCTCTTGTATTTATAAACTCCCCTTCCCTTTGCGTTCCCATTGGCTCCTCTTTCAGAGTGGCACCAGGTGTGCCTTCTCAGCTGCCTGCTCACAATGAAAATCACCTAAGTAGCTTCAAACAGCTGACGGCCTCCCACACCCAATTGCTGAAGGATTCCAGCCCCTCCAGCAGGGTCTCGCTGCCTGGCTCTGGCAAGTCAGCAGCCAAAGTATCTCGAAACAAAAATGCAATGCAAGGATGTGGGTTACATTTGCATAATACACAGTCCATTGTGGGTGCTACTCTGGCAGACACTGGTAGCTGGTCTCGTCTCTAGCCTGTGGACCAGCCACTAGAGGACAGTATCTATCTCCCACTCACACACACGCTGCCTGCAGGTTACAGAGAGCCCAAACCTTGTTAAAGTGTATTCTGATAGGGACACTATCATTTTCTAATCCCAACGCAGTAGGTCTGACTGTATAAACCTGTTATCCCAGCTGCTTAACTCAGCTACACAAATGACTGGCCAGGGAGCCTGTGCCAGAAGACGGCGAACAGTTTTTATTCTGTTAAAGCTGGCTGCGGCTAGCAGAATTTTTAAGTATTAAATAGACCAGCCTGACAGCCTGTCCACCGCTTCTTCCTTGTACTTGTAGGAGCTCCCCTGGCCACGGAGTAGTGTCTAACCACTTAAAACCTAGGTATTCTAAAACCAGCCAGGTGCATTCAACAGCAAAGAGGGTGACAGAATGGGTTTCCCAAGCCTGGGGCAACTTTCCATTATGAGTCAGTAACAACACCTTGGAAAAGCATTTCTTCGAGGCGCCATTTCAGATACATTCCTTTGCTTTATATTGGGCCTGCTCCCAGGGCCCCCCAGAGGACTGAGGGGGCCTGGGCAGATTTGATGTGAGGGCCCCCACTCACTGTTCCATACATACAAGTCATGGGGCAGGGGCCAGGGCAAGGGGCCCCCTCCATGGGGGGGGGTTGGGGCAAGTTGCCCCTGTAGCCCCTCCCCCAGTGGCCCTGCCTGATCCTGCTTTTCTCATTCAGGCACGGGAGACAGTGGACTCATGTTCTCAAGGGGTTTTCTATTTGTTAAACTAGTTACATTCATTTCCACGGAGATCACTAACTAGTTGCTAAAAGATTATTGTTGTGACACGTTGGGCAGATTTTCCTCAAACCGAACGATAATATTCTGCACCAAAAAATAAAACTGGGCAACACAATGAGACTCCTCACTTGCTTAAAGCTACATATGTGCCCAAGTATCTTCAAAGTAGGCACAGTAGTTCACCCTTGTGGCCACCAGAAGGTATCAGAAGCTGTATGTTGTACGCTGTATATGGTATATGAACGTTGCAGGTGGAAACACATCTTTATATTTCTGCAACCGTTTAGACAAGTCTATTCTTCCGTTTTAAACACTAGGCCCATAGGACACACCATCTGTGATATACATGAGTGATGCATCCCTGCCATTCTATTCCATTTCACGCTCTTTATTTTACATGTTGTTTGTTGATCAGCATGGGCCGGTTCAGAATGAGTAATTTTCCTGGCTCATTTTTTCTAGATCTGAGTACTAAGACTACAGGGGAAATTCAAAAAAAATAATCAGACAATAAATTTAGAAATTAACATCAAAATTTTTGCTTAATCCCCTAGCTATAGTTGTATATATTACTTGAATGCCTTCATATGATTAAAAAAAAATAAGGAAATGTTGTGCAAAAATGAATTGGCAATATACATGACCAAATCCTCAATGAGTGAAGAATCAATGTCAATTGACCCCTGGTGCAGATCTGGCCCACAGAATAGAATATTGTTGACAGAGTTGGATCATAAAATGGATCAAAATATATGGGGTGGGCTTTTTCTGTTTTGTTCTCTTTTGAAGATAATATTCAGAACATTTGTAATTGTTCAGAACTCTGGCATGCATCACTTGGGCATACAACTGTAAACCAGATTGTGTTTTGGAAACACAAATTAAATGAATAGAAAAGTTCTGATCAGAAAACATGCTAAATGAATACATGGCTTTGAACCAAATATTCAGTACATATTCAGACTAAGCCAATGCCAATTAAATCAACTCTACTCCTCCACTAATCACTGCTTCTCAAAACAGAAACCTCAAACATTCCCTCGAGAAAATCCTTTGTAAACACAAGACACACAGGAATTTTCTCTGGATAGGATACTTGAGGTTTCTTTTTCTGGTGTGCTGGTAGATAGCGGGAAGAGGAGTATTTTCATCGACGTAGCTCATAAAGCTTTCTTTGTGAAGAATTCTTCATTTAATGCTGTACATTCATTTAGAATGTTTTCTGATCAACACATTTTTACAAATCAACATAAAGTATGCCTGTGTTGCTTGTTAATATGTTTCCAGCCTAGACAGTCCCTTAAATGGACCACTGTACTGCACACTGATGACCACAAGAGGGAGCCATACCACACCTTATAGGGAATGATAAATTAATTGCTTGTAATTGAGTATGTTCTAACATTATCATATGAGCTACTGCAATGCAGTCTAATTGCCCCAGGGGGAGGCATAACACAGTATACTGTCAACTGTTAGTCTAGTTCAGCAAAACAAACAAGGAGTCTGGTGGCACTTTTAAAGATTAACAAATGTATTTATCGCATGAGTTTTTGTGGGAGAACAATCCCACTTCATTAGAGCGTCTGACGAAGTGGGATTTTCTCCCATGAAAGCTCATGCAGTATACTGTATGTATTGTGACTGTTACAGATGGTAATAGGTTAGTCGTAACCACAGCCGGACATTTCATTTTGATGACCTGTTCAATAGATGTTGGCTCACGGAGATTCCATCTTTTATCAAATCACTTCCAGCTTAATAAACAGAAACCCTCTTCCTCTCACAAGCCACGGTTGTGGTCTGTTTCTCTTTGCCTCCCTGTAACTTGGTTTAACAAATCTGATCCGCAGCCCGTTAGAGTCAACAGAAATCAGATCTTACTTACATCACAGTATCACAAATACTCTTTCACTTGAGCTAGGCACTGATTGGGCTTTTTACTGTTTGCTGGACTTGAGGTTGGTAATGAGTGTTAATATTTACCCTGCCATTCTATCATCCCATGATTTAAATGGGCTGATGTTTGCAGCCTGCTGGGAAGGGGCTGGACCCACAGCTGAAAGATAAAACCTTTGCACATAATTTTTTTTAAGCCGCTTATGGTCCTAAAATCCATGTGAAGAAAAAAGATTTAGAAAGTAGCTCCTCCTGCACCTGCCAAGAGCTGAGATCAGGGCTCTGCATTTCCCTTGCAAAGACGTGAGGACATCACAACCATTCAGCACCCCACGCTGTGTCTCCTGGACCAGATATGTTCCTAGGTTCCCCCAAGGGAAGCCAGGCAGAAGGTGAGCCTGCCTGGGGTAGGAGCTCAGTAGCACAAGCTGCCTGCAGCCCTTCTCTGTCAGTGGGCCCAGAGCCAACAGCGTAGTCCTGAAAGGGGATGGGTGTGAACAGGAAGTGGCCAAGGTATCCAGGAGATGCACTGAGACTCTGAAGCAAAATCTGCAGCCCTGCTCTCCTTGACAACACCTTTGAGAGGGAGGGCGAGAGAGAGGAAGCACTGCCACCCACTGTCCATCTCTGAGGAGTTCACCTGCCCCAAAGAGTGCTGGAACCAGGGGAGGGTCCATGGTAGCTGCACTTTTTAACAAAAGAAACATCAGCGCAGAATGCATGTACCACACAGATTTTTTTTTCCTTGCAGCATAATAGATTCTCCTGGGAAAGCGCTGAAATTATACCTTTCACCCATCAGGGGCTGCTGTGGCACCAGAAGAGAGGCAGCGAACTCACCACCAGAGCAGTCAGTCACAGAAACAGAGGAGCACTTTGCCCTTACCCCGCTCCACCTCTTCTACAAAGTTTCCGGTGCCTTGACTGCCCCTGCAGAAGCAGTGACATATACTCGCAGTACAAACCATGCCCCCTGTGCGTAACTTGGATGCAAATCAAAGGGGGCATCTCCCAAACAGAACCCATCCATTTCACAGCCAGAGTCGAAGGCTGTCATCCCTCGCAGGCTTGAGTAAAGACACCCTGACCTTCCTTCAATAAAAGATGACAGGCAATGCCATGGTGATGGCTGACCATAGCTAGACAATGGGAGCCCCATGCTGGAGCACATCCCAGGGGCAGGGAAAGATCCGTGGGCTGTGACAATCAAGAGAAGTAAGGAAAGCAGATGACTTACCTGCCATGCTGATTCCATGACTACGCGTGCCCCCAGCACATCAACGCCGTGGGGAACAGGCACCCTGCATAGGACTGGCAGGAGTCCCATAACTTCGAGTCTCCAGCAGGGCACAGCTGGCTTGCTCCTGCAGGGACCCTCAGGGCCGCTAATGCATTCAACTGTTGCTTCCTTTCTGGTAGCAAAAGTCCTGCACGGGGAAAGGAGAGGAAGGGACCTATGGGAGTGGCTGCTGGCGGGGGAGAAGGGCCTGCCTGTGTGTAATGCAAGGAGGACAATCTGTATCAGGCTGTGCTGTGTGTAAGATGGCACTGCCTCTGCATGTGTGTGTGAGGAGGCCTGACTGTGTCTGGGGGAGGATTGCCCATGTGTGAAGGGCTGACTGCTTGGGCGGTGGTGCGTGTGTACAGGGGACAGCCTGTGGGTTTGTGTGATGGGGAAGAGAGTGTGCGAGTCTGTGTGTGTGAGAGGGAGAGAGAGAGGGAGAGAAGGCATGCTCATGTCAGATGTAGGGGACGAGAATGGATGTGAGGAGTCAAATCATCATGAGCAAGGGATATTTTTGCAGGCGACGGAGGAGAGTCGGTCTGTCTGACACAGCCTAAGCCATCTAGGAGCCTATGGGTGGATGGTTTGTCTTTGGGAGACAGGAGAGGCTGTGAGGCTGGGAAGAATACGCAGAGGTTGCCTCTACATTATCAAATGTAGCTCCCACTTTTCAGCATCACTGTAGCTGCTCCAGGCCCAAGGAGCAGTGCAGTGGAGGCCAGACTCAGCCATTCGAGAGCCAGGCTTTAGGACAATCTCCGAGGCCAGACATTATGCTGACATAAGCAATGGGACAACATGGCGCTACATTTGCTA
Source organism: Pelusios castaneus (assembly GCA_007922175.1). Classification (NCBI taxonomy): domain Eukaryota; kingdom Metazoa; phylum Chordata; order Testudines; family Pelomedusidae; genus Pelusios; species Pelusios castaneus. The sequence goes on from ML686047.1 coordinate 64,544, forward strand.
GTGTAGACACAGCCAGAGAAAGAAAACAGAAGGCAGGATTAGCAAAAGAAGCAAGAGCCTAAAAATGTGGGTGAAGGAGGAAGACAGCACAAGATGGGGAAAGTAGAGGGGGAGGTGGTCAGGGAAAAGAGAACAGTTACTCCACCTGGAAGAAGAATAATGAGGGAATATAGATTGTGATAAAGAGGGAGCCAAAGATAACATGGGCAAGAAGAAAGAAGCAGAAACACGGCAATGAAAAAAGAAAACTGAAAACACAAAAATGAGCACTAATGTTCAGAAAAGGTATCTTACGGTCATATGCGGACACCTATCACCATGGCATCTAGGCTCCTCAAAGAGAGCTCAAAATGTTCAAGTAGCCAAATTCCAAAATTTCCCAATGCCCTAATTCCAGGCCTACTACAGTAAGTAGAGGAGCTCCATTGATGTAAATAGCCATCAGCTAAGACCCCAAATCCTTCATGTACTTGGGGCTGAGGGAGAAATTCCCTGTGTGGTCAGCCCCGGCCAGCTTGCTTCAGCCCCCAATTTTAATTTTTTTTTTTTACATCCACCAAAATTGTCCCTCCTGATCCCATCCTCTTTTCACAGCTTTTAAGGTTGGGGGTTTCAAAAGAGCCTAAGTGAGTTAGAGGCCCAAATTCTATAGTATTTGAGCACCTAAACCCCTTAGGTTCCTTTAAAAATCCCACCCTATAGGCAGCGGCCCTTCTCTCAAATGGGCCTGTCAGGAAGAACTCTTGTCACTTGCTCTTCCAGTGCCTCATTTGCATTTTCCGATTCAGTTTCTACAGTTACATTTTCTGGTTGAGACTCTGTTTCGTCGCTACTGAGGTCCCTGTTTTAATCGCACACTCCCCTCCCCCCACGACAAAGGTAACAGCTGTGTTCCTGAGTACTTACAGGGCCACCACCCATTTCAGTTCTGGTCTCTTTTCAAAATCATCATCTAATGACAACTGGTCGGTATGTCTCTCCATTTCCCTAAACCAGGGACATTGCAAGTCTCAGCACCTTGACTGCAACATCTTCTTCCCCTGTGACTTTGAACCCATACTCTTGTGTTTAGATGCTTGGGTCCAGCCTCAGCTAGGGACTTACACGCATGCCTACCTCAAAGCATGTGGACAGGTCCATTGAGGCCAACGGAACTATTCAGGCACACATGCCTGAACTGCAGCTATGTTGTATTACATAATACATCTCTCTTAACATACATCTACAATGCAGATGGAAGTTTAATTCTCAGCTTCGGGAGATTACACATGGAGCTAGCATGCTAAACATAGCAGTGTGGCCACAGTAGCACAGGCTATGTCTACACTTGTTAATTTAAGTCGACTTAGCATGTCCACATTCAAAAATTAAGTCGACTTACAGGGGACCCTGCCAAATCGACCTAGAGCGTCCACACAGGACGCCTAGGTCAACTTGTAGGGGCTAGGTGGACCTGGGACAGGTCCACGGTGGCAGGGGAGGCACCCCTTGCCAAGTGCCAGGGGGCTCAGCCTTTGCCCCATTGTACCTTGGTACAAGGGGGTCAGGGACCCTGGCAGGGCATAGGAGCAGGGTGGGCAGAGTGGGTCCTGTGGGGGGGCACAGCAGGCTGTGGCTGTGCCAGCCACTCTGGCAGCAAGGGCAGTGGGGAAGCCCTAAAGTCCCCTAAGTCGACTTAAAGTTGACTTAGGGCTACTCCACGTCCACACTGGCTAAGTCGACTTTCTAAAGTCGACTTAGCCAGAAAAGTCGACTTAAAAGGAGGTTTAATAAAGTCGACTTTAATAAAGCAGCTGCTTAAGTCGACTTAAGGAAAATGTAGTGTGGATGCAGATTAAATTAAATTGACTTAAGCAAGCTTAAATTGACTTAATTTCTAAGTGTAGACGCACCCACAGGTAGTGACTCGGGCAAGCCAACCACATCTGATACCATCCAAGATCCTAGCTACCTACTCAGGCGGCAAAGATACTGTGCCATTGAGGGAACATGGGTACATCTACCTGATCATACCTGCAGATCCCCTTGCTGACTGTGACTGTCTCTTTCGCAATAGTGGCATGTTATAAACTTGGTGCCAGCCCATATTCATGACTCCTGTGAACAGCATCATAAATTCACCTGGGCAGAAGAATCTGAAAAACAACTACTTTTCTTCCCAAGCTCTCAGTCCTGCTAGGAGGTCTGGTAGTTCCCGATGCAGACATGAAGCAACAGGGCTAATATACTTTCCATCCTGCTGCACTCCAGCATCTAGAAAAACAGGCTGGGGCAGGACAAGCTGAGTCTTGACATCTTTATCCTCTAGCTTCAGCCACCTTGATCATCAGGTTCTCATGGTGAAGGTGGGACACGTAGGTATTCCTAGGCACCAAGGAATTGTGCTCAGTCACTTTGGAGATACAGAAGATGGTTTTGGTGTTTGGCTCAGTTCGTTCACCATCTGGCCTGTGTTAGAACCACAGGCCATGCTAACCCTTCTCAAAATACTGCATCACTTTGACCTGGGAGTCCTTCTTGGTTTTCAACCTAGATGGGCTGGTCCCAGGCATATGGGTTATAAACAGAGGGAAAATTGGCATCTTTGAGTAAGAAGTTGGGTGGCCTTTATCTACTTTGTCCCCATGGGAATTAGAAGTGCTTCTAAAGAGCCCTGCAACTCATCAGAGTCATTCAAGAAATAAGAATTGTTCTCACCAATAACCCTGTCATGCCAGGTGTCTTTGTCAGACTTCAGAACAGCTCTGGCTGGTGGAGGCATCAATAGCATGAAAGCAGGTGCAAACTCAGGCTATACGGAGATCATTGCCACAGAAAGCACCATTGATAACAATGGGACAGCTGGGCTTGAATGTGATGAAGGAACAGATGACTGGCATGCAGCCTGTTCCCCACGCACAATCCACTTCAACATCGCCTCTGAACTGTCAGTAAATGCCCCCTAACTTGGTAGCATTTGAGCACCAGCTGAAGTCACTCTCAATATTACTCACCTAAAACATGCCAGATCAGCATTCTTTGCATTATGGCAACCATCTGCCATCCCTTAGAAAGTTCCCAGCTGCAGTGCTTTGCTCCAACACAGACTACACATGTCCCTTTCTATGCAAGAAGTTCTAGGCCATGGTACAGAAAATACCCAATGAGTTCCCTTCTGATACTAGTATAACAGCATTGATCTCAATGGAGTGTCTCCCGATTTACACTGACATACGGGAGAGCAGAATCAACTCCATTGCCCTTTTGTCCATGAAATTATTTTGCGAATGTATGGTTTGTGCTATATGAAATAAGCTCTGCAGCTCATGCACAATCCGAGCGGTATGCTCCATTCTACGTTTTCTAGAGCTGGACATGTATCAAAATCTTGCATCTGAGCTTCCTGAACTTTGGAGGAGTTTGAAGCTGGATCCAAACTTTGCACTTAGACCCACGTCTAACAGTTTCACATTTATGCTTTCAAGGTAATACAGTATGTGGCTAGGGTCACAATATGTGTCAACGTGAAATGGGCTCAGGGGAGCAAGAGAAAATAAGATGTATTGATCTAATCTTTACTTCTATTTAACTTCTTGACTGAAACCAAGATCATTCGACCTAGCACTGAATTCTCAGTTTTGCACAGTGGAAAAAAATATTTTTATAGGGGAAATGAGCTTCAGCAAGTGAATCAAATGCCCCTTCCACTTCTGCTGTCAGGTTTTTGTACGGCGAGGATATAGGAACTGATCACTGTGGTGGACGTTCGGTAAAGGGACCAAGCTAGAAATAAAACGTAAGTACCTTGCAATGATTCTGTTTTCACTGTCTATTCTGTCTTAAATTCGTATTCATTAATGTTGTCAAATTTTACAGCAACTCTCTGGGGGTATTGGAAATTGCATGTAATGGATGTTGCAAAGTGATTTTCAGGGCAGATGTAGTTCAACTGTAATAACAAGGAGATTAATTGGAGAAAGTAGAACTTTGCTTTTTATTGCAAAACAGTAAAATTCAGTAAATGTTGCCTTGTTACACAGCTGGTAGGATCCAAAAGGTTGCTGGCCAAACCTTGAGCTGATGTATATCAGTGTAGTATTGTGCCACGGATAGACTTAATGGCCTAAGTTAGGAGGAACTGAGGTTTTTGTAGAGGGAACAGGTAGGGAGAAAGCACTGTGGTACACTTTCGGCAAAGGGACCCGGCTAGAAATCAAACGTAAGTACATTTTTCTCAATGCTCTTCCATTATTCTTTGTCAAATTTGTCCATTTTTATGGGTTTTTTTGTTTGGGGGTAATTAGTGATATGAGAATGCTAAGAGAATTCTGGGAGATGAGACCGGTAAAGATACAAAATAAACGTATACTTAAGGAGAGAAAACACCTCTACCTCCTTCGGTGGAATTTTAGAGCTAAATTGTTACACATTGCACAAATTAGCCTCCCTACTGTGGGCTCACTTAGTTCCACAGTAGACAGGTTTCTGTAGGAGAGGAAGTTGATAGGTAATCACTGTGGTTCACTTTCGGCAAAGGGACCAAGCTGGAGATAAAACGTAAGTGCAATTTATACTCTCTTCTGATTCTCTTTGTCCAGTTTGCCATTTTCACAATTTTGGGGGTGTCTCCAGTTTGTGAAATCTGAGTGCTGGCAGAATTATTACCCTCATCGCTTTGTAAAGTGTATGAAATATGAAATAACCCTATCTTTGAGGACAGAAAATACCGTTAGCTCCAAAGCTGCAATTTGGGCTAAATTGTTATATTTTACATAAATTAGCCCACTTAAAATTGACAGCCCATTTAGTTGTATTGTAAAAAGATTTTTGTAGAGGGACTAGTTCAGAGTCATTCACTGTGGTTCACTTTCGGCAAAGGGACCAAGCTGGAGATAAACCGTGAGTGCATTTTGTGAACCCTCTTCAGATTTGCTGTGTCCAGTTTGTCCATATTCGCAATTTTTGTCTATAATTCGCTAAACAGGATCACTGACCAAATTACTGAGGCTTTAGATATGTAAAATATTTGTATAAAATATACCAGTCCTCAGGAGTGGAAAATATTTCCACCTCTCTAAATGGAATTTGGGTCTACTATTCATAAATTAACCTACTGACAATTGAGAGCCCATTTAGCGGTAAAATAAAAAGGTTTCTGTAAAAGAGGAAGGTTATAGACAATCACTGTGGATCACCTTTGGCAAAGGGACCAAGCTGGAGATAAAACGTAAGTGCATTTTATTTGTGTTTAATCCACACTTCCTTTATTTTTGCGTAATTTAATGCACAAATGTGGAAAAAATGGTGGCTTTCTCTCTGTCCCCTTTCCTGCTCTGCTACTGAATTCCTAATTGTTAGTAGTCAGATCCTTACATTTAATTGCCAGGATTAAAAATCTACTGTGAATGTTTAAAAAACAAAGTTTATTTTATTCACAAACAAAATATGACGGGTGAATTACAGGCTAACAGCAGTGTTGGGTATGTGTCTTCATTTGAGGATATCAACACTGTTAGTAAAAATTCAGCCATCCTCTTGTCTCTAGATTTTAAGTGGAAAAATCTCAAAGTTCATAGCTAAGAACATCCAACTACCAATGAGGTCAATAGAAATACTTCCATTGACTTCAGTAGGACTTGGATCAAGCAATGTACATGTGTTTTAGTTTTAAGTCAGCATTTTGGCAATACATTGCATTAAGAGAAACTGGAAATTATCTCAAAAAATATAAGCAGTGTGATCAGCACAGTGAAGACTGATTAAACAGATTAGATTAGACTAGATTGATCAAGTAGATTAAATAGGTGTTTAAAAAAAGTCCAGTTTTAGGGAAAAAAAACTTTAAGAAATGAAGGAAAGAGAAAATACTAGAAACCTAACTAAAGAGCAGAGAAACATTCCTGTTAAAATAATAATCTGCTTAAAATAAATTCATTGGAAGCCACAGCACAAACAAGTTACAGGGAGGAAAATGTAAAATATGTTATACTTAAAGTGTGGTAAAGTCTGACTGAATCAGCATCCCTTATTAATTGCTAGCTCAATGCTAAAAGATTTAACTGCAGTCTGATCATTATTGTATCTCTACCCAAATGCCTCTCAATTATTTTAAAAGAATTTTAAGATCTATAAAAATAATTTTGACATCTGCCTTATCCACTATAGTAACGTATCTTTGAAAGCATTCATAGTAGCAATGTAAAGTATATTTTTATTTTGCCCTAGGAAAAAATTGATAGCTCTTCTAAAAATATTCTAAGGATAGAAAAATCCAGTTCATTCGAACACTTTAAGTTTTTGTTTTAACTTAGAAAGGAGTTTTGCAATAGTTTAAAAAAATTATATATCTTGATAAGATCACTATGGAGGACAATCCAATTAAATTGAGTTTTTTTCTTAATAATTACTGTTTCTCAGAAACAGATCAAAAATACTTTTAAAAAATTGTTTGGGGCTATATCTTGTTTGTAGACTAATACATACAAAAATGTGTTTTAATTTCAAATGCATTACCGAGACTATCACTGTATGGTATAACATAGCTGTTGAGAGCAGGAGCATGATTCTCCTCTCAGACTGATGTAAATCCGGAGTGACTCCACTAAAATTAGATTTGCCCCCACTCCACTTCTGAAGTTAGTGGAGTTACGGGCTACACCAGTTTAACACTGGTTTAAATGAAAGGAGAATCAAGTCTATTATCTTATACTGTCCATTTGCTAAAATAAGTATAAAAAATATATGTGAGAGTATTCTTCTGGGATCCCAAGACATTTTAAAAGTCTGGGCTCTGTTTTTATTCTATTCAGTGCTTAGAAGTTATTTATTTTAGCTTGCACAGCAGCATAGCAGGAGACTGAGTGAGCAGAATGACTTTGATGCCGATCAGTTTTCAAAGATGTGATCTATGTTTTGTTTTCTTCAGATCCACACAAAATTAGGTTTTGATGCTGTAATCTTTGTTCAGACAAAAGGGCCATTGAAATCTCTGGGATTGTTGTCTGGGGAAGGACTGCAGGACTGGATTCTTAGTTTTCAGGGGTCTAAATATTGACATACTGGGCCAGATTTTACTTCTGTGTCACCAAGATTTTCATCTGGCCAGTCTAGTGACAATGTGGCACACAGTCAGGTACACCAGCACTCACTCGAAGTGGCTAAACTAAATGCTGCCATCACCCAACTTCACGTCTCTCTCTAGTTGCAGGCTGACTCTTTTTTTTAAGAACAGTCTTCAGTTCTAGTCGTATACGTCTGCAGCAGTAGGAAAAATATTAATACTGCTCTGTAGGACTGGCACCTGCTTCTCCTCTCACTTCCAACTGCTGAAGTCAAGAGGGGCATGCAGGTGGTGGGTGTGAGAGGCGAATCGGGTCTGATTTTAAAAGCACTGAGCAGTTGTGTTTCCTATTGATTTGAAGTGGAAGGGACTGTGCTCAGCGCCCCTGAAAAACAGGCCCTGCAACAACAGGGGCTCAGGGGATTGGCAATGGAGTGAAATCCTGGCTCCAATGAAGTCAAAGTCAGTAGTCAATGGGGCCCAGTTTTCACTTCACGAGCCTCTTCTCCTCTAGGTTACAGGGGCTCACTGCTGTGGAGCGGGGGGCGGCCATGTCAGCAGAGAGACCCAGGATTGAGTGGGAAATATCATTTCAGCCTGTGAGAGGCTTCGTCCATCTCAGGATGGTGGTGGGAACCTCGCACGGCTACTGCTGTGTGAGCTGTATCTTGTCTGTAGAGAAACCGGGATTTAACCAGGCTGGCACCATTCCCTGAAATCCCTTGGGCGAGGCCTTTTCCAGGGCATTGCATGTCTTTTACACTCATGTCAAAGGTGGTCACCTTTGCCGCGCTCTTGAGTCACTCAGGGTTATGCAGCCCTTCCTCACAGGGGACGCACGCCCTCACACGAGCAGTGCTAAGCAAAATGAAACTAGATAGCATGGGGCAGACTCTCAGTTGGTGTCAATCTGAGTAGGCCAATAGACTCCATTGAGCTATCCTGATTGACACCCACAGAAGACCTGGCCCCGTGTTTCCTTACAGCTGAACTGATATCCTAGAAGGTCTAAGTACACTGTCTCTCTCTGTAACTCATTGTGACCTGCTGCATCCTTTAAATGTTGTGCCTCAGTTTCCCCATCAGAAAAAGGGGGAACAATTATGATGCTTTCCTACCTACCAAGAGTATTTGGAGGATGAATTATTTAATGGGCCAAAACCAGTTTGCCTCAGTCACACATAGATGAACCACTCACCTAAGTAAAGCAAGAATGATTCAACCTGATAGTTGTAGACTGCTAGATACATGCTCAGCAGCATTTTCACTCCCATCAGCTGTCCTTAATGCCTTGTTCTGTGCTTCCCCTTTTTGCAGGAGACAATGCCAAGCCTTCAGCGTTCATCTTTCACCCATCAGCTGAACAGCTGAAAGGGGGAACAGCCTCTGTGGTGTGTCTGGTAAATGGCTTCTATCCGAGTGCCCTGGAAGTGGACTGGAAAGTGGATAACACTGTCACCACCACCGGTGTCCTCACCAGCTCAGCGCAACAAGACACTTCTGACAGAACATACAGCCTGAGCAGCACCCTGACGCTCACGAAAGCCCAGTACGACTCTCATGAGAGCTATACCTGTGAGGTGAAGCATGCGACGGGCTCTCTTGCCAAGAGTTTCAAGAGATCAGAGTGTTTGCAATAGGGGGGGGGGGATCCCTGCCTCCTCTTTGCAGCCTTTCTTATGCTTTGTTTATGTAACTATCAGTCTTTCTAATTTTTTTTTCCTTCCTAAAATATTATGAGAGAGATCTTCCAGCTCTCACCTCCTGCCTTCCCCTTGCTAACGGTACTGGATAACCGGGCCCTGCCTGATTTTACCCTGCTGCCTAATGAGGCTTCCTACTTTTATCATGTTTCAACTTGGAAAAAGGAATAAATAAATGAAATGAATGAAACAGCATCTGTCCTCTCACTGTATTTTTAATGTGGTGATTGAAATAAAGTGAACTCCGATGGAGTAAATAAATGGAGCACTATGAAACTTACTGTGGGAAGGGGGAGGGGGAGAATGAGTCCTTAAAAAAACAAGGTCCTATCTTAGCTTAATATCCCATAGCACTGTTCAAATCAGAGTCAAGGAATCCAGGGTCCATATATCCACTCCCCTTCCAGCATGCAATATGCTATCAGGCCAGAAGTACTATAGGAATTAGCGTAGCCATCCTGCAACTTTTACCCTTTGACTTCAGTGGAACTACTCACATGAATAAGGACTGTGGGATTGGTGAATTCATTTGGGATTCATAAGGATACAATGAGTACATGATGTTATTCCCTCATCAGTAATACAGAACCCTGCTATCTATGAGTCAAGCGTCCATGGTCCATGTGCCATCTGATCTGACAGCACACTCGGTGTTATATATAAAGGGTTTTAGTATGATTCTGAGCACACTCAGATCAGTATAAATCGGGGCAAATCCACTGAAATTAAGAGGAGTTGTGAGTGCCTCAGTGGTGCTGATAATCAGGTCTCTTTACACAAAGCCTTAAAAGCAGATTTCAGTGCCTACATTTAACGTTGTATCCCCGCTCCTTAAAACAAAATCCATTTTGCTCATGTGCAGTGCAATGAAAAAAAAGTCACGTCATCACTGTGAAATGCATCCCATGATTAACCACTTCAGGTGGGAAAAGGGCACTTTAAGACTATTTCTCGCATTTAGCTAATTAATTGCAAGCCTCATCTGCCTTCAAACCTGCTGCAGCAACTCAGGCTGGGTGGAATTAACCCTAGGGCTTAAGCAGGTCATAGACCTTTTACTGGCCCCCTGCACAGCAGTGAAGTGCATCCATGGCCAGCACTGCTAGCTACTGCTAAAGTCTGGCTAGACAATCGTCCACTGTGGTCACTCATGCTGTGCCCTCTTTCCCAGCCTATTTAAAAAGCACAATCCCCAAATCTGCTTTTAAACTTGGACTTTTTGAGACTTCCTGTGAATTTAAAAGCTCAGCAAGAACTCACCAGTGTTCATAGAGGACAGGCTGATCTAGGCTGGGATTTTCAAAGGAGTTTAAGGGATTAGGTGCCCAAAGGCCACTGAAATTCAAATGGGAGATGATTAGGCAAGGCCCAGGTCTAGTTGTTGGAGCATTAAATGGCAGGATACTTGGGTTCTGTGACTAGTGCTGTGTCTGATTCACTCTGTAGCTCACTCAAACAGCAATAAATGTGGGTGCTTCCCTCTTTGCATGCCCAGCTTGAGACGCTCAGGATGTCTCATATTGGGAAGTCCACCATTAAGGCACCTAATATGAAGGGCCATTTTGCAAATGTTGGCCTTTGGCCCTCTGTGCCTCAGTTTCCCCATCTGCAGAACAGGAGTAATACTATATCCCTGTGTGACCGGGGTAACGTGAAGCCTAATCAGTTAAGGCCAGATTCTGATCCACTCTCCTCTTACTCACACCCTCAATAGCGCCTTACTCCACAGATAGTGACATTGAAATCATTGGGCGATCCCTTCCGTAAAGTGCTCTTCATGGTGACTTAGGGGAACCTGGCCTTCATATTGGTAAAGTGCTCTGAGAGCCTCTTGGAGGAGTCTATATGGGTTTGATCCTACAAGGTGCGGAGCACTCTGAGCGCCCAAAGAAATCTGGGGGATTTGTTATGAAGGGATGTCCCTGTGGCCTGCACACTAATGTCCATGGTGAATACAATGGTGAGGAGGGCCTGTATCCTCATTGGGTGACTCCCACAGCCAAGACAGAGGCAGGGTCCTGCTGAGCCTAGAGCCCAGACCTGATCCTCCCTGCTATTCAGAGTGCTCCTGTCCTCTGTCACAGCAGAGCTCCTCGCCATGGTGACACCGTGCAAAGCCCTGCCCCACCGGCTCTGCAGCCGTGCAGAAATTACCAGACTCACTTCCACGGGTTTGCCAGCTTTGGCTGACCAGAAAACACCCACCCTTCAACTGTGAAATGTTACTGTGTCACGGTCAACACCTTCACTGATTCTCCTGTCCAAAGGAGGCCATGCCATACGTTCAGCTGCAATCAGTGACGTTCAAATGCACAAGCTGTTGTGCAAGGGAAGGATTGTCTAGTACTGTCAGCCAGGACTCCTGAGCAACTGCCTCCCTGTGTGATCTTTGCAAGTCACTCAGTCGCCCTGTGTCTCAGTTTATCAGCTATAAAATGGGCTAATACCGAATCCCAAGCCTCATTATTGTTATTTATATCATTGTACTGTCCAGGAGCCCCCAACACAAACCGGGTTCCCAAGGGCTGTACAGACACAAGACAAAAAATAAAATAAATTAGCAGTAGTGCTCTGAATTCTTTATTGAAACGTCACTAGAATGGCAACAGAGCATCATAACATGTCTACCAAATAGCTGCCAATAGAGATTGTCAAACGGGGTAACGCTCCTGAAAAATTTCAAAGATAAAATTGTATTTCCGTTTGTTTCACAGAAATGTTCTGGTTTTTCAAAGAAAGTTGTTTTTCTTTTCATTATTGTTTTCATTCTTTTCATCAAAAGTAGAAAAATTGGAAAGAAAAAATGTGAGGACTTTTTTAATTTAGAGGGGGGAAAGGCCATTTTTTGCTGGGGAACATTTTTGAATGAAAAGTTTCATCCCGCTCTAGTGGCTAGCCATTAAAGAGCACAGAACCAAACGACTGACCCTCATGTCTTTCAGGAACCGTGAAACTGGTCCCCAGGACTCACACAGGCAACAAGGAGCAGCAAATAACTCTCAGCGAGAGTCCAAACTGCACGCTCATTATGGCAAAGCTTGTTTGTGGCATTATCAACACGATAATGAAACACACCCTTTCTGGAGATCAAAGACACTACAATCTGGAACTCTCTAATACCTGCTGCGCAACTTTCATGAATTAAGCTTCACAATCCTCCCACGAAGAAAGACGCTCACTACTACTTTCCCATATGGGGAAATGAAGGTTCAGAGATGTTAAGAGACTTGTCCGAGGTCACACGACGTCAGTGGCACAGCAGGTTTAAACCCCAGATCTTCCGACTCCCAGATATCTGATCCCACAATTTCAACTCATGCCGGGCTGGTTCCTGTTCCTATTGAAGTCTATGGTGGTCACTTCCCAATCACTACTATTAACAAAAGGAACAATCCTTTCCAGCCATCAGATGGCACAAGGATGAAGTTCACCCTCACACTACACAAAGCCCAACTGATCAAACATTTTGTGATTGTTGGGAGATGGAAATAAAAGCCACCCCTGTTCCCATTACACAGCCAGAGTACAGCACCCTTGTTAGCTGCTAGCCCAGTCTATCCCCTGAAATCCCGTCACCTCTGTGCCAGTTTTTTTTTTCCCTTTGGACACAGGAGTCATATAATCATGAATTTTATGTCCCCTTCCCCTGGCCTGCCAGAATGGCCTCCTCTATATTCAGGGCCAGCACAGAGACTCCCTAAACTTCATGGCAGACAGAGACCTTCTGCATGGCCACACCATCCACGCTTTCCCCTCTGCAGTATTAGCCTGGTGTGAAGAGCCCTGTGCAGACCCCACACGGGTGAGTGAACATCACCCCATGAGACTAGTGCAGAGAGAGTGCCCCAGAGACTAGAAACTGAAGAAAAGCCAGCTGTGCTATTGAATGCAGCGGGTTTAGTGATTTGTCTGCTCTGAGGCCTGTTACCAAGTGGAATCTGAACTCAGATGTTATGGGTGAAATCCAACCCCACTGAAGTCAGTGGGAGTTTTCCCATTAACTTCAGTGGAGCCAGGATTTCACCCCCTTTGTTTTCATGATCCTATGGGCAAAATCACAAGACAGAGATATAACATTAGTTTATCCTTCTTAGAGGCTAGCCACAGAGTTCGTTCGTTTGAAACGAACATGTTTAGGACATGAAGTAATAGGTTTAAACGGCATCAAGGGAGATTTAGGCTGGATATTAGGAATCGTTTTAGAGCTATGAAGATAGTTAAGCACTAAACTAAACTTCCAAGGAGGATTGTGGAATTCCTGTCTTTGGAGGTTTTTAAGAACAGGTTAGCTAAACACCTGTTGGGATGGTCTTTTCTGAACCCCTGTTTTACTTTTGGCTTCCACGACACCCCATGGCAATGAGTTGCACAGACGGAGTGGGCATTGTACAAAGAAGTTCATCCTCACCTTTGTTTTAGACCTCCCATTTATTAATTTCATCGGTGACCTCTGGTTCTTGTGTTATGTGAAGGGGTACTTTACACCTCCCTCTAACCCTTTCTCCACATCAGTCATGATTTAAAATACCTCTGCCATATCCCCATTTATTCATCTCTTTTCTAAACTAAACAGTTTCGATCTTTTTAATCTCTCTTTCTATGGAAACTGTTCCATACCCCATTTTTGTTGTGCTTCTCTGTACTTTTTCCAGTTCTAATGTCTCTTTCTTCAGGTAGGGTGACCCGTCCTTCATGCAATATTCAAGGCATGTGTTCATCGGCATAACCTCTACTAATATTCTGTCACCTAGGCAAGTTCCCATTTCATACGGTGTCCATACTGGATCTGTATCCCATTATTAAGTAAGTATCCTTAATCACACCATCCAGCTAACCAGCTGTTTGGTTTAACTCTAGGGCCCTTCAACAACAGCTTAGGAAACTAATTGTGAGAGTACCAAGAAGCCAGAGGCGGCCTTTGGTTATTGGGGGCCCTAGGCAAAGGCCCATTGCGGGGCCCCCAGAGACCCGCAGGGGCCCCCCTCTGTGGCCCTGGTTCCCTGCCACCAGCCCCTCCCGCCCCCCCAGACCAAACTCCCCACTACCCCGGCTCCCCCTCCTCCAGCCCCAATTCCTTGCTGCTGGCCCCAGCCCCAGGGGCCAGCTCCTCCTCCTGCTGCCGACCAAGGCAGATGCAGATTTGGGGGTAGACAAAGCAGGCGATGGGGCCCCTTACTGCGTGGGGCCCTAAGCGTGCGCCTGCTTCGCCTACCCCAAAAGCCGCCTCTTCAAGAAGCTCACCCTTTTCTCCATGGACAGAAAACATCGTGATGGAACAATTGCCCTTTTCAGGTGGGACTAACTTAATAGTGGACACTAAAGTGAGTTTTTTCTGCTGAGCTAGCTGTCTTATCTCAGAAACCCTGTTTAGGGCCCCTAAATAGTTTAGTCTTTTCTAGGAAAGTCTAAGCTGGACAGAACTTCAGAGGAAACAACCTCCGCAGAGTAAAGTCTACTAACTGTAGAATAATTCCCAAGGTAAATGATGGAAGATCCATTGTTTGGGTCATTTAAAGACTGGGCAGAAACACTGTCAGATATCTTACAGTCACAGAGGAACAGACAAATAACCTGCTAAATCTTTTCCCTCTCTAATATCCATTGGTTCAACTCTGACACGGCTGGTCATATTACACCCTGAATTCAATGGGGGCACATCTAAAGGTTTTATGTAATGTAAAGGCATCAGACTCTGGCCCTATGGTAATAACATGGGCAATGCAATCCTAAGAAGTCAAGCCCAAGAACTCCTGTGCTAAAACACAAAAGCATTGTCAGAAATATACATGTTTAAAACCTACATAGGTTTCCCCATGCAATGTGGCAAATGCTGCTCTGGAGCCTTAAAAAAATCTCCGTCTGCGCTACAAGAAAGAAGTGTTGGGGTCTTTTACAGAAACTCATACTGAATTCCATTGAAGGGCTGGAATTGCCCATGGAGGACAGCTGGCGTATAACAGAGCCAGGACCGTATTTGATATTTCAATTAAAATACGTGGCAAAATGCTGCTGACAGCTCCCAGCTGTGCTGTGCTGATGATCCATAGCAAGCAGACGATACTGAGAGCAAGGAGCCTTTTTTTTTTTAACGGCCCTTTTCAAGCTGATGACGTTTTCTGTTGTTGAACGTTTCATGGTGACTTGTTCTAAAAGATATAAAAAGCAACGAGTGCTGTGAAGGGAGAGCCCCATCGACCAATATAGATGTTGCCAAGGCAACAATATCAGACCATGCTACATTTTTGAGGAACTGAAAACGAAATCTTCCCTGCACCTGCATGGGTCCAGAGCACCAAACACGTCTGCTAACCTCCTACCCTGAATAGTTTCCATCTTAGGACAGAAAGGCTGCAGCTGAACTACTGAGGTTCAGCTTCCCAGATCTGGTTGTTGAATCGAGATGGGGAAATCAGCACTGGAAACCAGTCCCCTGAACCGGGGAGAATAAAACTGAGTCCTTAAAATATTCACAGCAATATTTGATACCCTAGGGCAAAGGGAGGCTTGGGAGAAAGAGAAGAAATACTTCCAATGGCCTCTGAGCAGAAACTCACACAATGGCAAAATTCTCCTTGATTTCAATGGGCCCACAAATTCATCCCAGGTCATTTCCAGTGGGACTGTACGCGAGATAGAACTGAGGGTGCAGAGGGAAGGGGAGGTGAATCAAACAGCAATTGGTAACATAGAAAAAGAGGGGAAAAAATCAAAACCACAATGTAATCAAAACCACTCATTTACATTCAAGTTCAAAAACAAACTTTAGCTGGTAAATAACCAATTATCCATCCATATGAAAAGGCTGTCCCAGCCCCAGAATCAGACAGATACCCAGGAAGATTGGCACTACTAAGGAGAGATTAGCCAGCTTTCCAAATGACATTTAAAACCAGGATATATTTTTAAGCATCTTTTACACAGACACTCTCCTCTGGCTTTCACGAACACTGTCTAACATTAGACACAAGTAACATGAGCTAAGTTCCACTCTCAGCTGTACTGATGTCAATCTAGATTAACATCACAAAATGAAGTGGAGTCACACCAGTGTATACACTAGTGTAACTGAGATCAGAATGCGGCTCTCTACATACCCATTTCAAAATTAGCTACTTCAACTGCTATAAATTGGTTCCAAAGGGGTAGCCATGTTAGTCTAGTTCAGGGGTCTGCAACCTGTGGCTCTGGAGCCACATGCGGCTCTTTGGCTGCCCCCTTGCGGCTCTGGGCTCCCCCAACCACCGGGGTACCCTGCAGGAGGCCCATGCCTGGCTCTGGGCTTCCCCCAGCCACCAGGGACCTCACAGGCAGCCCATGCCAAGCTCCAGGCTTTTCCCCCCTGCATAAGGGGACCCTGCAGCAGAAATCCTGGCTCACCTCCCTGCACCTCCCACCAGGAGGCTACACCCATTGTGGCTCTCAAAACACTTTGTTATTGAAGGAATTTTCAAAAATGGCTCTTCTTATCTTTTGGGTTGCAGACCCCTGGTCTAGTTCAACAAAACAAACATGGAGTCCTGTGGCACTTTTAAAGATTAACAAATTTATTTACCCCATGAGCTTTCGCAGGAGAAAATCCCAATTTGTCAGATGCTTTGAAGCTATGAACCAGGTTCTGATCTCAGCTGTATCTTCTGTTTGCCAAATATTATTAGTGATTATTAAGTGTTTCCCAATTCATTCTCCATGTTGTTCTTTTGTTCATTCGGGTCTCAGACCACAAATATATTATACTAGTATATTGCAAATTCCAAAGGGGGAGCCGTGTTAGTCTATTGTAGAAAGACAACAGAATCCTGTGGCACTTTTAAAGACTGTTAGTCTTTAAAAGTGCCACAGGACTCTGTTGTCTAGTATATTGCAGGGTTTTTTTGCAGCAAATAGGAATTTACTGTAATCCATCATTTATACTCTCTCAAGACCCAAAATGGAAAATCTGCCTATTCCCTACTAAAGGGATTGGCATCCAGTGCCAAGCACAGGATAGAGACTGAGGTGTCTGCAAAGCTCAAATTCTTAGCAAAGAAAATAAGCAAACTCAGGCACCTTCCGTCATGTGCCTCACACACAGGGGAATAGGTGAAATCACCTTATCAGCATCCTGTACAGCACACAGGGGAATAACATTCTATCTCACACTGACAGAATTCCAGAGGCGCAACAGAGGCTTCGGTTCAGTTACTCTGGATTTACAGGGATATAAATGAGATCAGAATCGGATCATGGTTTTGTTTCCCCACTGGAGTCATTGTGGGGTTAAAGGATAATGTTTGTCTTTGTTCTGCACTGCAGAGGTAGGCATCAAGGAACATTTGGGGCTTTATGCATAAATCCATGATTCATTCACTGTGAATCCCAGTAGTTGCTGTGGACATTAACTCAGTTTATGTTCCAGGTTTTAATCTCAGCAGGTTCGCAAAATTATTCCAAAGGCCTGATGTCTGCCAGAGATCAATGAGAGTCTCCATTCAAGGTTTAGACTGTGAAACACTAACTTCAGCCCCCATGGGAGAGAAGGGATTTCATCAGGGTATATCTGGCCATTTTTCCTTGTTGCAGAAACGTGCTGCGAGCTGTGACTTTTTCAGCTGATAAAAAAAGGCTCATAGACTCATAGGCTATGTCTACACTGGCAAGTTAGTTCGAATTAAGGAAGCTTAATTCGAACTAACTACAGCCATGGCTACACTAGGCTTTAGCTAGTTCGAATTAAGGGCTTCCTTAATTCGACCTAAAACGTTCGAATAGGGTATTCGAACTAAGGGGTTAATTCGAACTAACTAGTTCGAATTAACCAATGTGGCCATGTTAATTCGAACTAATTTTTTAGTTCAAACTAACCGGCCATTGAAATGAATGGGGATCGCTAATTCGAACTAAGCAAGTGCCATTCATGGCACTTGCTTAGTTCGAACTAAGTTTTCCTAGTTTGAATTAAGCTAATTCGAACTAACTAATTTGAACTAATTTTAGCAAGTGTAGACATCGCCATAGACTTTAAGGTCAGAAGGGACCAGTACGATCATCTAGTCTGACCTCCTGCAAAATGCAGGCCTCAAGACCTCATCCACCCACTCCAGCAATAGGCCACCAACCTAGGACTGAGTTATTTACCTCCTTAAATCGTGGCTTGGTAAAAAAAAAAAGCTATTGTTTGTACTCTCTCAAGTATAACCGAAAAATCTGCCTGGTCCCTGCAAAAGTGATCAATATCCTGCCCTTGACATAGGACACAGAGGGGAAATGTCAATTTCACCTCAGCATTTTCAATTAGTGCAGTCCAGTGAGCTGGCATGGCACTGAGAAATGGGTAACATTAGATCCCAGCTCCTACTAGCTGTAGACATAGTTTCTAAACACGGGTAAAAGTAACTGGGGATTTCCATGCAGTCAAGCAAACAAATGCAGGGAATGGTCACAGTGAGCTGAGATGTGAAAGCAGCCTTGTGAAAATGAATTAGGAACATTCAGTCATGGTAATGTTTAGTATCTAGCCAACCCCCTCCATCCACCAACAGTCTGAGACTCTGGAGCCTAACAGGCATGTCACCTGCCTTGAGAAACAGGGTTTTCTCATCCTGACCAGCACAGAGCATCTGCCTGCTAAGGCCAGGCCTCATTACAACAAAAAGGAGACTTATTAGGGGCTGTAGAAAAATCCATGAGAGAGGGAAACTCCTTAAGGTTTCTCCTGGGGAGTTCTCCCCACATCATTACACTGGAGGAAGGGAAGGGCAATTTTTCAGTGAATCCAGAGGATCCACAAGAGGCGAAGGACCATGTCCTTTGTAACACCCAGACTGATACCTCCTCTGCCCCCCCATACCACATTCCAGCAGACTAGCACAGCTCTAATGGAAGTGCACTGCCAGATGCCCTGCTACTCGAGAGGGGTCAGTAAAGCACGGAGCAGGGAGTGGGGAATTAATGCAGCCCAAAGCCCAAGGAGTTGACTCTTGCATTCTACACAGGCAGTACTGTACAAGGAGCTCGCCCTTAGTGCATGTGACGATGGAGTCCAACCAACCCCACGTGTTTATGGTTCACAACGGCCATTAGCCGATTCTATCCAGTCTGTGAAACAATCAAAAGAACAGGAATTTCCTCTTTGACTGTCCCTTTCATCTGAGGATTTCGTTCAACCCGTGAATGAAGTCTCAGCCGTATAATTGTATCCATTTTGTTAGTGGGCAGATAAATAAAGTTCCCATTTCAAACAGTGGTGCCTAAAAGCTTCATTTTTCAAAAGTGATGAGCACCCAATGGGTCTCAGCTCAGCGCCCCTGGAGACCAGCCCATTTATTCAGTTGCTTTCAAATAGATTTAGGGGCATCATTGCAACCATTCCTGTATGAAAAAGCTGGCCCAAATGATTTGTTCAGAGTCAAACTATCAGTCAATCCAGGATTCCTATCTCCCCATTAGACGCCATACTGTAGACGTAATTGCCAGGTTAATGCTTAGTTACCAGAGAGACAAGGTGCTTTAGAAGCACACAGACTGAGTTCCGCACACAGAAAATGCAGAGGGGCTTAGCAAAAACACGGAGTGTACAGGTCAAAAACCTGATAACAGTAAATGTGTGTGTTGCTTGAGTTCTGAAGCAAGAAGGCAGAGAAGCTTCCAGGAAATTCCATGACACCACAGGGTAGTTGTGATGCACACATGACCACAGGAGAAGATTGCAAGTGACAATGGTCAGGTGCAAGTGGCTCTTGTAGCAAAGAAAACAAGATCTTAGCACAATATGGAGTAAAGAGGAGTCGGCTAAAACGTGCTGTCGTTGACTTACGGCTTTATCAGATGTGGGTACCAAGGCAATGCTATAGGAATTGGCATGGGAAGAGGTGGTAGCTAAACAAATAATGTGGATCACAAACTGCATGCCATAGATCTTTGAACCGTCATTTAAAAATGAGAACACACAGTCTGTTATTGCAAGGGGGTTTCTCTTAGGCTATGTCTACACTTGCAACTTAGGTCAACTTAAGGACGCTTAAGTCAACTGAATTTAGTCCCTGTCCACACCAGGCTTTCATTAAGTCGACTTAAGAAATTCCTTATGTCGACTTAATGAAAGCTTAAGTCGACTTGATAAGAACCGCCAGGTAGGTTGACCTAAGGTCAACCTAATCCTTCTTTAGATCAACCTAATCCTCCTTAGGTCGAGCTAACCCAGTGTGGACGTTTAAGTCCACTTTGTTAAGTCGACCTAAGGGCAGTTAGGTCGACTTAACAAAGTGGACTTAGCCCACCTCCATGGACACCACTTCGTTAAGACAATAAGGTCAACTTTAAGTCGACCTTATTAAGTTGACTTAACAAAGTCGACCTAACTTTTTCTAGTGTAGACATAGCCTTAATGCGGCTGGAAGATATACAGCTCATGGGACCCAAGTCCGGTGTTTATCCACAGAACAAGCAAGCATGGCAGTCACAACAGTGCCAGCTTCTCTGCCCTGGTGGACCTCAACCAAGATCACTGCTTCAGGCCCATTCGGTCATTAGCCTCTCCACTGCGACTGATGTCAAAGCTGCCACTTGCAGCTGTGAGCTTCGTGGTGAGAAGAGCTGCCTACCAGAAAGTACTCTGAAACCTACCGTTTCATTTTGTCCAACAGCCACGACAACTTTTGGTCATTACCGACCTGGGCTGAATGCAAATAGTTTCTACATTTGGAGTTTCAGTGGGAGGTTAGATCCACTGTTGAAATGCTGAAGCAGAAAAACACCATTAAAATAGCAGCATGATGCAAGAACGAGATGCATTCGGTACACAGATGAGATGCTGCAGTTTCATAAGGCTTCCTATTGCATCACCAGGCCAAGGTCATGCATGCAGCTGGCAACATGTTGCTTAGTGTGCTGGCAAGCTTTGCACCAAAAATGGCAGACTAGGTTTAGGAAAAAAGCTTCCCACCAGCCACAGATAGAAAGGCAATTAATTAGTAAATCTTGTCAGCACTAACATCTCAGTTATTCATAGGACAGCATGATTCCAGGAAGGGTTAAATGAGTGGACTTCTACAGCCTGCGATATACGTACAGAGGGTCAGACTAGATCAGGGGTCTGCAACCTGTGGCTCTGGAGCCCCATGCGGCTCTTTGGCTGCCCCCTTGCGGCTCTGGGCTCCCCCAACCACCGGGGTACCCTGCAGGAGGCCCATGCCTGGCTCTGGGCTTCCCCCAGCCACCAGGGACCCCACAGGCAGCCCATGCCAAGCTCCAGGCTTCCACCCCTGCATAAGGGGACCCCGCAGCAGAAATCCTGGCTCACCTCCCTGCATCTCCCACCAGGAAGCTACACTCATTGTGGCTCTCAAAACACTTTGTTATTGAAGGAATTTTCAAAAATGGCTCTTCTTATCTTTTGGGTTGCAGACCCCTGGTCTAGATGATCAAACAAGACCTTCTGGGCTTAAAATCCATGAATCTCTCAAAGATTTTGCTTTCTATAACAGAGATCTTCTTGTTCTGTGATTGAATAGCGCCTAGCACAATGGGATCATGATCCATGATCGGGATTCCTAGGTGCTACAATAATTCAGATAAACAATATGTTTGAACATTTATAGTACATCGTAATAACAAACAGTACAGCATAACAAAGAATTCAGGGCCAGATCCAACGCTCTCTAAAATCAGTGAGAATCTAACAATCCCTTAGTACTCGACACTAATTGTGATGTATTTCAGTCTTTAGAGTTAATAAACACATGAGAAAAAAATAATGAAAAATGAAAGCTGCTTTGGTACTATGTATTAGATTAAAAACTGATCATGTGATAACAAATAGTACTAAGAGAGAGGCAATGTGATCACTGTCATGAATTGGCTAGTTTTAATTGACTGACTTTCATTTCATGAGTATGTCTTTTAAAATGAACATAAAACTAAAGATGATTTTGAATACCCACTTATCTTGCATAAAGCTAACCTTAGAATCTATTTAAATGTTTTATGTACAAGAGAACCCAGAATAATTTGACTGTCCTTCAGTCTTTTTCATTGACTAAGAAATTGATTTTAATTTTATATTCATATTGATATTTGAAGACAACATTCTTGTTCTTTAGCTCAAAAAATACTAAATGTTCACTAATGTTTCTCTCTCTGACTAGACTTCTTCATCAGATTTCCTGCCAAAATCAGGAGGAATTCACTGGGAAAGAGTTTAACCTCCTCTTCTTACACATGATTTATTTATTATACAGAGAGTCTGTTATTAAAGTGAGACATTTACTGTAACAAGGGAATTCAGTTTTATAGATCTCAATTTTTTTGCTACCACATAACCAGAAATTAAATAAAGAATGAAGAAGAAAGCAGAGTTTCTGAGAAGGGAAGTGAGAAAGTTGCAACGGGTGCTTCTACAAAAAATTAATTTATTTATCTGATCTGCGGCTACCGATCCTGAAATGTATGATTCAGATACACTATAGATATTGACATCTATCAACAATCTGGAAAGTTGACAGAGGAAAACTACTCTGTAGAGTTAAAACAGCCCAACATTATTCATTGGTGTAAAGAATCTGAATGATTAAAAGTTAGCTATTGTATTTTAGTCTCTTTGTTGACGTCAAAACAATTCTCATTAGACTACACAGAAAAATTCAAAAAGAAAATCAAAATCTCTTGCCCAAGCATCTGAGAAAAAGGCAGTTTACATAAGAATTTGGAAAAAACACAACAGTTTATTTTTACCAAGGAATTAAGATGGTGAGAAAAGTAATTGGCATCTAATCTGTTTGAAAATTGTGCTCCCAAATACATGGAAGGGCTTCTTAAATTAATTTGTCACAGCTAAATGCATTAAACTGGGATTGAAATGTACAGGTTACAAGTTACTGGTTACAAAGCGATGTAAAAAGTAAATCAGTTACATGCTGCTAGAAGTTTTGTCAAACTTTGAAAATTGTTGAGGAGAATTAAAGTTCCATTTGTGATTTATATTTTCTAAGGAATCTTTTAATGGCCTTTTTTAGAGTTTATTAGAAAATGTATGTTCATAATTGATGAAGTGGGATTTTCTTCCATGAAAGCTCATATGATAAATAAATTTGTTAGTATTTAAAAGTGCCACCAGACTCCTTGTCTGTCTTGATCTTAGCAAATATTTGGTTTGATTTTTTTAAAAGACATTTTAACACAGGAAGATTTAATCACAAAGGGCTGTTTTTAGTTCCCGGCGATGTTAAAAAAAGCATCTCTGGCTAATTGATGCAGTTCAGCTATTGTGATATTTTTGCACAATATAGAGCAAATCAATTCATACACATATTAACAGTCAGCGGTGGTTAAACCCAAAATTATATGGAATTATGTAAACTCCATATTTAAACAGATTCCTGGTGCAATACCAAAAACTAATCCAGATATTAAAATGCAGGAGTATTTAGAGATTTAAAGTCAATCACCTACATTAGATGTTGCTTCATACAGTCATCATTAAGGGCTCACTCCTGTAACATACTGAGTGCCTTCAATGCCTACTGATTTCAATGGGAATGGAAGGTGCTGAGTACCTGGTAGGATCAGATCCTGACTATATAGCGTACTAGTCAATGTGCTTTCAGATCAAGATTGTCAGAAGTGATTTCAGAGATGGGGACTTCATTTTGGGGGGCCCAACCTGAATTGCTTTAAAGGGGCCTGATTTTCAAAAAGTGCCAAGCACCCACTTCTGTAAATCAGGCCTTTTCATGGTGTCTTGGGTGCACATCCAAAATTACTAATCATTTTGCTTTCTGAATGTCACTGATTGATAATTTATATGAAGCATCATCCTTTTGAAATTTTGAAACTGAGATCGGTATGAAATGAAAAGAAGGGGATTCAGCTGCCTTTCAGAAAGGACACACTGTAGAAAGAAAACATTTTTGTGAAGGGTTGGGAAGGTTTATTTTGGCATAAAAATAGTAATTTAACCTGATTTCTTAAAACTACCTCACGAGTCTCTGGTCCATATGATGTTTTTGCTCATTTAATTCACTTAGACATTATGAAAATGTTTAAATATAGTTTTAAGTATCATTAAGGAAGTTTAAGAGATGCCAGTGACTGTATTAGCAAGGATCTGAGGAAAAAGCTCTATTGAATTGCAAGCAAATTAAACATTTTTAATGAATTCATTATAAAGCTGATGTTCTTATAAAGGCAGTATGAAAGAAAAATCTCCAGGGTTTTACATTCATTTAATTAAAATGTTCTGTTGGGGGATAATTCATAGGGGATTCAAGATGATTGTAACAAGTGACCAGTGAAGTTTTATAATTAAGTAGTGGCCATTTATTAACTGCTGATCTTGATACATTAAAGAGATAAAGGCCAGATCCGAAACCCATTGAAGTCAATGGAAAGACTCATTAACTTCAATGGGTTGTGGATCAGGTGTTATATGAAGATTTGTAATAGATTTGTTTCAAACCTGTTAGTCTTTAAAAGTGCCACTGGGCTCTGTTGTTTTTCTGTAATAGATTTGATCATTTATGCACAAAGAGTGACGATTAAATACCAGCACAAATTCCTTTTTAATCTGCTTTGTTTAAAATATAAAAGCATGCATCATAAAGAAATATTTAAGGTGAGAGTCCACGCTAATAGTAATATTTGTAAGACTCCACCATTTATAAAATATTATCCCATACACTGAGTCTCACTGAAATATACAGTCGCTAGATGTCAGGGATCCAAGACAAATCACTGTATTCAGCCTGCAAGTGTAGAGTCTTCGTTTATTCTACACTTCAGATGTTGATTCTTTTTGTCCAGCTAGAGTGGGTAAACACGAGACCCAGGAAGTCCTAGGAGGACTCAATGTCATAATGCGTGCTAAATAAAATCTGGGAAAGTCACCTTGAAAAAGGAGGATTTCTCTGTTTTTCCTCAAAATCACTGACAATGCTCCACACACACCCTTGTAAAGTCAAATTCTGTTCTCAGTTTCAACAGGTGCAAATCTGAAGTCAGTCCACGGACTGCATCCCTGAGTCCCCTTGGAATCAATTGTGCTCCAGATTTGTACATGTGTTACAAAGAACACAATTTGATCATCCACACGGGCATGAGCCCACTCCCATTACAGTCCACTGAAAAGCTTTGGTGACAACCGGCATTGGAGAACTGCCTGTGCCTTCAAGGCATCATTCTTATTCAACTGATTCTTCTAGTCAAGATGATTTTTTCACTATATAATTAAATTGTGCTGATTTTCTTCTGATTATTTTAGTTACACTAAATTAACTAACATACAGATGAAAGATCACCTCTGTCTATTTAGTTACTTTCATCCCTTTTTAGAGCCAAGTTTCTCAGAAGTTCTGTGAGATCATAAATTCAAGAGCTATGGTGAAAATATAAAAGCTATGCTAAAGTACACACATACACACACACTTTTAATAAAATAAATGAAAAATTCATTCATAAGCCAAATGTTAGCATTCAAAAATTAAATTATTTAAAATAAAATAAATATTCTAGTAAAATAATATTCAGAATAGCAGGTAGAGGAATTATTTTACTAGAATATTTATTATTTTATTTTAAATAATTTAATTTATGAATGCTAACATTCGGCTTATGAATGAACTTTTCATTTATTTTATTAAAAGTAATTCATTGACTTTATTTGGTTAGGTTAAGAGACAGACATTTTATTATTCAGGCTTCTTCATTTCATCACAATTATTGATCTCTCTTGAAATGTTTACATTTATCTCCCAAAAAAGTCAATCTGCAATTCAATGTTAATCACAACTGAACTACCCATTGTGTTATGGGCAAGACTTTCATTTTAGAAAAAAGCTACTCAGGAGTTTATGTGCGGGCGGCAGATTGTCGCTACTCACTGTGGTAAAAGTCCAGTAACAGGAACCTAATGGACTAGAAAATTCTGAACGAACTATTAAGTGCACCATATTAGAAAACCCTCCATACTAAAAACAAAAAACACCCAACAACATTCTACTTTACTTGTCAGCTGGATCTCTCCTTCCAATTCTTCATAATATTATCCTTCTAAGAATATGTCCAGGGCATGATCTCCATGCTGTAATAGAGGATAGGGGAACAGAAATGGCTGCTCTATTTCTGTTTTGAAGAGTTCTCTTTTAGAGAAAGACAATGGCAAGTATTGTAACTCAAGCCAGCCATCCTGCAGAACATTTAAGAAACATCAAGAGTTAAGGATGGTAACCTAGAGAAGTGAAATCAAGTCACTAAGCCATTCAGAGAAGAGTGGGGTGGATGGTTCTTGGTAAATTATGGATAAAATCTCTTGAGAGAATGAAATATAAAAATATTTGTAGTGCTTGATCCTATTTGAGGTGTGTCTGATATATGCTTTGCTATCCAGAGCAATGCCTCTGCAAGGGCTAACCTGCAGAGTGTTCACCCTAGTAATTTAGGATGGACAAGATTCAATGGGCTCATATGGATAGTGGCAACCTATTTATCTTTGCTGGCTTCACTGGGATCAATATAGTTCAACTTCACCTTTCTCCAAAATGTATCAGAATTCTACCCTTTCTGATGCAACAAAATGTGAGTCAATGTTTTGGGGTCACTAATATGGAGAAGGAAATAACACGTAGCTTCTTTCCAGCTGCCGGGTTTGATTTCACACACGTTGCTTTTCAGTAACAACAAACATGTGTTGGACTTTCCCTCCTTCCCTTTTAGACACGTATGAAATTGAGAAGCACGATGAGTCAGTGGAGGAAGAGAAGAGAAGCTCCTTATGGGTAGCTCAGTTACAGCTTCATAGAGGGGTCCACCATGAAGAAACAAGCCAGGAACTCTGAGCTGGTAGGGGCTTCATGTGCAGACTGGAGTGATCACGTTAAGCTATTTTGGAGCACCCCCTGCTGACCTCTGCAGAAACTCTGCAGTTTAAGAGATGCTGCTAAGATATTCACTGAGACTAAATTTGCTTTTGGTTACACTGGTTCAAAACCAGAGCTACTCCATTGAAATCAGTGGGGTTGCTATGAGTTTACACCAAAGTTAGTGAAAGCAAAATTTGACATCTTTAGACTTTGGGGGCCCTGAGTTAAAGACACTGCTTTCCCTCTGTGTGAAGGAGCATTCCTCTGTTCAATACAATTAAAATTAAAAACCGGCATGAATGGGTGGGAATGAACTACCGTCGCCACATAGACTACACCATCCCATTCTTCTTCTTTACCAGAGCTGATGGCCGACAGGACATCTGGCCCTGAACCCTTGCACAGAAATATCAAAGGGGCTGAGAGTGAAGACCATCTAAAGATATTCATGGCAGTCAAGACACAGCATTTCAGATCAGGATTAGCTCTCCCACCCTGCAGAGGCAGAAGGTAAAACACTCTGGAACATGGCAGATTCTTCCAGTGGTTATTTCGAGTAAGGCTCACACAGGCCCTTCTTGAAGTTTACCCAGATTGCATCCCAGTGTTGACTGGACCCTTGCTATATACTCCATGCTTCTAAGCCAGGTTCTGAGCAACATCGTAATCCACCATTCTAAGCAAAAGGCCATGTTGAAAAGCCACACCGCCCATCCCCATAGCCACAGGAGCCTCCAGGATGAGAAAACGTGCTTTGCACATAGATGCTCATAGCACTACTGGGGAAGAAGGGCCATGGGTGGGGCAGGCAGGCTGCAATGCCTTCAGTTTCCTAAGGAAGGAAGTCCAGTCACGCACCATTGGTGACTCTCACAGATGACACTTAGGAAGGGTACTTGGATGAGGCCTCAGGCCACCCCTGCTCTGCCTTTATCTGGCAAATCTGTTGTTGAGTCTTGTGCATTTACAGTTTGGGGATAGACTGGCTCTGTACAGCAAACAAGTAATCAGGTGGCACTTAAAAGGCTAACATTTATTTATGGCACGAGCTTTCATGAGAGAAAAATCCCACTTCATCAGAAGCTTGAAGATGGGAAACTTACAGAATTACACTCCCCTACATTTATTTTGCTCCCATTCTGTAAGTTCTTCATCTCCAAGCATCTGACAACGTGGGGTTTTCTCCCACAAAAGTTCATGCGATAAATAAAGTGGTTAGTCTTTAAAAGTGCCACACGACTGTTTTGCTGAACTAGACTAACATGGAACTTAGCTCTGTAGAGTGACCAATTGTAGTGTAAGCTACACTAAATCCCATTCCTACAGCAGAGGGCTGGTAAACATGAAAAGAGACACTTGACTATATGCAGAGAGACACCAAGGAGTCAGTTGTGTATGCCACACTATGTCTTTTATTGAGCTGGCCCAGGTGGTGATGATATGCCATATCCTGCCTTATTCCAGATCCAGGCAGTAACTGTACGCAATGGGTCAGGCTGAGGACAATTCAGTAGCGTTTGATAAAAACAGAATGATGTAACCCAATTCTCATATTGTTTTAGTGCAAGTTTTCCTTTTCTTGCAAACCATTCCGGCAAAGTGTTGCTACGTCGGCAGTGGATTAAGTGGCTAGAGCTGCAGGCCAAAACTCATGTTTTTAATGCTCTGTACTACTCCCAGCACTGTCAGTTAATTGTGTGTAATGTAGGACAAACCAACTGAATCTGTGCCTCAGTTTCCCCTTCTCTAGAATAGGTACAATTCTTTTCCTCACAGTAGTTAAGAATTAGAAAACCAGCATTTTCAAAGCCTAGAGTTAAGCACCAGATCCAAGAACCTAAGCAAGGTGTCTTATTTTCAGAGGAGCACTTAACAATGAACATTGTGCTTTTTGTGCCTCTGAAAATGGGGCCCCTTTTATTGAGATGCCTAAATATGGATTTAGGTGCCTGACTTTAGGTACCTAAAAGTGAAGAGCGACCCTAAACATGCACTATGACATCCTCAGTTGTAAGGTGCTAAAAAATTATAATGAAGTGTATTACACTTGCTTCCACCGCACCCCTCACCACCCGACACATACACAGAGAGAAAGAAAACATTCAGATAATGCTATTAAGTGCGGGAATGAACAAGTAAACTCATGATGAAATACAAGGGTACAACAACTTAGATTATTTTGGTGAAATAGCCTTTTATTTTAGGGAAATCAAAGTCTGCAGAACATGAGGAATTTTCCTCCTGCAAAAGACCTCTTTTTGAAAAGCATAGTGTGCAACAACAGAGTCCAGGGTAGGAATTAAATTAGTTTGGCTTTTCGTTCTTTTTATCTACTATGATGTTATAGAAAATAAAGTAATGAAGAGTCTGAAAGTTTTACTGTCAATCTGAGACATCTTCTTTCTGGCTTCGTGTTCCTAATCTAGACTACAGTGATAGTATCTTACAAATTGCTTCATCTCAAATTTATTCCATCATAATTACATTATTGGAAATGCTATATTACGGGCCATCTTGGTATAAAACTATAAGGTAGTTTTAAAACTGACAGAGCTTGTGTGCAGGGAAGGGGAGGTTTCAGATAACCAAAACAGCTTTTTTTTTTTGCAAAACAGGAACAACATCTTACTTACACGTGCAGTTTTTAGACACAGATGCAAATTCTTAATCATTTTCATAGAATTTGCATGCAGCTACCAGGTGTCATTCAGACACTTGAGCTACAAAAAAAATAAACTGTATTTTGATATGATCACAAAGGAAATCAAATGTGAACATGTGCAGTCAGTGTGCGTGGAAATTCACTTTTGTCCACAGAGCCAGCTGGAAGCCCAAGACCCACTTGAGGCTTTAAAATACACACATGAGGACAGATCCTCAGCTAGTGAAAATATTCACAGGTCTAATGAAGTCGATTTTCACCAGCTGAGGCTGTCCCACTACGTATTAAATATTTCACTATAAAGGAGAACCAGGACAGCAAAAAACCATGGCATTACAGTTCTTTATTTCAGTGCCCATAACATACAGAGCGATTACTCAAGTTTTTGATGTGATAGCATGCAGAGCACCTAGAGGTGAATCGGATACAATAGGTGAGCGCCTTATCCTCTTGCTACATTTGTATCCAGTTCAGGCAGGAAGACTCAGTATTTCTTTGCTTTCCGCTCTATCCCCCCCACAAATCAACCAGTTGTGAGGTGTAGTAAATGGTCTTCAAGCTGCTAAGTTACTAAGCACTGTTGAAAGCTTCTGTAAACTTGACCAAGGCCCCTATTCTGCTCTTTTTTTCACAAGGATGTCAGTCTGGAGTAACTTCATTGATTCGATTAAACCTTGATGGGAGTTCCTGTGGACTGACACTGGTTTAACAGAGCAGTATTTGGCCCAAAGGATGAAGTTCACCCCTGTGCAGAGGGCCAGAAAAAAGCCTATGTAGTACTTATGTCCCAGCCCTCTGCACGGGGGTAAGTTTTACCCATGGAGAATAACTGGGCATTTACTATTAAAAACCCCATGTAAAAAAACCCCAAAGGGCAAAAAAATACAGAACCAAAAGATTCCAATAAGGCAGCAGCAGATCACATCTGGATATGCTACATCTGTAATTTTCACCCCAGCACGCTAAATAAAAATCAATGCATTGTAATCATCTTTCCCCCCCAACAAGATGCTGTCAGGGTAACCCGCTGGTTGAAGTTCCAGGAGATATGTTCTTTTTGGTAAATGCTTCTTAGAAAACAAAATAAAAATGTTAAAAGCAACTTCTGTTCAAATGACTTTTTTAAAAATAAAAAGACAGCGTTTCTGAACAATAAAAAATAGAGAATATATATATTTTTTAAAAAGACATTCAGTGGCACATCAGCAAATTCCAACAGACCGTCTGCCCTTCTGCCTCTGTGACCGTGCCAGCCACTTGTTAAGGCAACATGTCAGGTTCGGCACCATTATAGCAGCTGTTTGGAAAGCAGGATGCATCATGGGACTGGACTGTGTCAGAGAGCTGGTTTCTGACGGGCGCAGACGGAACCATCTTCCATGCCAAAGTAAACCACATCTGCCATGTTGATAAAGAGACCAGTCTCCACCACTCCTGGGAACAGAAGAACAAGTTAGGACTCGAACCACCTCTGATTCGCCATGCTGATCCAGGCTGCTCGAATCCTCAAGGGACTGTATTACTATTCACTGATCTGGCACTCAGCCCAGATATCAGAAGGTATTTAGGTATCTAACCCAAACTGATTTCAGCAGGACCTAGGCCTTAATAGCTACGCTGGCTTCACAAAATCAGTCTCAGTACAATAAATTTACAATCTGCAGCCTCCATCCTGCACATTTGTGCTTCCAGACATAAGCTAACCTAGAATTTGATGAGGGAAGAAAATGTTAAGAGTTTCCCTGTAGGCAAATTATTCCATAACTCCCTTCTACTGGATTTCTCCACTTTCTGCCTGAGCAAAGTTACTGGCTGGCTGTAGCCAGATGATCTTAACAAGTGTACTGGCCACTGACAGACAGACGACTGTTCTCATGTGTATGACTACAACAGAGAGAAGTGCTTATTAGCACCCTGACTTTGCAAGCAGAAGTCGGTGGATCTCGGTATTGGTGCAGGAATCTAGCTGTGCAGGCCTCAGAAGGATCAGGGGCTACGCAAGTAGCCGCATGGCAGTCAGTAAGGCAAGCACCGCACAAACCCACCCCACATTTACGTGTAACAGCAGGAGTGAGATACACAAAGGCAGGGAGGACAAGCGTTGCAGGAGGACTAACGGGGGAGCTCTGGATTAGAGTGCGCATGTCTTGATGGCTCTGTTTCTTTTCCTCTTCTACTTTCCACAACCACCTCCCTTTCTGCAGCAGGGCACGTTTCAGAATCACTGTGACAACGGAGATAAACGGCACAGGATTTTCACTAGTTGCACATGAGACCTTCAGCTCCCTGCTGTGGAACACGAAATACCGAGTCTCACACGGCAACTTTCCCCCATAATTTAGATTCACTTTAATAGCGTCACTGCCTGGAGCTCAAGACTGACATCAAGTGATTACTGGGAGCAAGTGCAGGAAAACAGAGCCAGACCCAGTGGAAGGGTGAATGTCAAAGTACTGGGTGAAATCCCATCCCCGCTGGAGTTGGAGAGTTTTGCCAAGGACATCAACGGGCGCAGGATTTCACCCACTGCTAAGAGGAAGAAACTGGCCCTGCCACCTGGTGCCTGCAGTCCAAGACTCAATCCTGGTGAGGGGAAGTGAGAGCACCCTCAGGATCGCACCCGAGTGGAGAGTCAGACCCAGCCAACTCCTGGTGCCCTGCCCGAGAAAGGGAGCCGGGTGGAGCAGGGCAGGGTTTTTCACGAAGGGGTGTGAAATCCGCACGACTTAGCTTTAAGAAGGTGGCTCCCCCATTTTGCCAGGGAGTTTAAGGTGCAGGGGAACATAGGAAGAGGCAGGAAGGTGAGAGTGAGACATGACTACGAAGGGGGAGGAGGAGGAAGGTCACTGACAGAGTTCGGTGTGGAGGGGGGAACGGAACAGAAGGTGGCAGAGGAGTACAAGGCACGGACAAGAGTCTTGAGAAGGGGACAAGCCAGCAGTGCTATCTAGGAGACGCGAGGGCACTCACTAGCCAAGGTCCAAGCAGCAGAAGAAGGCTATTTAAAGTGCAGCGTTTTGGACAGACAGTGGGGGCGAGTCACATGTCACAGGCTATGTCTACACTTGTTAATTTAAGTCAACTTAGCTAAGTCGACTTAAGAAAGTCAACTTTAAGTCGACTTAGCATGTCTACACTTAAATTTTAACTCAACTTAGAGGGGACCCTACAAAGTCGACCTAGAGCGTCCATACTGGACGCCTAGGTCGACTTGTAGGGGCTAGGGGGACCTTGGACTGGTCCATGGTGGCAGGGGGGGCACCCCTTGCTAAGTGCCAGAGGGCTCAGCCTTTGCCCCATTGGACCTGGGTACAATGGAGCAAAGGGGGACAGGGACCCTGGCAGGGCATGGGGCAGGGTGGGCATGCCAGGCTCTCCTTGTGCTACGCCCCCCTCCCCCCCCGGCAGGGAGGGCAGTGGGGGAGTCCTGGAGAGCCCTAAGTCGACTTAGAGTCGACTTAGGGCTACTCTGCGTCCACACTGGCTTAAGTTGACTTTAGAAAGTCGACTTAAGCCAAAAGTCGACTTAAAAGCAGGTTTAGTAAAGTCGACAATTTTCCTTAAGTCGACTTAAGGAAACTGTACTGTAGACGCAGAGTAAATTAAGTCGACTTAAGCAAGCTTAAGTCGACTTAATTTACAAGTGTAGACGCACCCACAGTGTGGAGCTGCTCCATGAAAAGATGGGCTTGGAACCAGATTAGCAGGAAGTCACTTTAGTATGACTGGTGTTATGAGTAGGAGACGAAGGATTTGCCCCTCTGGTTTGCAGGAATCACAACCTACAGAGAGGCTGGGTTTCATCCTCACTTTCTGCTCCAGGCCTCATGGCACAGGCAGGTTTCTGCACTTGTGATTGGGTCCTGATTCTTTCATAATCCAGTGCTAGCCATGGTTTGACCCAATCTGTGGAGTTGCTAATGGGCTTGGCATGTGCCCAATCTCACCTGCCACACAGCCAGTTACTTCTGGGGACAGGAGCATGGGATTTTTCCCACCAAGCTGCCATAAGAAGCTGGGAGACTCTTAAGAGGGGTGAGATCAGTTATTCATAATGGTTCAGAGCATGTAAAATAAACTGGTGAATGGCCCCGTAACAGAGATCTCCCCCCATCTTTCAACACAACTACAATTGAACCCACCCCCTCGATGTAGATACATCCGTACACCCTCAGTCAGCAAAGAATAAAGGCGTAAGCTTCACTTTCAGCACAAGTCGCTGATCCCAACAGGACTGCTCGTGTGCTTAAAATTAGGCCCATACTAAGTTCCCTGCTGAATCAGGACTTTAGGGAAGAGAGAAAATTAGAGTGTTACATGGAGCTAAAACTAGATGACCAAGTAAATTTTCCCCTGCGTGATTTAAGAGGCAAATTAGTGAACACAATACAAGAGTAACCAGATGAAATTCTCTGGCCTGCCGTATGCAAGAGATCAGACGAACAACCACCAGCAAAAAGGAGTTAGGGTCCAAGTCACGTCCTACCTCACCCGTAACATACATTTCATGGCCCCACACTTCCAGTGTAAGGCCGCAGTGTTGCAGGCAGATTGCCACACTGACCTAAGATCAACAAGTTGCAGGATGGTTTAACTTGGAGAAAACATACATATGATGGAAAATTATAACCACACGTACCTCGTGTTTTCTTCTAAGTGAAATACAAACTCTGCTTAAAGGTTTTGACTGTAAGGGCCGGTTTTTGCAAACCTTATGTGAACGGGTGCTTCCCCATGATGGCAATTTCCTCCCAAGTATGCCACTCATAACGAATAGGGTTGCAGAACCGAGTTTAGTTTCCTTGCGTGCCATCACAGAAATTTTGTTCTGAAGAAACGAATGAAACAATGCTGCCACCTGGTGGACGGTGTAATAATACGGATGTCCGTTTTGTTTTTAACTACTTAAAATACCGTGCGTACCTCCCCTCGACTGCCTCCCACCTACTTACTGCGGTGTCTTCAATGTGCTGAGTCAAAGGGAAATGTCTTCCCTCCAGCTAAGCGCTACTCTACTTACTGGGCTGGTCTTCAGCGATCAACTTACTGATCGGCCGAGCGGGTCTTCATAGACCCAATCAGTCGACTGGGAAGATCGATCGGAGGGCAGCGAATTTGCCGCCATCAATGAAGACAGCTCCTAAGTCACGGTAAAGGCAGTTGAGCTTACCCGGAGATGAAATATCCAAGTTTTGTGTTTTATTTTATTGGGCCAACAGAAGTTCCCATGAGTAATCCTGGCCCCTTTTCTGAGCTATACAAACAGTGAAAAAAAAAAATCCTCTTCTTAAAATTAAATCACTGCCTGAAGGTCAAGGACTATGTCTGCCCTGCACATGGGAAGAGGAATTCCCAGCTCCGGTGGACGTACACGTGGTAGTTTTGATGGACCTAACGCACAAAGAGCAGGAATATGGCTGTGGCAGCACAAAGGGAGACAGATGACATGCCTGAGTATATACCTATGATCTCAGATGGGATGGTACCCTGACAGCTGGCCGGTACTGACCTGACAGTTCTGCATTTAGCAAACTAGCGTGTGGATGGCGACCCACCCTGGCAATCTCACCCCACAGCTGCTGCACAGATGTACTACACATCACAGCCCCACGTGTGACTTCATGGCCACTGTGACCCTTTATAAAAATACGGGTGGTTTTTTTTTGTTTTTTTTTAAGAAGTGACCGGGTCTACATAGACTTTGCATCTGTACCACTGTGTCTGTTGAAATGCTATGATTTTACCCGTGCAACCCCTAACGTGGACGCTGTTACCCTGCCGTTTAGTCTCCTGCTGCATGGTAATAGCTGGGCTGGGGCAGGCACTTTTACACGGATATAAACTGCTTCCACACTAGGGGGACTGGCCCATTTAAATTACCCTGATAAAGCTAGCACCCATACTGTGTGTGCGCGCGTGTGTGTGCACGCAGACAAGCCCTTAAGGGCACAAATCCCACCAAACCTCAACAGGATTTGAATGCTTTTGAAAACGCTCACCCCACATGGAATCATAGAGTAATAGAGTTGGAAAGGACCTCACGAGGTCATCTAGTCCAACCCCCTGCTAAAAACCATGTCCATCAACGTTGCTATGAGAGCTCCTACCTGAAGTGGCACAAAAAGCGTTCCAAAAAGATTACGCTCTGGTTCTCCTAATGAAGTTACAGGGGTGTAAAGTCACTGGACACCCATGTAATTGACAACTCTCCCAAGACACTCCAGCATTTGCTATCTCTAAGCACGCGAGTAGCACCATAGTACTTCTGTGCTTAAAATTAGGCAAGTTCTTATGTATCTCACTGTACTAAGGTTTTAGGACTTATCTGGACTGGAAAGTTTGGCTGTTTGAACTATATTGAGCTAGTTAAAGTCACAGAAGTCCTTCTAGGCTGTACGAAGTTTTACAACATAAACATGCTTATGCCAGGATAACTTATTCCAATTCAGGAAACAAAATATACCGTCCCTATCCAAAACACTTGTACCAATCAGAGACTCACACATTCTAAGGCCAGAAGGCACCATGGTGATCTTCTTATCTGATCTCTTATATAGCACAGGCCATAGAATTTCCCCAAAATAATTTCCAGAGAGGAGCTTTAGAAAAACAATCCTGATTTCAAAATTTTCAGTGAGAGCTCACCATGACCCTTGGTAAATTGTTCATTGCACTCACTGTTAACAACCTTATTTCCAGGCCTCTGAAACTCAGTGATTTTTTTTTTTTAATTTTATTTTTTTAATATGAGAGATTACCCGGTATCATTTTTATAGCAGTGTTCACTTCGTTCCACTTGTGGATCTTGTCAAACTTCCAGTCCAATATGAAATTGCCATTGTCGGTCACCACGGGACCCTAGGTAAAAAAAATGTGTCATTAAAAAAAATAATCCTTATAATCAGACACAAAGTTGGCTGCCCACACAGCTTTCCATTAGAAATAAATGTCTCAAACGGAACATTTAAAACAAAGAAAATTGCTGTTATCCAACTGCATCATTCGCCCACTCATTGTTCTGCACCACAGCAAGGAGGGACCACCCACGCACCCACAGAGCTATCCAGTTTATATCAGCCATGTGGGTCTATGGACTAAGGAAAGCACCTAGTCACAGCAGGGAAATGTGGGATTAAAAACATGTACTTGTGAGACAAACCTGCTCCTACTGAAAATGGCAAAATTCCTACTCATTTCCGTAGTGCAAGAATAAACTGCTATTACATGGCTTTTAGTCGTATTTCGCACAGAGGTTGGAAGACACAGGCCTTAATTAACCAATTTAAGCACAGTAAGTGGATGCTTTTCTTAGAGGGAGCCATGTCAGTACCCAAAAATAGTCTGTTCTAGGCTGTCAGAAGAGCTTCAATAATACACCACCACCACCATTAATTACACCGCTATCCCAAAAGGTGTTAATGGCTACCATAATGCCAAGGATAAACACGGCAGCCCTCAGTAAGGCCAATGGATATGCCGAGGACTTTCTCAGGCTCAACAGAAAGAGCAA
Organism: Pelusios castaneus; assembly: GCA_007922175.1. Lineage (NCBI taxonomy): Eukaryota > Metazoa > Chordata > Testudines > Pelomedusidae > Pelusios > Pelusios castaneus. The sequence goes on from ML686047.1 coordinate 101,286, forward strand.
ACAAGTCCCTTCATGTAGTAAAAACCGCTGGAGGCTGTGGTAGATTTCATGACAGGTCAGCTCTAACCCTTTGTGGAGGGGTTGTTCTGGTTGTGAACACAGGTAGCGGCACATTGATTTGTAGAACTGTGATCCTGAGAGGAAGCAGACGGACAGATCTTCTTGGGCACAGAGCCCCTTCGAGCAGCTGACTTGGGCATGCTAAGAAAGGACACCACCTGCTGCTGTGTTCAGGGAAATAGGACTTTATTTACAAGAAACGTCCACAAAGAGGATGACTTCAAGAATATATTGGACTTGTCTCACAATTTCTCATCTAACGGAAACAATCCTGCCAGGCACCCAATACTAGGGAACCAATCAGGCCAAGTGAGAAGATTTTACATTTTATTAAGCACTATAATGCTCACTTACTAATTTCCACAAAGCACCTGAGAAGCAGGCAAGTATTTTGCAGAAGAGGAAGAGAGGACCAAAGAAGACGGACAACGTTTCCATAGTTGCACGATTGAGTTAATGGGCAGTCCACAGGAGTTCCTGGCTCCCAGGGCTGGCGTGTACTTATCATTACATTAGGCACGGATTAACAAAAGTGCCGCATGAGCAAAGTATTTCAGAAATTCACTTCTTTGCAATCTTATGAAAACGGTACTAGCATTGCCAGGGTGCACCTATCCATCCGATTTCTATAGCTACATCACATCTGTGCCAAAGCAGCAGCCTGTTAGAGAGGCAAGCCATGGAGTCCTTTAGGAAAAGAATCCTATGAAACCGAATAGCCAAAGTTGTTGTTATGAGTTTCCACATAAGGTATCAGGTCACCCTGTAAAGTATTAAAAGCTGTATGGGATTTGCCAAAGTGCTTTGTAGACAGATGTGGAATTCAACATTGCCACCGCTACCAAAGGAAAGTCAGGTGGTGAAACTTACAGCACACCACCTGGAAGCATTTATTTCTCAGTATGTAAAGATTAACCTGCATGGCAATAGATGGAGCTGACTGTTACATGCACTGTCAGAAAACCTGGATAGAACAGCACTCAGCTGTCTGAAAAAGTGACATAGTAGATACGTATCAAGGACTGATTTTTCAAATAAACAGATGAGGAGTCATGTTTTGTGACGGTACTTTATCCCTAGAGAAGTGTGCTGGAGACAGGATCAACACGAGGAGTTCTGACCAGCAAAGGGGACCAAAGCAATCTAATACACTCTTAATTTCTTAGCACAAGATTAATTGCGGATAGTTACTGCATGTCTAATGGTCCTTTTTAGTTTACTGCTTTGGAGAAACACTGTGAAGAACTCTGCAATCTGTGAAAGGAAACGGGAGGAGGTTTAATGTCCTCTGTAATACCGTGTTTCCTCTGGGGTTGAGACCCCCCCACTTGGCCTAGAGATGAAGAAAGACACACCAGACACATACGAGCTACCAGAACCCTAAGTGCTAACGGATTCCCCACCAGTGCCCCCTGAAACCTTGACACGCATACACATTACAGGAAGATAAATACCACCCAAGGTCACAGAGCACCACAAACTGAGGGCTTAGTCCATAACCCACTCAGCCAGTGGAACGATTCCTACTGCCTTCAGCGGAGACGGGATTAGTCCTTCAGAGCAATACAATCCCCAGGAGTGACACTTCTCCTAGATGTTAGAAATAAGCAATAGAAGAGTGATATGATCAGAACTCAGGATCTGCCTTATGGTGGCCAGGATGATGTTATCAGCCTAGGACTATCAGAGAAAGACTTTACTGTACTTTGCATTCAGTTGTAACAATAATTTTATTCCATCCACACCTAGAATAAAATGCAAGAGCTACCACATACAAAATTGGTCCTCCCAGCAAAGGTAGAGAAGAAGGGGTGTCCAAGGGTTAGTGCATGGACATGGGATTTGGGAGACCTATGTTCTATTCCCTGCTCCACCACAGACTTCTGACATGATCCTCAGCAAAGCCTCCCTGTGCCTCAACTCATCTGTAAAATGGGGATAAAAGTCCTTAGCACAACAGATTTTTGCAAGAGTAAAGACAGGAACTTAAATTTTCAAGAGTTCTTGATATCTCCACTTTCAGGTGCCTAACTTAGAATCACAGAAATGTAGGGTTGGAAAGAACTGCCAAAGATCATCTGGACCAGCCTCCTGAGCCAAGGGACAACCATGTAAACCTAGACTATTCCTAACAAGGGTCTGCCCAACCTGTTCCTAAAAAAGAATGACCTAACACAGGACCCCACGAGAGACAGCCTTCCAATCTGACTACAAAGTATCAATAACTATTGAAGGATGGTATTTCAGCTAGTTGTTCACCCACCTTACAGTAATTTCATCTAAATCTCATTTTCTTAAGTTTCCTTATAAGGATGTGATACAGGACTGTGTCAAAAGCCTCACGAAAATCAAGATACTTCAAGGTGACTGATTCCTTCCGAGCCAGTAGGCCAGTAATATTGTCAAAGAAAGAAATTAGGTTGTTTGGCATGATTTATTCTTGACAAATCCATGCTGGCTAATTCTTATTAAACTTTCATCTAAATACTTACAAACTGATTGATTAATAATTTGTTCCACTGTCTTTCCCGTACTGAAATTAAATTGACTGGTCTGTAATTCCCTGGATCTACTTTGTACTATACCTGGCTTTCTACAATCCGCTGGGACCTCACCCATCCTTAACAAGGTCTCAAAAATAATTCCTAATGTACTGGTACAATTGTTTCAGAGAGTTCCTTAGTTAAACGAGGATGAATTTCATCAGGTCCTGCCTACTTGAGGACATCTAACTTATCTAAATAGTCTTTTACCTGTTCTTTCCCTATTTTGGCTTGCATTCTCTTTCTTTCTTTTTGTTAATATTAAATTGTGAGGAATATTTGGTCACCATTAACCTTGTTAGTGCATACTGAAATAAAACAGGTATTAACTAAACCTTCTTGATGTTATCTGTTATTAGCTCACCTTCCTTTCTAAATAGAGGATGCACATTTTCCTTAATCATTCTTTTTCTTCTAATGTATTTGAAAAACCTCTTCTTATTGCCTTTTAGGTTTCTTGCTGGAAGTAACTCATTTTGTGCCTTAGCCTTTCTGATTTTGTCCCAATACGCTCGTGTCATTCTTCCGTATTCCTCTTAACAATTTGTCCATATTTTCACTTTTTGTAGGATTCTTTAATGTTTTTCAAATCATTAAAGAACTCCTATTGGAATCATGTTGGCCTATTCTTACCTTTCCTTCATATCAGGGTAGTTTGCTGTTGCTTTACTACCGTCTCTAAGAAACTGTGAGCCCTCGAGAACTTTTTTTTCCCTGTAAGATGTTCACCTACCACCTAATTTTGCTTAAGTCTTGTTTTTTGAAGTCCAGTGTTCTTATTCTGCTGTTTTCGTTCCTTTCTTTCGAATCAGGAAATCTATCACTTCTACCCAAATTGCCTGGAACCTTCAGATTCACAACCCAGTCCTCCCATTAGCAGCATCAAGTGGCTGCTCATCTCGGTCCATCTGCCACTTTCTGAAACAAGATTTTTGACCTCAATATCTTCCAAAAAATGTATGCAAGAGTCTATGTTTTGCTGAATTACTTGGGAAGCCTTAGATTCAGAAGGTCGCCAAGTTGACACCCAAAATCATTAGTCACTTTTGAAAATTTAGCCCAGGAGGTCTTCTATAAACATTCAAAAGCACAAACCACACATTCCTCAAAGGCATTCTCTGACATGTTCCTGTTTTGCCACACTCTGCGCATGCCCACGTGGGGGAGAGCCTTCTTCAAAGACCTTCAATAATACTGACCGCTTTCCGAGCGGCCATCCTCAATTCAGCACCACCACCAAACCTCCTGGTCAGTGCTCTGGTGACTGGGACGTAGGCCATTGGAATAACTTCAATCGGAATTCCTTTCTTCCATTGCTCCCCAAGGTTCTTTGAATTTTTTCTGCAGAGAATTGGTATGAAACAGGATTATTATATATAGACACACTAATAATATCTATAATAATATATAGAGATATATTATAGTAATAGGATTAATATTAACACTGCAGCACTTAAAATAATATATTAGTCAGGATGGGCAGGGATGCAAAATCATGCTTGACTTGTCCTGGGGTCTATTCCCAGAAGCTAGGGATGGATCACTCAATGACTACCTGTTTTGTTCATTCCCTCTGAAGCATATGGTATTGGCCACTGTCGGAAGATGGGATAACTAGACTAGATGGACCATTGTCTCACCCACTCTGGCCTTTCTTGTATTTGTAATCCATTTATTGTCAAATTATGTTTTGTAAAGGGTTACGCTGACATATAGCATCCCACAGGACATCCAGGAACATTCAGTTCCTTTAGTGGGAAATTCTGAGGACCGGCAGAAAGTCTAGTGCACCACTGAAGTCCTCCTTAAGCCTTTTTTGAGCCAGATTCATAGAGTCTAAGGCCAGATGAGACCATTAGGTCATCTAGCGTGACTTTCTGTATAACAGAGGTCACAAGATCCCTCCAGTACACACTCACTCACCTGTGTAAACAAACTGCAGGTTACTTTTCTATAATCCTACGGCTCTATGCAGAGGGGGAAATTAGCCCAAGGGCAGAATGGCAATGCCAAGCCAAAGAGAAAAGATGGCAAGATGGCATATCCATATCTAAAAGCACAGGCACAGTGAATTCTGAAGCGGGCATGCTCTGCAATCTGGGAATGCTGGTTTGCAAATTAAAAAGCAAAAGTCAAAGTCAGTTCATGAGGTGTCAGTAGAGTTGGGTTCACTGAGGCCCAAACCCGTTCCCATTGGCAGGCAGGGCCAAGCTCTCATGACTTCACTGGAAGCAAAAAAACGTGCTTACTCAGCAAATGAACTCTCCTTTCGTGATGGGTGAACACGGCCCTTTATCTCCACCTTGTGGGAATGAAGCGCAGTGCATATTTTACCTGTAGTCAGCAACGACGACAAAGCATTTTGCATAGCCCGCGACGATCTTTTCCTGCGTCAAGCACCCTCTGTGAAGAAAATTAAGAAGGAAACACATTACTTGTCATGGTTGGATGGTCCCAAAGGCTGGCAGCATCCCTCACGTTCTCCCCACACATTCTGTTGGCTGTTTTCCCTCCTCCCGCTTCCCTTAAAACTAACTGTTAACTCAGCGCTTGTGACAGGTACCAGATCGAGGTCACCGAGGAGCTGGCAAGCAGCCAAAGATGCTACTGTACAGACCAGCTCTGCCCAAAGCAGACGTAGCACCGGCGCTCAGGACACAGAGCTGTGCACTCTCGCTACTCCACAGGTGGTTCCATCAGGCCCAGAGGTGAGGCAAATCAGCCTGACCTGATGCTATGTCATACACTCCCCTGCATTTAATTTCCTCCCACTCTGTAACTTTCCTATCTTCAAAGCGTCTGACGAAGTGGGATTTTCTCCCACGAAAGCTCATGCGAATAATAAATCTGTTAGTCTTTAAAAGTGCCACAAGACTCTTTTGTCTTTCTACAATAGACTAACACGGCTACCCCTTTGGAATATATTTGCTTGCAGACGCCCAAGGCTATCAATCCGACACCTTCTGAAGCACTGAATTCACATGGAATCCTCACCACACAAATCTGCTCCTGAGAGATGGGCAAGAAAGGATTGAGACGTTTCCATGAACTTTAGCAAAGCTGGGAACCAAAGCAACCACATCTTGTATCACTAGATACCATTGCTGCTCCTACTCCCGCTGAGGTCATGTTCCAGAGGGTAGCCGTGTTAGTCTATTCCAGAAAAATAAGGAGTCCTGGGGCACTTTTAAAGACTAACAGATTTATTTATTGCATGAGCTTTTGTGGGAGAAAATCCCACTTCGTCTTTAAAAGTGCCACAGGATTCCATCTTGGGTATCTGGATTATAAGCTTAGTGAATGACAGCTCCTGACCCAAAGTTTTTAGACAGACCTACAAGGGAGCCTGGATTTCAATTTAGCTCTCTCTTTGCTAGCACAGCAGAAACAGTTCTAATCACACAAACACTCATCCATTCGTTTAAGCCTGCCTGCAACATACAAGCAAGCAGAGCTTACCCGCCACCTTTGATGAGACGGAGGTCAGAGTCCACTTCGTCAGCTCCGTCAATGGCAACATCAAGCTGTGTGAAAAGAAAGCATGGTTGGAGACCTTGGGAAACAAATCTGCTCTTTGGGAAATCTGGTGTAAAGCAAGCACTTGCTGTTTGCACAGCTGCACTCAGCCCCACAACACGTGCAACTGTGGACAGCTGCTTGCATCTTACAGCATGGAGAAATGTCCTCATTCCAACAGGAGGCCGATTACTACATGGAGAATCTAACAGAGTGTTTTTCATCCAGGGGTATGTGTACGCTGGCAGTATGCAGAGGTGTTGGGGGGGAGGGGGTGCGGTGGAGAGGATACATCAACTCATGTAGATATTCGCTTAGTTTTACAACAGGCTACATGGAAAGCGCCACAAAGTCAACAATTGAAAATTTCACACCGACTAGGTCTTGTCTATGCTGCTCTATATATTATACTCTTGAAATCTAAGCACAGGATTTATATTTCAATTGATTTCTTTTATAATTACATAAGAATGAGAAACTAAGCGATTTTGCAGTAATAGGGCACAGTGACATTTGTGTATTTTTAAGCCTGATTTTCTAAGCAAGTCATTTTTTAAGTGAGGTAAAAGGTAGGTTATGTGCGACAAAGCAGGCTCCTGAAAGGGGTACAGCAGCCTGGAAAGATTGAAAGCCATCCCTCTAGTGAATACCACATTTGCTCCAAATGAACCCAGAACACTGTTGGTAACAATCACGGACTTGTTGAATGCACTGAAAACCAGTTCTAGGAAGACTCAAGGCCAGGTGGCTCAAAACATGCATCTCTCAAGAACAATTACACACAGATACACAGCCCCAGCTAAACAGCAGGCAGTCAGCAAGGCCAGCGATGACCTTTCCCACCACCAAACACACCACTTTACGTTGCTGATCTTGTCTAGCCTTGTAAGACAAGCTGGGCTAGCGTGTGAGTGGGAGACTCCTTAGGAAAATACATTTTGATTTGCTGTTACAGCCTGACCTGATCCTGTGTCATACACTCCCCTGCATTTAATCTCCTCCCACTCTGGAAGTTCCCCACCTTCAAAATGTCTGACAAAGTGGGATTTTCTCCCAAACTTATTTATCACATGAGCTTTCGTGGTAGTCTTTAAAAGAGGCATGGGACTCCTTGGGTGGTTTTTTTTTTTTTTTTTTTGAAGAAAATACAGATGCTGCAGGAAGTGGTGGTGACTCAGCATTTACCACAGCACTGTTCACTCAAATGAAAACTGAATTGACACAACATGAGGTGGAGGTTGGACCACTAGAGCTGTCTCTGAATGTTTACCTGGGGATGGGCTGTTAGCCCTTGAGCTCTGGCAAAATTCCAATATGCAATGTCCGGCCCTTCTATTTTGTTTTGTGTTTATTCAGGATTAGGGAGTAGATTTAATGATCATGAAATAGAGGCACCAAACAAATCGGTCAGAATCTGACAGAACAAGCTTCCTGCAGCTGATAGGGGATTCTCCCTTTAACCAGCACACTTTCTTTTAGTCCATTCCTGGCTCTCTGCCACAAGACTCTCAGCCAGATTGTGGCTCCATGACACATGCAAATGAGGACTAAAACAGATCAGGCTGTGTTTTAGCTTCCAATCCTCTGAGCTGAAAGGGGAGTGTGTTATCTCAATACACCTGCAGGAGAAGTTATTGATGTTCCACAGACACAGAAGAGATTTCATTTCTACTGTTGCATTACCTCCGGGTGCCTGTCCAGGTCGGTTAGGCTTAAATCGTTCTGAAGGATCAACTGACGTGCCTACACAATGGGGGGGGGAAAAAAGAAAGGAAAAAAAAAACAGTCTGTCAATATTTAAAAGATTCTCTAAAAGCCATATGCATAGATCAACTCATTGTCAGTCCCCATCTCGCTCGTCTCTCCAGTCTCAGCTTTCAGAGGCGTCTTGTCCTGCAGCAAGCGCAGGAGACCCAAGTAACAAGAAATTTCCTTTGCAAAGGGCTTTGGATTACAGTGGGGGGACTGTATGTTAGGATTCTCAGTTCTTTCACTTGCAGGGCAGCACCAGCTCCCGTTGACTTCAATGGGAGCTACTTAAATCTTTTAAGACTAGGGAAACATAAGCTCCTGGGGTCTACCTATGTCTCTTCCCCAAACTAATTTGCTGTGTGACTTTGGACAAGCTGCCTTCTCTTTCTCTGTTTCAGTTCATCCCACTCTGCAAAGGAGATAATAATATTCACCTTGAAGAAGTGCAGGGAGGTTTGACAGCTGGAAAATGCTTTTTGTTGCTGTATGAAAAAAGTTTCTTTTAAAAGAGAAATTGGAACCCAAAAAAAAAAGGACCGGGGGCGTCTCCTGGTTTCGTCACGCTCGGCAATGGTCTAATCTAATGCATCCTAATGACGAGTGGCTTTCTGTCCCCTGTGCTGGCTAAACTGCATCACTCCGACGGAACGGGGAGGCCGGGTTCATCGTGTCAAAAGCAAATGCAGGATTCTCAGAACCAGAGATAAAACAGCTGTGCCAATGTGGTTCCTGCACATACATCAAGCCTTAAAATGAGACTTTCCCTATAGGTACATGAAGGCTCCCTGAGCATAGCAAGATGGACGTAGAACGTGTAATTAGAGCCCTGCAAATCCGCGAATATCCGCATTATATCTGCGGATATCCACATCCGCGGATACCCGCAGACCATTTCTTGCAGATGCAAATGGGATACGGATCCACGTGTTTGTATCTGCGCAGGGCTCTGCTTGTAATCTCACTGACATGCAGCCTGCTTTGCCTCTACAACCGTGTTATCAGCTACAGCCCAGAGCTCTTCTCAGCATTAGATCCAGATGTAGTTTGTTGCTAAGGAACAGCCCAGTTGCTAGGTTATAGCCCCCTGGGTGGCTACCCAGATGATCAGTACAGTTCAAGAGGAAAGGGACACAGATACACAGGAGCTGTTTCCAAACTCATTTACACGAGTTTGGCTCCACTGGTTCTGGTGGATTTATACCAGTGCTGGGGCGGGGTGGGTCTGAAACAGGCTCATGGACACCAATTCCCCTCTGTCTAACACCTCGTGCAGTCGTTCACACCTGGGGGAATGCTGCTACATTGACATGGTAGTGTTTAGGGCTTATTTTGCAGAGGGTGCTACGCAAAGGAAAATCCGTCCCCGTCTCCAGATGTCAGATCATCTACCTGAACAGGCTCCTCCTCAGTATGCATGTCATAACTAAACAAATTCCAAAGGAGTAGCCGTGTTAGTCTATTGTAGAAAGACAACAGAGTCTTGTGGCACTTTTAAAGACTAACAGATTTATTAATCGCATGAGCTTTCGTGGGAGAAACGGGATTTTCTTGTCACTTGCCTCTAGTGCGAGCTGGTTGTTAGCTTCATCACACAGTCAGCCAGCCAAGCATTTTCCTATGGGCTGTACCAGTCCTGCCTTTGCAGTAGATGCACCCCAGCCCTGAATCCCTTGGAAATATGTTTCAGAGACAAAGGCACATTGACACCTGACGGGGACCTATCAGCTATTACTTACTCAAGCAGCCATTCTCCAGCAGTGGAGAAAGGGTAACCAAGAAATCTACTTTCAATCAAAGGAGGGTTCAAACAGCAGGTCCACAACAGACTGCAGGCCACCATGACTCAGTCAAGATGTTCCTAGACCAAGAAACTGATTTATAAAAAGGGAAGGAAAACATTTGACTTTACTCCTCTCCTTCCCATCTCTCTGCTGCTAACCAGGAGCGCCTGAAGGACAAGGCCCGGCGGGGAGGCTTTCTAGCCAGAGACTGCTCTAAGTTTTTGGTGAAAAAAGCCCTTAGTCGGCTTGTTAAATTCACACAGATTGCCGTAATTTACTTTGTAACCAATTCTGACTTCTATGCCTCATGATTTGTACCCACTTTATGTTTGTAATTAACAAGCTGGTTTTACTGTTTTTTTAAACCAGTGTGTTTGGATCACAGTTGAGGAACCATCATTTGGGATAACAAGATTCGTGCACATCATTTTCCTTTGATGAAATGAGGGACTTCACATGAGCTTGTATGGCACAGTAAGCAGACTGGGCAGTAGGAGGCACACGTTTCTGGGGGAAGTCTGGGACTTGGGGTCCGCTGATGTTCTTCTGCAGTGTAATTCAACAGTGGCTAGCTAGGAGCACTCAGCACTGTGTAGCTAGGAGCAAATTACGTGCTGGAGACTGGGCGTTAACAGGCCAGGAGTAGCTGTTCACCAGGAAAGCAGTGTAAAAGACATCCCAGGTTGGAGATCTTGGGGGGGACAGAGCTGTTCAACTGTTCAGACTGTGCCCTGGCGAATGGCAACACCTGTGTATTACCAATTAATTATTTAGAAAAAGGAGGCACAGAGCAATGAACATGATTTGCCTAAAGTTACACGGAAGCTCCATGGCAGATTCAGGAACACAGCCTCGTTCTCTTGACACCCAGTGCCAGGGCTTCAACAAACCTATCTCACAGCTCGAATACTAAACTGGCATGAAGCACATTCCCGTAAAATGTTGCACAACGAGGGAAAGATTAAGCCGATTTCTTTTCAGGAGTTACGTATGCAAGTCAGCTAGGAACACTTCTATATCCTCTTAAAAAGAAAGCACAATTGATCCCACAAGGGCAGCATGCAGCAGAATTTTACCCTATTAATTCAGGGGAGATCTTTCCAATGGATTTTGGCTCCAGCCCCTAATTCAACACAATTCATAGCTTTTCTATACAGCAGGAGTCATGGTGTGAGCCACATGCAATTCCGACATGGCACATGTTGTCTGAAACTCCATACCATACGCTTCTCAAAAACTGCGTGGCTTTGCCGTACATCTCAACGCAGGGCCAGGAGTATTCGTCACCCCACTTGAAATTATGCCTGTTAATTGGCCCTGTAATCTAGCAAACTAACTAACAGGTGCCCTGAACTGATTCACAGTACCAGCTAATTCAGAAATCGCCCTAGCTTCCATAGACTGACAGAAAGCAATCCAAGGTGTCGTCACTGTAAAAAAGGGCCCCAAAAGGGAAGAATGTCATTACCTGAAATGAGGTGGGGATGCAGACAACATTCAGGTTCTCTTGTTTAACTCTCTCAGCTGTAGGAAGAAGCAGAAGCATTGGTTTGCTCAACAGAACTCCAGTCAGAGGAAAGTGCAACAAGATTCATTTTAAGAAACTTTAGTTCAAACAGCCTCTTTGAAACATTCTAGTTGGGCGTACCTGCATCTGCAAAGAATCGGGCACAAAATACAAACAAGTGCATCCTGTTGCTTCCATGACAATCAGGTTTAAACAACTTCTCTGGGTCAGCCTGTGACGAAAAAACTAATGACTCATCTCATATCAGAGCCCAGTCAGGAAAGACTAATTCATCAAGTAGGGAATCAAATCCTACATTATACATGTTTTACTGCACTCCTTGTAAAGGCGTGCTCCTGGTGAGTAACAGCAGCTGTCAAAGATTTTCTGGTGTGCTCCTTCAGGGCCTCACCCTATGTATAATAAAAAATAACTGTACGGTGGGGGAATGACTAATGGAACAAAAGCCAGTAGTTCCATTTAAAGAATTACATGTTTCCTCCCTCGGTGTAACCTGAAAAGATGAACATCTGTTATTAAAATACGATGTTATGAAAATAGGATTAATTCCATTATAAAATTTTGCACAAAATAGTACATTTCAAATTTAGGCAACTCCAACAGCCTGACGGAGTGAACATGGGTAATAGCTATCTAATGGCAACAGGTGATGCAGTCAGATTCCCCAGGTGTTCTGATCACGCAAGACAGCCCTGCTGCTCCATTTCCCACTGCTCAGACATAAGGTCAAGCTCAGCTGTCTTCAAGGCCAATAGTGCTTTATAAATTTATATGTGGCTGGAAGATTTGGTTAGATCACGGCAGCTGTGACACCGAGCTACAAAACCAGGCAGCAGAGTGTCTGTCCTAAAATACATTACAGGTAACAAAATCTAGGATGAACTCCACCATGGAACCAAAAAGGTACAGACAATGTACGTAAGAGAGCATTGCCATGATCTTAATAGTGACTTTGGCTCTCTCTCATCTTCTATCAGTTGTGGTGTTAGGTCTCCATTTAGGTCCTGACCCTGCAAACACCCCTTCCTTACGTGCACAATCCCTCTGATAGTCAATAGAGAGCCACCAATGCTACCGCAAGTCACCAAGGAGAGTCAGTCACTCAGTGATGTCTACATGGCAGCAAATTGGCCACCGCCTGATCAATTTTTCCGGTTTGATTCAAGTCGGTGAAGACATGCTCAATCAATCTAGAAGTCGATCTAATAAGACCACTCCCCAAAAAAGCGTAGCGCTGAATCGAGGGAAATCCATTTCCCGTCGGTGCAGCAGAGATGGCGCACTAAAGGGAAGTTACAAAGTCAAGAGGAGTTACACAAGCTTCTCTGTGTAGCTTGTGTAATTCCCTTCAACCGTCCTGACTTTTCACGACAGTGCAGAGTGACCTGAGTCCTGAGAGGCGGAACATTCCAAGCTCTTTCACATGGAGCGGGGAGAGGTTATGCTGCTGAACGAAAAACCCATAAACAGCGTTTGTGCAGCAGTCCCTGTTCCTCACATTGGACTGTTTTGTTGTGCAGGGGAGGCCAATAAGAGAAGCTGATTCTTCACATTTGCTTGCCAAGATTAACTGCACTGTAGCATTAAATGTGTTGCAAATCCCTCTCTCAAAAGCAAGGGGCAGATCTGAGCTGAATGACTGAGAAAAGTTCTACAGTGCTTAACAAGAATATCTGACCTAAGGCTGAAAATGAGACCTGGCCCCCAACACTTTGTTAACCCAGAGATCACTGCTTATATCTCATGCTGCACTTTAGGGAGAGATATGTATAATTGGCCCTGTGCCCACTTGCTAACAGATCCCATTACTGTAACAGTTTTCCTATACACGGCACTTAAGTGGACAAACACTGCCTAGACTTACACCCAGTACAATCAATAGAATTGCAGGATATATGAATTACAGCAGGATTTAGCACCACAACGTCAAAGCACCATTTAAACATGACCCTGCTCCACATTGGCGAGATGGATGAACAGCATCACCCAAATTTCACAAAGAGTAAACTGAGGAGGAATGGGCCAGTCCCTTAACCTAGGCCAAATCATGTCAATGGCAGGGCAAGACTTAAGAGTGTTAGCGCCATCCAAGCAAATTCAGGAGACTGGATGGCCTGGCAACATGAGGAAGATAAGTGGCAGAGCAGAACTCAAGCCTAATAAAAACAAATCAATGAAATCTTTAATTCTTTGTACTGGCTTTTGTGATGAAACTGAGGCAGGAGGCCAGTGATGACCACCTGCTTCAGATCACATGTGCTGAACAGTCAACCCACCCAAGATTTTTAACTGCAAGTCAGCTTTGTCCAGCCGGCCGGCAGGAATTGCATTTCACTTGTCCAGATTAGTGTTCCGCCTAGCTGGGCTACTGGAGAAGCAGATTTCCCTTTGGCTGGAACAAGCATCATTTCCGTACCTAGTCGATGTACAACAGGGACAATTGTAGAGCCGCTCCCGATCCCAAGGACTTGGTTATTCTGCAAACCAGAGAGAGACAGAAGAATGTTTTACACTACATTATGGACAGCTCCAATATAGGGTGACCATATGTCCTGTTTTGGCTGGGACAGTCCCCTTTTCAAACTCTGTCCGGGACAGCCCTACTTTTTTGCCCAGACTGGGCATTTTTCCCTTTGCTCTTGCAGCAAGCCTGGGTGACAAAGTCACATCAGCAAACAGGACAAATGCAGAGTTAGGGCAAAAAGTAGGGCAAGCAGCTCGCTCCAGCCCCACATGGCAGTGCCCTGTTTTAAGTTTCGGGAAATATAGTCGTCTTACTCCCAGGGAATATTTCCTTTGCTTTTACTATCAAGAGTCTGCACAATTCCCACAGAAGGAGCCCTGCTCAGTGATGAAACTGATATGCAAAGTCTCTTCTGCTTATTTCAGGTAAGGAGAGAAAAATATTGTCCTGCCCACTGCAGAGCAATCAAATTGTCTTTACAGTACAATATGAATAGGAATTCTAAGTAACATACCGGATCTTAAAGACAGGTACTCTATTTTTATCTAGGACCTGATTTTAAAAGGGTCTGAACACACACAGCTCCCATTGATTTGAATGGAGCTGTGAGTACTTTGCACTTCTGAGAACCATGCCCATAATGTCTAGGAAAAACTAGACAGATTGTTGCATACAGGAGCCTGATTAATCCTTTCAAGGAGTAGGAAAAGGTCAGCTCCAAAAACATGATGTTCTTTTGGATAAAGGAATATAATGTTGTATATTACAAAGGGTTTAAGCAAGCCTCAACAAATCTGTTCTGGCCACCATGGCAACCAGTTTTAGTAGCCTGCAGAAATGTAATGAAGGAGTGCCTCTGGTGACCAAAAGTAAAATTGCTGGACCAATTTTGTCCGTCCCCCCCCCCGTCCCCCTCCCGGGTTTAAGGATGTTTGGAAACACTTCCCACAATACCAGCACTGACAAACTTTGTGAGGCTTGGGATAAAGGCTCAGTCATAAAATGTTTCATTTTAATTCTCTTTTTTATGCAGCACCTTCCTTTAAACTGCCAACTCTCAATATTTGAGTAGAGCAGTTCTCCGCCCCCTGAAAACATCCAGGTATCTCTTTTCTCCCCCACATCAGAGAAACAAATGAACAGTGCAGCTTTTTTGTGTAGATATTACTCTGCAGGACAGTTGCAGTCAGCCATTGCCACAGCAGGGGAGGAAGCTGAAATAACCATTTGATGTTGTGTTTCAAGGAAACCACACAGTGAAGTTCTGTGGCTGGGGACAATATCATTTGTAAACAGAACTGCTACCCAAAGCCAGAAATGCAAGACAAACCTGAAGCAGAATAGCAAGCTACTCTTTCCCTCATACCCAGAAGTCTGATCCTGTTTGCCTTGTAACATATAACTGGTACATGAATTAACTGCAGAGATGGGAGAACTCCTCCCCTTGTCATAGTGAGTGTCTACGCTGAAACATTACAGCTTCAACTGTGCAGCTGCAGCTTTTCCGGAGTACCCGAGCCTTGTGCCACTGAGCTACATATCAGGCAACTTCTTGTGGCTGATACTTTGAAGTTGAGCAGCTCTGGATGGAGTTTGTTTGCTTTGACCAGCGAGAACACTACTACTGCACAAGACTAGTTGAGAGGGAAAAGGGCAATGCAGATCATTCCCTAGGGTGGTTAAGGATTTAATTTGCCTCCAGTGAGGCTGACAAGAAGTTTAAACTCTTTAATTTTGGCCCAAGAACGGGGGCTCCCACGCTATCCCAGCCCACGCACTCTGCCCTCCACCATGAATTCCTCTGCAAGAAGAGTAATGGCAGACGATCTCATCTGTATGTTCCCAATGATGCCACAAAAACGGAAGAAAAACAGTCTCCTAAGTTCTGCTTTACTCCTGCGGGGGTGGATCATGCGAGACAAACACAGGCAATTCTCCGATGAAGAGCAAGGACAAGAACAGGAAAAGGAGGAGACAGACCTCCAGCCAGCCTGCAACAACCTAAGGAAGACAAGACGTGCCTGGTCTTATCTAGGCTAGAGGTGTCTTCACAGCCCAAAATAAAGGTATGCTTTTAAAGCAGGATAACTAATGTGCATTAGCTCCATTGTTGTTAAATCCCAATGGAGCCAAGGGACTCACCGTTTTTACCACGACGTAAATAGGTGTGGTCGTCAAGAAGTAGGGGGCAAGCAAAGAGAAAGCTAGGCCTTTCCAAATCCTTGACCTAGACTAACATGTTAACTGCTTAGTGTAAACAAGACAGGGCGCTTTGGAGTTGACCATGCATTAAGGCACACTACTCTGTCCACACTGGTTTGTTAACATGTATTAGCTAACATCCTCCAAATCCTAGGGGAGATCAACAGTAGGAACCTACATTGTGTAGCTATGTCCAACTTTTTGGATAGGTAGCGCCTACACTGAAGCAGTTCAGCAACACAACACAGCTGAAACTACTAAAGGAAGAATATGATGGAGGTGTCTAAAATCACAAATGGTGTGAAGAAAGCAAATGTTATTTACCCCTTCACATAACACAAGAAGGAAGGATCACCCAGTGATATTAACAGGAGGCAGGTTTAAAACAAACACAAGGATGCACTTCTTCATACAGGTCAACGCACAGTCAACCTGTAGAACTCATTGTCAGGGGATGTTATAAAGGCCAAAAGTACAAATGAGCTCAAAAAGGATTTAGATTAGATTCTGGAGAAGAGATTCATCAATGGCTATTAGCCAAATTGATCAGGGATGCAATCCCCTACCTGGGTGTCGCTAAACCTCTGACTGCCGGAAGCTGAGACTAGACAACAGGGGAAGGATCCCTTTACAATTACCCTCTTCTGTTCATACCCTCTGAAGCACATGGTATGAGCCACTGCTGAAAGTTAGAATACTGACCTAGATGGACCATAAGCTTGACCCAGCATGGCCAGATTTATGTTCTTAAAATGGGAAGTTGTTCTAAGGATGAAAAGGGTGGATTTAGCGATGTTTGGGGTGAATTTCCAAGTGCTCTACTTCATCTCATAGGTATTCGAAGCAGGAAACAATGCCATGATGGGGAGGGATGCTGGTGTACAGGGAGGAAACATCCATGGTGGGAAGTATGGTTTTCTGGGAAGATTGTTAATACTGTGGAGTTCTGGAGGAAGTCAGCCTTTATGTTGCACTATAGTGAGTTATTTCCTACACTGATGGAAAGGGTATTTAATAGACCTCTCTAAGAGACAGTAGCTAGACTGATGGAAGAATTTTTGCACCAGGAGTTAGGTCAACTTAACCGTGGCATTCAGGACAATTTTTTTCACAGCCCTAAGTCAATCCAATTTTTAAGCATAGATACAGACTCAGTTACAGATCAAGACCTCATTGTGCTAGGTGCTGTACAAACACTTAACAAAAATACAATCTCTGCCACGAAGAGCTCACAAACCTAAGATCCTGACCCTCCAAAATATATATGCTTGATTTTACTGCTGAGAGTAGTAAATCAGTATGTGTGAATGTGTGTCCGTCCGTCCATCCCCTGGATCAGGGCCTATGAAGATTGTAAGTTCTACAGGGCAAGGACCATCTCTCAATATGACCTTGGCTATGTTACCAAAAATAAATTGACCTAACATATGTTGATTTATAGCCAACACAGGTTGATGTCCCCACTACCCTCCTTGAATCAATGGAGTGCATTTTCACCATGAGCACTTCCACCAATCTAAGAGAGACAGTATCAGGAGCTTAGAGACCAGCCACGGAGCTCCTAGCTGGGAGTCCCACAGGCTCCCCCTGGGCTGCTCTCCCCTCCGCCCTTGCTCCCCACAAAGAGCAAGCCCTAAGGGCTTCTCTGCCCTAGGGAATAGGGTTCAAATGCCTGGCTTCTTGCACCCCACCCCTCCCTGGAGGAGCTCAACAGCCTTGTCAATTTTACAGCTCAGCTGTGAAATTCACAATGTTCTCCTAGCTGGGAGTTGAGACCAGCCGTCCAAGTTTCTCACCCTGGACAGGAGACCAGCCACCAGGGCTTCTTGCCCCACTCTACACTGAAACTGCATTGCCCTAAGCTGACATAAGCCCCACACCTCTCATTGAGATTTTTTTTTACGTCTGCACAGCAGCAGAGAAGCTTTGGTGGGAGGAGCATTTTAGTCTGTACACCTCTACTCCTCTGTGGACAAAACTCTCCAGGGTGTAGGCCAGCCCTATGGAGTGCATCCAGTGCTTAGAACAACTGGCACTCCTACCTCAGCTGTGGCTTCTAGGCACTACCCTAATATGAACAAATAACAGGAACGAGGAAGTGTACTGCTTAGTGTTGGGAGATTATATCATTCTTCTGGCTGCCTGTCTGTAAGAATGTAAGCAAGGTTAGGAATCTGAGAGCCTCTCTTGCTTAGCAGCTAAGTAGGGCGGGGGGGGAGGGCACTGATTTACCTGTGCTTTGTATTTGCATCAGCTTTCGTGGGAGAAAATCCCACTTCGTCAGACGACGAAGTGGGATTTTCTCCCACGAAAGCTCATGCGATTAATAAATCTGTTAGTCTTTAGAAGTGCCACAAGACTCTGTTGTCTTTCTACAATAGACTAACACGGCTACCCCTTTGGAATTTGTATTTGCATGACACTCAGCATAATTTCACCCAGAGGCTGGGCATGATGGGAGTTGGTATGTGTAACTGGTTCAAATCCTCTAAATCTGGTGTTTTGTCAGAAGGGGGAAAGGAAATATTGCTCTTTCATGATATGCCACCCTTTCATTGTATATCTGTTATTGACCAAGAAGCTGATGGAAAAGTCACCATCAGCAACAGAGAACTTGGAAAAGTGAGCAACCCTAGTTTTCAGAATTGTAAAACCAGGTGGGGAGGGGCGCCCAGGGGGTGATGTGTAATTTCCCAGGAGACTGGGTGGGGGCTCGAGCCATTTGTTGGTGTAACATTATTTGGGAACCCCTAGAAACAGAACCCGGTCCTTTGCTGCTGCCGTCACGGCCTGGCAAAGGGGTTACATGTCCAATTAACAGTGAGTGGCAGCCGAAATGCCCAAAACCACCCATACCCCTTAAAATGCTGGGCTGTCCACTTCTGATGTGAAAAGATGAGGGGGAAAGAGAGAACAGAGGGAATTTTCCCTGAAAGCCAAAACAAACTAACATCCTTGCATCACTTCCAACCAGAATATTTACTGTTTAAAAAAAACCTTAAGAAGCAACCATTACAAAATTAAACAAGGCCACAACCTGCCTTAATTTGCAAGTTTAATCAGACCCAGGGAAACCAGAATAGCTTTGAGAAGCGTTCCTGGACACAGAACAAACAAGCTATTCACATTCTTAGCTGTATAGATTTCCCCGCTCTAAATACAAGCGTTCAATTTTACCAGAATAAAAAGCACACTTTGTACAAGGAGGTCTCAACTCTGTAACAGCACAGACCTTCGCTCTACAATTCATTTGTGTTCAAACTGACTGAGGCTCAACATGTTCCAGATAGGCCTGTTCAAAACACCCAGTTCTACAGAAAGTGCTATTCCCATGTGACCTTCACTCAATTGCTCAGTCTCAGCTTCCCTATCTGAAGAATATGAATAATATTCCACTAATTCACAGAGCTGTTACTCATTAATGTCTGTGTAAGTGCTTCTTGGAGATTAGTATGATGAGTGCCTTCCAAATGCCTACCCAGCTCAGCAAGGGCCATCGGAGCACTGGGAGAAGTTGGTATCCGGCCCCAACTTGTATGGCAGAGCTCTGTCAATTTTGCAAACTGCTGTGAAAATGAAAAGTATTAGCATGTCTCACAAACACATATCCACCGAAATCATTCATACAGCACAGTGGGCATATGCTGCACCCCACAACAGCAAGTTTGCACCCAGAGAAGGCTAGAAAAGCGTGCCGTAAAAAGCACAGAAGACCTGAGAGCAGCGTCTGTTGCACGCAGTGTCCCAGGACACGAGCCAATCAAGAATTTTTTGTGGAAAAGCAGCCCCCCAGGAAGGAAAGACACTCCCCCCGGGACAGCGAGGCTTGGCAGCAAGCACGTGTGGGACAGGCACCTGGCCAGAGCCGGGTAAAAACAAAAAACCAAACCAAACCCAACCCAGCCACGATGCCCCTCAAGCTTTGCAACACCGCAGAACCCCGTCCGGCAGCGAACTCCCGCCGCTCCTTGCCCGCAACGTGCCTGTGTAAGGCACACGCACGACTATTTGCACGCCCGACTGGATGCAAAGTCAACCTTGTGCTGGGGGGGACTGATCTCGTGCAGTCCGCCCGGAAACTGAAGGCAAGCCGCTGCAAACTCCGGGAAGGCAGGCGCCCTTTGCAGGGCAGGCCGGGCTCTCACCTTCACGTGGTTCTCCACCGCTGCCCAGGCGGCCGCTCTCTTCGCCTCCTCGGCCATGCCGCCTCCGAGCAGCCTGCGCGGGGCCAAAGGCACGTGCCCGCTGCTACACGCCAGGGCCCGGCTCGCGCCGCCCCCTCCTGCTGCCCGCGCCAGGAGCAGCAGCATGCCGAGCAAACCCCGCCCCCGACCTGCCCCAAGCGCGCGCGGGAAGGAAGCCTGGGAATCAGCAAGGCTGGCCGCCCCCAGTGGCAGCTGGGAGTTGTAGTGCCGCCGGCCGGAGGGAGTGCGAGGGATGGAACGCGGAGGGACTACCGCTCCCACAATGCAGCGCGCCGCCTACCCAGGCCCGCGTGCTGCCCCTAGAGGACTGATTGGGGAGAGCAGCAGCAGCAGCAGCAGAAAAGAGTTCAGTGCAAAGTGGGGGCGTTGTGCTGGGCTGGGGACCCCACCCCCCAGTTGAAGTAATCCAAGTGAAGTAATGCACAAGCTCGGGTGGGGAAGTGCTGCCAGAGACCTTCCCCCTCTTGTGAGTAGCACAGCTGGAGAGGCACTGACTCAGGGCAGGTTCTAGCACTAGTGAGGACGGAATAGGGGTGTCAGCTCAAGGTAATGCAGGGTTACACTCTGCCTTGCTTAGCCCCCCGCCTTTAGCTTACCCACATCCCCTTAGCTGAAGATCCTAATTACTTGAATCCACTCTCCCCTAGGTTAGGCCCTGTCTGCAATTCAGCAGCCGTAGCACCCTATTCTAGACTCTTCCTACATCAACATAAAGGGGTTTTCTGTCTATGTATTTGAGGCAGTAGTTAGGTTGACAAACAAATTCTTTTCTCAACTTCGCTGCATCTCTGAGGGTTAGAGTCACCCAGGATGGGACCAACCATATAGGTTAATTAGGCAGTTGCCTAGGGCCCCAGGCTTTAAGGGGCACCAAATCAGATGGAGGAGAATTTTTTACATATGTTATTTATTATAACGTGGGGAAGCAGCACCAAAATCATAGTTCACCTAGGGCACCAAAAACCCTCGGGCTGGCCTTAGGGTCACCTAACTACAAAGCTCAAGATGCAAAAAATGTTCACAGCCCTAAGCAATGTAATTATTTGATATAATTTTTTAAGTGTTGATCAGGTTTTATTTAATAGCGCTTCTATTTAATCAGTCAGTTACCTAAATTTTCAGATCTCCTCCTACCAGTGAGATCATGACACAGCTTTGATAAATCTACTTTAAAAATGCTTAATACTTGGGGCAGCATTTTTTAAAAAATTGGCTCCCATCTAGGTGCTAGCAGTTTTATTTTTGGTCATAAGAGAGCGCTCCTCCACCTACATTTCTGCAGTAGAGCTAGGGTACAAATCCTGGTCGCCATGGTGACCTGATGCCTGGATTTTGGCAAGCCCTGCTTTTTAGGAACCTAAGTCCTATTGAAAGTCAATATAGTCATCTAAATTCCTTAGGAATTTTAGAACATTTTTATCTTAAGTCACTATCTAGTTTGGTCACCATTTAGTCTAACCATTTTAAAAAAAACTCTTTTAAACAAATGTATACTCCAGCTATGCTGACAGCACAACCCTGCGAGTTGGAAGTTTTACACATTGTTTCTTTTTTAGTGTAGATGGGGCCTAGACACTGACAGACGGTGCAGTGTCCCAGCTTAGTAGGAATCCTTACATCAAAACACTGAGATGCAGTTATGAGATATGTGACTAGCTTTCCTGAAGGTATTGGTATTTGTATCCACATATTAAAGCTCTACAGCCCTGTTCCAGGATGCATGAAGCTCACAATAAAGTCGGGTGTGGGTTTCCAGGCAGCAGAGGCAATCTTTTCTTTGTTGTTTCTGAATCCTAGCCAAGAATCCAGAGAATTGGGGGAAGGCAACCATTGGTATTCAAGACCAAAATTTCATATGCCAAAATTTTCAGTATTGGGTGCTTAAAATTAGGCTTCTAAATCCAAAGTGTCCTGGCCCTCGGGGTGCTAGCACTTACAATTCCTACTAACCTCAGTGGGAGCAGCTAATACTCAGCACCTGGAAATCAGCCTACAAATGACTTGAGAATGTGCATTTACTTCAATTCCCACAACAAAATAGCTTCTATTTGTTGCCTTTTTAACTTTCTGTACGTACCTCAGTGCTTCTGTCGAGAACTCCCCAACATGCTGCAGTGATTTTTAGGAACTCGAAATAATCCTTTTTGTCATGGCTCACTGGGCAATGCTGGAGCACCAGTCTTCAAACAATGGGGCATTCTTCCAGTAGAGCGCCTTTTGTCCAGTAATAAAACTTGGTTGATTCAAGCCAGCCTATGTCAGTGACTTGCTGTTAAGGAGTCCGTATGTGAAAGAGACCTTAACCAGCCAATTATGCACTGCCTACAGAGAAGTAAATTTTATGATGCAAATACACACATAGGATGGAATTTCTACGAGAACAAGCCAGCTACCAAGAATCATTTTCTTCCATGTCACATTTACCTTGAAGTCTAAGGTAACTGGCTTGATGTTTGGGCTGTTGCCATCCATAACTCTGCAGGTCTGACTACTCACTGAGAGAACAGTACCATCCTTTCAGTTCCAGACTAACATGGCTACCCTTTTGGAACTTGACTACATGGAAGTTCTAGAGTTGTTATCTAGGGTTTCTCAACTCGGTAACTTTACCGTCGGCGAGTGGTACAGGATTCCT
Source organism: Pelusios castaneus (assembly GCA_007922175.1). Classification (NCBI taxonomy): domain Eukaryota; kingdom Metazoa; phylum Chordata; order Testudines; family Pelomedusidae; genus Pelusios; species Pelusios castaneus. Next base: position 123,972 of record ML686047.1, read on the forward strand.
CAAACCTGTAACTGCTCTCTGCGAGTCTGTATCCAGACATACACCAAGGGAGACGCAGTGCCCTCCATCTGCTACATAACTGGCAGAGACAAGTCAGAATTAAGTCCTTTTTACTTTAGAGCCTTTCCTTTAGTATCCAGCACTCCCAACAGAATGTGTTTATTTAAAAGTGACTACAGTATTAGTCTCAAGAACACAAATAGGTTACAAAGCATCCCCAAATAATAGTTACCCATGATCTGGAGGAGTCTTGGATGGTCAAACAACAAGGTTCAAGTGGCTAGCGATCCCCCTGCCACTGGGGATTCCGGGAGATGTTCAGAAGATCAAATCCAAATTCCTCAGACCTGTCTCCCCCTTTTATGTTAATTAATTCCTACAATTACATCAACATGTCAATCAAAGAAAAACCATTACGCAAGCACTTTTAAGCTGTTGGTTATGCAGATGTGTTTTTGCACCATTTGCAATCTCATGCATCAATGCACACACACACCCCAGAAGTCAAATATAGATAGACTTCCGGTTTTTCACAGACACTGCCCTAACAATTAAAAAGAAGCAGGACAGGATGGTGCAAGATCATACTCATGTCTTGTGGTCACCTCCTCCCCTTCTCTCTGGGCCTGCCTTGTTATGTTAAGCTACACAGGCCTATTGAAATAAGCAAAATAATTGAAAGCTCATCCTAATAATTTGACAGTGGCTTGGCCAACTGGCTGGCTGCTAAAAATGCCCCTCTACAAGGTCTGATTCAGCAAAGCACATTAAACACAGGTTTAATTATATGCAGGTGCTTAAATCCTATTGATTTCAATGGGAAGTTAAGCATGTCCTCAAGTACTATGCTGAACTATGATCTTGATGGCTATAGAAAACTGAAAGAAAATACAAAATACTGGAGCCTGATGTTATCCCTACATCAGTCAATGCTTCAGTGTAGACACTACCTAAATCGATGTCTACTGCTGTTGTTAATCCTTCTCTTGTACCTATGCTGGCAGAAGAATTCTTCTGTTGATCTAGTGATCTGCACAGGGGGTTAGTTCAGCCTAACTACCTCTAGGATGTGGATGATTTTTTTTTTTTACAGTCTTGATGGTCATAGCTGGGCCAACCTAGCTTTTAAGTGCCAATTAGGTCCAAGTGTGGATAAGAGAAGCCATGACGTGTGGTGCTTACACTGCCTTCAAGTAGGAGCTAGCACCACTTACGCAAATTGCAGCTTTCCTTATTTGTGCTTAGGGCTTGAACTAGTGCAACTCTGTTGGTGGCTAGTCATTCACTTCTGGGATCAAATCCCCAAGGCAGACAAGATCTGATTTTGTAACTTCCCCAACGAACATACTTAACACCTCGTCTCTACTAAAATGTTAGGTTGACCCAGCTACATTGCTGATAGGTGTACAAAATCCACACCCCCGAGTGACTTAGTTAAATCAGCCTAACTCCCAGAGTAGACAGTGCAAGATCAGCAGAATTCTTCTGTTAACCTAGCTACCACCTCTCAGAGAGGCGGATTGACTCCATCAATGGGAGAACATCTCCCGTCAGAATAGGTCGTGAAGCCCTACTGTGGCACTTCTGCAGCATTTCAAGTGTAGATGAGCTCTAATACTCGCAGGGTTTATCAAAAGTCTCACAATATTTAGTTCTTTTCTTACAGCCCCAGCTCCTGGGATCTTTTTATTATACGAGACTCCCTGCTTCCTTTTAAAAAAAAAAAATTTAAGCAAGTTTCTCGTGTGGTCGCAGAGGAAAGCTTAAAAACATGAACCCAAAGGCTCAAAAGCCAGAAGGCAAATAAAAAGAAGCCAGTGTTAATAGGCAGCAGGTTTAGAACAAATAAAAGGAAGTAATACTTCACAGAATATACAGTCAGCCTGTGGAACTCACTGCCATGAGAAGTTGGGAAGACTAAAAGTAAAACTGGGTTAAAAGAGGGAATTAGATAAATTCATAAAGGACATATTCATCAGTGACTATTAGTCAAGATAGTCAGGGTTCAGAAACCTCCGGCTGCCAGAAGCTGTGATTGGACAATGAAGGGTGGATTACTCAAAAGTGTCCTGTTTCATTCATTCCCTTTGAAGCATCTGGCACTGACCGTGATCAGAGACAGGACGCTGAACTAGATGGACCATTGGTCTTACTCATTACATGCGTTTTATGTTCTTATATCACTTGCAATGTGATTTTTCCCCAAGTCACATGATTTTTAAGCTCGTCTCAGGATAGTTTGAGGTCTGACTCATGATTTTTTGATCTTGGGATTGGCAATGCTGTTCTCGAGTAGTACCCAGGGGTCATTCTTGCTAGCGGTCAAACTGGGTACATGGTTTATCCTTCTGTGATTAATAGGTGCCCTGCTTTGCTTTATTTTGTTTTTTGCAGTGTGGACAGGCCAGTATGACCATGTTTGTGTAAACAGCCTGATTGGCTTAGCTTCCTCTGAGCTGTTTGTGCAGTAGGCCTTCCCAGAGTGCCTGGAGCCACTTATATACATCCACACATATACATCCAACTCTGTCCTGTGCTGGGCCAGCTGTCCAGACACCACAATGCGGTAATATCAGTATTGGATGCACACGTATCCTGATGTTGTGAAAGAAAAGCAGCTGTGTAGATACAGCTGAATTGTATTTGTTTAGAGCAGGTTAGATTCATTTATCCCGCTGTCCCTGTAATGTAGACAAGGCCTGAACTGTTGCGCTACGTGTGCACAAGGAAAAGCCTGCTCTTTTTTAACTCCTCCCCCCCCAGCCAAAACCAGTTCTATTCGCAAGTGGCAAAAGTCCCTTTTGTAACATTATTTGCTTGGCTGACACTCAGAAAATGACTATGTCCAGCCCAGCATGAACCCTGCTATTCCCCACTTTAACAAAAACAGGGGCATTTAAACCTATTACATTTAAACAGAACATCTTGTGAAGCAATTAAGTGTTGACCATTTTCGCTAGTGAAGACTTTATTGAAGTCTTGGGTCTTTAATAAATAACCTATAGGAATAGCTCAGCATCCATGTGGTACTAGGGTTCAGATGAGAGCTTTGAAGTACGCATATAGATTCCCTCTATCCCAGAGTACTAGATTCAAAGCCTTATGGCTCACTCGCTACATTATAGGAATTGCCAGAGGGCTAACCCAAGGCCAGTTGCCATCAATAGTCTGATTGTGCATGCTAAGCTTACGTGTGTCTCTGAAGGAGCTGGGACGGGCAGAGGAGCCCTGACTGATTAAACAGAAGGTACCAACAGATAGGACAATCCAGGATGCAGTAAAGAGAAGGAGACTCAAAGTGAGAGACAAATGACCAGTGGAACGGGCATGGCCAAAGGCTGGTTAACTAAGGACGTGTCCACGTTAGAAAGTTGTAGCACTTTAGCTACACTGGGTGCGTCTACACTTGTAAATTAAGTCGACCTAAGCTTCCTTAAGTCGACTTAATTTACCCTGCATCTACACTACACTTTCCTTAAGTCGACTTTATAAAACCTCCTTTTAAGTTAACTTTTGAAAGTCGACTTAAGCCAGTGTAGACCTGGAGTAGCCCTAAGTCGACTCTAAGTCGACTTAGGGCTCTCCAGGACTCCCCCACTGCCCTCCCTGCCAGGGTGGCTGGCATAGGGAGAGCCTGGCATGCCCCCCACAGGGCAGGGCAGAGCCCTGTCCACCCTGCCCCTATGCCCTGCCAGTGTCCCTGTCCCCCTTTGCCCCATTGTACTCAGGTACAATGGGGCAAATGCTGAGCCCTCTGGCACTTGGCAAGGGGTGCCCCCCCCTGCCACCGTGGACCAGTCCCAGATTCACCTAGTCCCTAGAAGTTGACCTAGGTGTCCAGTGTGGACGCTCTAGGTCGACTTTGTAGGGTCCCCCCAAAGTCGACTTAAAATTTAAATGTAGACATGCTAAGTCAACTTAAATTCACAAGTGTAGACATAACCACTGATATAATCAAAGCAGTGCAACCCCCCTAGAGTGGACTCAGTTATATTGATATAAAAATGCTGGTACAAGTAGAACTGTTCCCATAGGGGAAAGGGAATAATTATACTGGTAAAACAAACGAGGAGTCCTGTGGCACCTTTAAAGACTAACAAATTGATTTATCGCATGAGCTTTCATGGGAGAAAATCCCACTTCGTCAGATACTTGTAGTACAAAGCCGTCGCAGTCATGGACCAGGTCCTAATTGTGTTAGTTGCTGTACAAACACAAGAGTAAGGTACTCCCTGCTCCCCAAAGAGCTTAGAAGGGATTCAAATCAAGTTCCTGACCACTCACCACTTTGCAAGAGTAGGGTGTATAAAGGGGCCCTGTCAAGTGAAAAATCACACTTCTGTCTGAATATTTTTATTTTCGATTGGTATCTCAAGTGACACCTGTAATGTTCCCCTCCCAGAATCTGGTCTAGGGTGCTGCTGTGACCCCCTGATCTCCACTTCTGAACCCTGATTCACCCTGCTATGCCAAGTGACCACCCACTCCCAGGTTAGTCCACGCCAGCCTCCTGTGTGTAATCAGTCCCAGGCAGTGGAGGCACACTCTCCAGCCGTTCTTGGTCATCACCCAGTGAGCACCCCCAGCCCCCAGATACCATACCAGGAACTTCCATCGTACAGGGCTAGAGACCCTTCCCCAATCACTGTAGGTTCACAGACACTGGTTCACCCATTTATCAAAGAAAGGAGAATTCCCAGCCTCACTCCTTCACATCCTCTAAAGTTCACACAACTTTAGATAAAACAAACACTAGTTTATTGATTAGAACATGATTTTAAGTGAGCATATAGCAAATCATTGCACAATCATTTAATAAAGTGGTCTGGAGATACCACAAGCATATAAAAGTATAAGGCGCATTCTAATCTAACATCACTGTCCAGGATTAGTCACAAAATTCAGCTGTATGATGGATTAGCAGCCCATCTCTGCCTCTCCATAGACAGGGCCCAATTCTTCTCATAGATGTTTCAAGATGGTCTCTCTCTGGCCCAAAGCTTCTCACAGTTCAAAGTGTCTGTATTTGTGTTCATACCATCTCACACCCCCATCTTCCAGGGGCTGAGGTGATCTTCTTTGTTCAGAAAGGGTGGGAGATTTCCCCCTTTCGCATCGGCACTTAGCTAGCTTATTGCCACTGTTATCTTCTCTGGATGTATGCTTGCATCGCTGACGGTTTACATGCTCTGGGAAGCCGCTCTGATTGTCTCCCTCCCCCACGAGCCATGTGAAATACCCAGGAACATGCTTCACACCTGTACACATACATCATGCTGCAGGAAACATGATACTATAATAATGGAGAATATGTTATGAGCATTCATAAAGGAACCCCTTGCCTGGCGTATGGGGCACCAAACCATGCAATTGCATTGCAAAAGTGAACAGGAAAGTTACACAGATCATACCTTAGGGGTGCACAGATGTGCATCTCATGGCAACACCTATGACTCCTTTAACTAAAAAAGATTAGAGAAAAAGAATTACTTTTTTCTTTGTTCCTCATGCTTCCTTTATGCAAGGAACAACAGGTTATGTATAATCAGTTTCTCTATGTCCCTAGGTAATGCTAACTTCACTTCCCCTTTGGCCTTTTGTTTCCAAGGAAAAGCTATGTTGTCACCTTGAGTTAGTTTACACGTGGTAAGTAACACAAGATAAAATCCTAATGAAAACGAGGTAGTTTATGGTTTTCTCACAAGTTAGCAGGTCAAATTAATTATTAATCATATCACTCTTTTACATGACAACTGGCATGAGAAAAACATTTTATAAAACCAAGACAGTATGGCTGTAAAATTATACACATTGACGTGGAAGATTCAGGAGCAGGGTGGTTATTGCCACGTACTCATAACTATTTTTTTTTAAATTGACTGATAGTTTTCAAATTGTGAGGATCCCTTTAATCTTCATTTCCTTGCCATATTCTAGTGTAGGCAATTACACTCTGCCTGGTTAAAATTGTACCTTGCAGTCTCAGGTTCAGAAACATATCAGATGGATACCACACTCTTCAGTTCTTGTCCCTATTATATCATGTTTTGAACTGTTGTACTGTTTGAAAAATTCCTGCATTTCACCTTCTGTATGACTGGCTATAGGTGGTGATTGTAGCAAAAGTGATTCCTATCTGTGTAATCTGTAGATTATGTTTGAATTCTTCTGGGTGGAAAGCACTCTGTTAATTATCTCATCATTCTGATCAGTATTAATTTTTATCACCCCCAAGAGAGTCTCAAGGTCCATTAATAAACTATTTTTTCACATGTAGTAACATGGAGAAGCCACCAGATGGCATATTGTTTCTTTAACTGTCCAGCCGCAATAGTTACAGAAAGCAGCTTTCTAAATGTAGTTCTGAAACATCATGATACAGTAGTTAGAGGGATACGTCTTTAAACTGACTATAGCTTCTTGCAATTGCAGGTTTTAGTTCCCAGAAAAATGATTGGTGGTGAGATATTAGACTGATACTATACAGGATCATAATAATATTTCTCAAATATGCCATCAGGATGAATGCGTTTTCCATCACATCTTGTACACAGAAAGAAGTTTTGTTTTCCTGGCTCTATTTTTTATGTCATGTAATCTAATTTGCTGTCCATATTAGAGGTGTTTGTTTCAAGAATTTTCACATATCAGCTATTGAATTAACTTCCCAGAAGAAGAAATCAATCCATTTTAATTTCCAGAGGAGGTAGCCGAGTTAGTCTATTTCCACAAAACAAACAAGGAGTCCTGTGGCATTTTTAAACACTAACCAATTTATTTAATGCATAAGCTTTCATGGGCATAATCCATTTTAAATTGCACAATGCTATTTGTCTTTGTTTTATTCTAGGATTAATAAAACCTTTATGAACCAGAACAAACCCTTGAGAACAAGTACAATGGTATAACATTCAGTTATAATTTGAAATGTATTACTTTTCCTGATTACTACTATCTATGTGCAGTCTGACCTAATTGGTATTGCAAAGGGGCTAGCGATAGGTTACTGGAATTTGTTTGGGACTGCACTATATTTTCTCTGGGGCTACTCATTTTTAAGTGTAATTGAGTTAACTTTGGAGATGGGAGTTCGTAGCATTTGCTATTTAGTATTGTGTTCTATTTAATCCCTTGTGCTCACTGTTGTGTCTAAAGATTTTTAAGCCACAAGGCAGCAGCACATCCATGTGTGTAAATGTCATCTTACTATGACTCTATGTCTAAATAACAGGTTACCAAGGTACAGAGCAATGGTAATATGTCGAAAGGTCTTCAGGCAGCTTTGATATGTCTGCATGCCCTCATGGTGCAAGACAATGCAGTGACAACACATACACGTCATCATACCATGAAAATCTGTCTAATCATCATGTCAGGATGCTGAAAATGCAGCTAAATGTCATTCCACTGCAAGAATAATTCAACAGCCACTGCAGCGTGACAGTGCAATGAATGACATCATGTTACACATGGTGCAGCTGTAACCTTCAAGTCCCTGTTCGGGCGCCAGTTTGTAACCTTCAGGTGGGCTAAAATTCATTTAATTGCCCTTCTTCAGAGCCTCGCAGAAATACACCCCAATCCCTGTGGAGAAAGCAGCTGGAGACCCAGGATCCAGTCTGTACAGGACTCCCAGCAAAGATTGCTCTGTTACCCTCCCACATTAAAATACTACTAAAAACAAACGTAACAATGAACTTTATTAACTACTAACTAAATGAACCTTATCCTAAGAAAACAAAATACAATTAACCAAGAACAATCCCTACAGAAACCTCACAGGAAAGACACCCAAGAGTCCCAAAATCCTGGTGGAGTTCACACAACTCCCAGCTACAGTCTCTGTCCCAGTGTAGAAGCTTGAGTGGCAAGAAACTGCTGTCCTCTTCTTCTTTCTTTGCAGGAATCTTCTGTAGCATTCCATGCAGGCTTTCCCTTCTCCTTTGCAACCAGCCCTCAGTCCCATTTGCATGTCTGCAAAATCTGTTGCAGATGACTCCATCAGAGGGAGAAAACATCTTGTTCACTCCTGGCTCAGCTTCTCTCCTGAAAACTGAACACATGGGCTCTTCTCAAAGCAGCTCCTGCCTGCTGTCTGCACAGACTGCTGCTCTCAAGTCATCTGACTGACAACATCACATCACACCAGCAGGGCACCCTGTGGAGCATGCTCAAAAATGCTACCACTCCCTGCTTCTAGAAATTTCTGGTTGTGGGTAGCTAATCTGCCCAGCAACAGTAACCCACCCTCAGTAGGTCTCTTAAAGAGAGAGCCTTTTTCAGGCATATGGGTTACACAGCATGTTGACGAACTCTGCAAAATGTTGTCATGCTTCTATAAAGCATCTAAACTCCGCACTACTTCTCAGCTTGATGAGTGGGCAGACCAGACACCTTAATCAATTATAATGGCTCTCACACAGTATTATACATATTTTTATATAATATCAAATGGCTATGGTGCAATACAGACTGCTAAGAAATAAAGGCTCCTTCCCCACAGAGCACTGTGACACCATCATCCATCAAACTGATGCTCCTTTCTGACACTTAATCTCAATGTCACAGTGGTGCCCCACTCAGTTAGGGTGATGCCTGGTGCTGACACAGTGTCCTGACGTCCTGCGCAGATGCTAAGACTCAGGTTCATGGCCATGACCAGAGCAGTCACAGCAATGCCCTGTGCTGTCAGGCTGATGGGTCATGCCGTCATGATCCCATGTGTTGTGGTCTTCCACTACTGAAAATAGGCATCAAGATACTGCATCAGATCTGAGGTCCACAGAGGCAACTATCATGTCTCGGACAGCAGTTAGAAGAAGATGCCTTAGAGGAAGATGTAAAAACACTAGCATGGACAGATGCAGGATAATCTGCCAGCCACAGAAAGCTCTTCCTCTACTATCTAACAATCGGAGATTGGTTGAAGCCACAAAGCATGATATTTAAGATCCCAGCCACAACATTATTTTATCATTACTGGTGATAAATCTGGGTACTCTTCTTGGCTGGATGAATACCCAGCCCCTTTTTGAGCTTTGCTAAGTTCTTGACTTTCCTGTAGCAGGGAGTTTCACAGCCTCATTACATGAATGATGTGAAACTGGTAAATCCCTGTGTACTTTGTGAATTTGTTGCTCCTCCACATCCCAACCTGCAGTATCTCCTCCCTAGGCCATATATTGGGGTCTCTGCCTTGGTACCACCCATAGACTTCTGGTGCCTCCTGTGTCAGGCTAGGTCACGTTGTACCGGCATTGCTCAGGAACACTCCATACAGGAGATCCATTTTCTGGACACTACAGTGCAAATTAGAGATGGGCACATAAACACCACCCTATACCGAAAACCTACTGATCACTATAGTTATCTACATCCCTCAGGCTTTCATCCAAGACACACTACATGATCCACTGTCTACAGCCAAGATCCAAAGGGGTAGCCATGTTAATCTATTGGCAGAGAAACAAACAGAGTCCTGTGGCACTTTTAAAGACTAACAGATTTATTTATCGCATGTTTGTTTGTCTACAGCCAAGCTCTAAGATATAACCGCATTTGCTCCGATCCTTCGGACAGAGACAGACACCTTCAGGATCTCTATCAAGCGTTCTTAAAACCGCAATATCCACCTGCAGAAGTGAAGAAACAGATTGACAGAGCCAGTCTGGTACCCTGAAGTCAAGTACTACAGGAGAAGCCCAAGAAAGAAAACAACAGAACACCACTGGTAATCACTTACAAACCCCAAGTCAGACCCCTACAGCACATCATCAAGGATCTACAGCCTATTCTACATGAAGATCCCTCACTCTCTCAAGCCTTGGGAGCCAGACCTCTCTTCGCTTACAGACACCCCCCCTCCAACTCCAAACAGATGCTCACCAGCAACTACAGACCAAACAACAGAAACATTAAAGCAGGCACATATCCCATCAACAGATCATGTTGTGAACTTTGCCCACATATCTGCACAAAGGACACCATGACAGAACCTAACTAAGCCATCTACAGCATCAAGGGCTCATTTAACTGCTCATCCACCAATGTGATTTATGCCATCATGTGCCAGAAATGCCCCCTCCCACCCTTATATATTGGACAAACAGGACAATCTCTGTGCAAAAGAATAAATGGACACAAATCTGACATCAGACATCACACCATTAAAAAACCAACGGAGGGACACGTCAGTCTCCCCGCTTACTCTATTAATGATTTGTTAATAGATGTGCTCAAAAAAATGAACAACAAATCAAAGCCTTGTCAGAAACTGCAGAATTGGAATGCATATGCAAATTTGACATTGTTTTTTCAGGGCTAAATAAAGACTTTGGATTTTTTTTTCTCATTGCAACAGGTGATTCGACCTCACCTTCCACTATGAGCTGTTCCCCAGTGTTTGAACCCCAACATCTATTTGTATTTGCTGTTACAGCCTGACCTGATCCTATGTCATAGGCTCCCCTGCATTTAATTTCCACCCAGTCTGTAAATTCTCCCTCTTCAAGCATCTGACAAAGTGGGATTTTCTCCCACCAAAGCTCATGCAATAAATGAATTGGTTACTCTTTAAAAGTTTGTTTCGCCCTGGCTGGGGCTCTGCAGCCCTACTTGAGAGCGAGCGGGTCCATCCCACGCTGGGGCCTTCAACTATGCCCCCCTATTTTCCCATCCTCTTGGTTTGCCCCAGCTTGCTCCATTGAGACAGCCCCTTTCGACACTCAGAATCGGCCACGTATGAAACATTAACGTTGCCCAATCAGGAAGAGGCGGGGATGGCAGACCCCGCCCAATCGTCGCGCTCCAGTCGGCGCCTCCGAATGCTCCAATCAGAAACGCGCGTGAGGCGGCCGGATTGGCCAATCAAAGAGCGGGGAAAAAGAAGAGCGTGCTGACCATTCGCCAGCCTGATTTAAGAGGCGGGCCTAAGTATAAATATCATTGGCCAGCGTCTGTTGACAAATACCATCCCTGTGCCCCCTTGGGCCAGAGCGACCAATCAGACATGGGCACGGGTGCGATTGACACCGCCTCTGTCAAATGGCGGGAGAAAGCGGCGCGGGCGGTCGGAGGCGGGGCGGGGGCCGCCGGTACGTGGCGGCGGGAGGGGGGGGGCGAGCGGGCTGTGGCGGCGCGCGGAGCCCGGGCGGTTGTGCTGCGGCGCGGGTGGATGTGCTCGCGGCGGGGCTGAGGGGCCGCCCCATGCGGAGCCGGCCGAGCGCGCTGCTGGCTGCCCTGGCGGCGCTGCTGCTGGGGGCGGCGGCTCGCGGCGATGCCCGCCCCGGGGAGCTCGGCTTCGGGCTCGGGGCGGCCGCGGCTCCCGCCGGGCCTGACGTGGTGGTGGAGGACGATGAGGCCGCGGTGGCGGCAGCGGGGCCCGGAGAACAGGAGTCCGAGGAGGAGGAGGAGAGCCGGCCCGGCGCCAGGTGGGGGCGGGGCTGCGGGGAGGGGGGCCAGGAGGGTGTGGGGAGCGCGAGGGGTGCAGGGGTAGGGAGGGGGAGGTGATGTAACGGGGTGGGGTGCAGGCAGAAAAGGGGGGTGCAGGGAGGAAGATGAGGGTGGGGGTTAGGGAGGAAGGTGATGTAAGGGTGTGGGGTGCAGGGAGGCAGGTTGGGGGTGCAGAGGGAGGGAGGTGATGTAATGGGGTGGGGTGCAGGCAGAAAAGTGGGGGTGCAGGGATGAAGGTGAGGGGGTGGGGGTTAGGGAGGAAGGTGATGTAAGAGTGGGATGCAGGGAGGAAGGTTGGGGGTGCAGGGGTAGGAAGGGAGGTGATGTAG
>ML686047.1:135851-241577 GCA_007922175.1 Pelusios castaneus
GGGTTAGGGAGGAAGGTGATGTAAGAGTGGGATGCAGGGAGGAAGGTTGGGGGTGCAGGGGTAGGAAGGGAGGTGATGTAATGGGGTGCAGGCAGAAAAGTGGGGGTGCAGGGATGAAGATGAGGGGGTGGGGGTTAGGGAGGAAGGTGATGTAAGGGTGTGGGGTGCAGGGAGGAAGGTTGGGGGTGCAGGGGTAGGGAGGAAAGTGATGTAGGGAGGTGGGGGTGCAGGGGAGAAGTTAGGGAAGAAGGTGGAGTGGTGGGGGTATAGGGAAGAAGATGAGGTTGTGGGGTGGGGGTGCAGGGATAGGGAGGAAGGTGATGTAAGGGTGTGGGGTGCAGGGAGGAAGATGGGGGAGGTAGAGGTATGGGGAAGATGGTGATTTATGGAAGTGGAGATGCAGGGAGAAAAGTGGGTGTTCAGGGGGATAGGGAGGAAGGTGATGTAAGGAGGCAGAGGTCCAGGGAGGAAGATGGAGAGGGAGGTGGGTCTGGGTGAGTATAGGGAAGGAGATGAGGTTGTAGGTGTAAAGTGCAGGGAGAAAAGTGGGGATGCAGGGAGTAGGGAGGTGGAGCTGTGGGAGGTGTGGCTTTGAGAGTATAGAGAAGAAGGTAGAGTTGTAGTGATGGGGGAACAGGGCAGGAAGGAAGGTGATGTAGGGAGGTGGGGTGTAGGGAAGAAGGTGGGGTGCAGGGGTAGGGAGGAAGGTGGAACTATATAGAGTGGGGGTGCAGAGAGGAAACTGGGAGTAGGGTGGAGAGGGAGATGGGGTTTTAGAGTGTAGGGAGGAATGTGAGTTAGGGGGTGGGAGTGCAGGGACGAAGGTGGGACTGTAGGGGGTGGGGGAAGGTGAGGTTGTATGGGCAAGGTGTAAGGGGTAGGCAGGCAGGGATGCAGGAAGACAGGTGGAGGTGTAGAGTGTAGGGGGGAAGGTGAAATTGTGGGGGCTAGGGTTGCAGGGAAGAAAATGGGCATTGGATATTGGGACGAAGGTGGTCTAGGGAGCAAGATGGGTCTGTAGGGGTGGGAGTGCAGGGCGGGCACTGGAAGTAGTAATGGGGAGGAAGGGGAGTTGTTGGGGGTGCCAGAAATGGCACTGCAGGAGAGTTTCTTGGTAGGACTCACAGCTCGGTTAGGTGTTCTCTCCCCATCCACCCTAAAGGACAGAAAGGTGTTTTTGCTGCCTTCATTAGGTGATAGGAGTAGCCAGGTATCCACTTCAGTCCTCACTGTTTCCTCTGCCTTTGTCATTGCAGATGTCTTTTGTCATTGTTCTTTCCCTGGTTTGTTACTGGGAATCATTTCTACTCTGTGCCTTGTTTAAGGTGTCTGGGCTTCTCTAGTTTACTGAGCCTCTTTCTTTATCCGATTTCCTCTCCCAGTCATGCACGTAATAGGTTGTTAAAGTGTATTATGTACCTTTCTGACATCCTGCTATATATTCTACTTAGATCTTAATTTGTATTGTCTTTCCAAGTGTAGTAATGTATGTAGGGCATATTGGCGTGGTGCACACTATGATGGAGGGGGAAAAAAAGAGACAAATGACCTTTTCCACTGTTTTGTTTTCCCCCATTCCCCAATCTCTTTAGCAAACTTGGATAAAATCACTGGTGAAGAGATGATTCTAATAAAGGCTTTTCCATTTTAGTCCCCTGCCATTGAGCAGTACTTCTCTGATCTGGGTGAGAAAAGATCAGGAGTCATGTCACTGCAGATGCTAAAGGGGAAGAATATGATCAACTATCACTTTTTTTTATGCTAATAAAGCAAAGTACACTTCCCGACTTGATTTTGAAGTGAGACATTTGAAACCCTCAGTGCATAGATTTGAGAATAATTCAGTTTGTAGAAGAAACTGTCTGTTTAACCCACATCCTGTGCCAGTTAAAGATTTTCCTCCCCGTTAGACAGCAAAGAGTCATTGTTTTGTGTATTGGCTCATTAAAGATTACATGTAACCTGCCTTGGTACGTTTCTCATTCTGGCTGGGTGGGGGAAGCAGCATTCTGTTCTTCAATTTAAAAGTTGCAGAATGCAGTTTACAGTCAACTACTTGAAGTAATCTTGAGGTGTCTGTCTCGCTTGAAATTATTACATTGCATATTTTAAAGACTAGAGGCAGTGATTCTCTGATTAGTGCACTGGAATAGAGTTAACTAGTGGATGACAGGTAGAATTGCTGTGTAGTAGGGAAATTCCAAAGGGGTAGCTGTGTTAGTCTATTGTAGAAAGACAACAGTCTTGTGGCACTTTTAAAGACTAACAGATTTATTTATCGCATGAGCTTTTGTGGGAGAAAATCCCACTTCGGCAGACGCTTTGAAGTGGGATTTTCTCCCACGAAAGCTCATGCGATAAATAAATCTTGTTAGTCTTTAAAAGTGCCACAGGACTCTGTTGTGTAGTAGGGGTGAGGGACTACCACAAATGTTAATGCTCTGTGTAGTTACCTGTATGTTACCTGCATATGAAAGATGTGGACTCATATTTGGATTCATGTTTATTCATTTTGCTCTTGAGCAATTGAATATAGCAGGGCTGGCCAGACTTACTGATTCCCCCCCACCGCCCCCCCAAGTCTGGCATGCAGAAAATGGGGGATATGGAGCACTCTGTGACCCTCACTTTAACTGTAAAAGATTGTGATCCACAGTTTGATCAGCCCTGGAATATAGGAAGGGACTACTGAGGGTGGCTGTACTCTGGCCATTAATTGCTAAAATAAATTGATGTTGCAATAACTTAAATCAATACAATGAGCTTCATGTACTGTAGCTTTTGAAGGGGTTTTCCTTTCCTCCCAAGCAACTCCTTTCTGAGGGTTATAAAATTATAAAGTTCAATTATGTGAGTGCTGAAAAATGGTTTTATACGTAAATGTTTAGGTGAATGGGTTATAAAATTGAAGTTTGCTGTTTGACAACTTTTTATTTTAAAGTCAGCTTGCAGTATATTTTATGTATTTGCCTCAGAAAATACTCCTAGTTGTGCCAAATACAGCTTGCTTTGTTTGTTTGAAGAGCTGTAAAATGTTGCTAACTCAAGCATCGGACTGACTGTTCAATGTAGAGATGGGGTTTTCTTAAGCAAAAATGTTAGTTTCTCTGGACTGTCAATACTCCTGCTAGCGGACCCAGGTCGATGCAGTTGTTCTCTGTCCTGGTTGCCTGTCCCCTTGCATGGATCTATCTTGTATTTCAGACAGAATCTTAATCCAGTTTCTCTAACTGAGCAGTTGAAGACCTGCTTACCTTCCAAATGGGTTAGAGTTGTAATAGGGCTCCCTGATGTGATGGTAGATGTTAATGTATTATGTCCATAAATAGATACTGTTAAAGGTGTTAAGTTCCAGATTTGACCAGCGTTTTTTCATCTGTGTGAAAAGTCTTATCTGTGGATTTTTCTTTATTAATTTAAGAAGAGAAATCAGTGCTAGCAGCATTTGAGTATCATACTGTATCTGTGGATGAAGGGCAGAAAATTGATAATTCCTAAAGGATTATTACAAACAGATGGGTGGGAAGAGTTTAAAATTATGAAAAACATGTGGCAGTAGTCTATTAAATTCCAAATATACTTGTATTGTGTTTTTTAATAGGAGCAGTCATTATTTGCTTTAGGGTACTCTGATGCATCAAGCAGCTGGAAGGGGGTATTGACAAGTCACTTCGTGCTGATGATGTTGCAAGAGATAGAGTCTCTCGTTTCTAGAAAATGTTTATTTAGGAAGTTCTCAGACTTAACTAAAATACAAATTGAGAGAATTTTGCAGTCATAGTGGATCCTCCATTTGTTACAACTTAATCAATCTGATGCCTGAATCAAGTGATGCATTCAGAACACCCACATCCTCTCAAGTCGGCTCATGTAACCGAGTAGCAGTTTTGCTTGAGGATGCTTCAAACAACACAGGACTTGTGGCTAAATATAGTATTTTCCTGAACAGTTCTGCCTTGTTCCACTCTTAAATGTGATCACTGCTTTAAGAATTTGTCATAGTATACCGAGACATACCTGATATAATACCCGTGGTAAATATGACTGAAGAAAGTTTTCAGACAAACTCTATAAACTGGGTAAATTACTTGGTTTTTCAAATCCTCTTGAGAAAACCAGCTAGTGTTGTCTTTAAAAGTCACTATCAACTTAAAAAATCACGTGTCGGGATGTTTAATCTAATCTACATGCACTGCAAGTTTACTATTTTTGAAAGATTAAAGGAAAACTTTTTTCAGTTTTACATCATAAAGTTGTCAGCACTTATTTATAGTCAGTTTTCTGTTTCCTGTGTATAGTCAGTTTACACTGTTTGAGTCCTTCACACAGAAGAAGGGGAGAGAGAAGTATTTTTAAAATAGGAAAATGTGATTAATAAACTGTGGAGATTGATGGGTTCATACAGCAGGTGTGTAGTCCACCTTTTCAAAAATTCTAAATTGTCACTTCCACCTGACAAGTAGTCAGTTGCCCAAAGAGTGGGCAGAATATATTAAGATTGTGTTTTTATATAACATATAAAGTAAAACACATTTGGAATGGTAAATTTAAAACTAATTTTAATATCAGAACTAGGAAAATATTTTAGCAAATTTCTACTGGTCATGAATTTAAAATATATGAAGTCCCAGGAATACCGTTTAATTCCAAACTAAAGATTTAAACCAGAAGTATCTCAATTACAAGGCTGTGAATGTGGTGTGCACCATTTTAGCTCAGAATGAAACAATCTCCCAAAGATCAAACTGAGTGTTACGTTCACTTCTCTTGCAGCCAATTACTTGTTTCCAGCTCTTAATGTCATTGGCATAAGACTTGGGTATGGCTGAGCTGGTCTTGTCTTGTGACTATGGTCTGTTCAAATAAAGCAATCTTAGTTTGGAAGGAAGTATTTGCTTAGTAGGTGAGGCTTGTGAGGTAATGTCCTCTATTTTGAAAGTGTTTACATTTTGTTTATGTGTAATGGCACTCTTTAGAGTTTTGGGGCAGCAAATAGGTGGTTAACAAAGCAAATTTTAAAACAAGCATGCATAAGTGTTGCAAAATGTTTGTTTTCAGTGAAGGCATGAATGAATCTCTCCTTTAACAAACTAGTAGAAAACCCAAGATGGTTCATCTTCTCAGCTATCATTATTCTTTCTAAAGATGCAGCTTGTGTTCATGACAGGCAAACATGAAACTAATAAAGCAGTTAAAAAGACTTGATAGCCAGGTAGTTTTGGGAAGGCTGAAGTTTGTATCTGATGGAGGAAGATAAAAAGCTGTTTATATAGGTACAAAAAGTTGGGCAATGGAGATGATTATTAGGAGAAGCGTTGGTTTGGATGAGAAGGCAGTGTTTGGCACAGACTTCTTCCTTTGGCGTTAAGTTAATCAAGGTGAAATTTAAATAGATACCTTTTGAAAGGTGCTTTGTTTGTTAAGTGTGTTGAACAAACTCAGTCATTAGCAGAACCAAGTTACACAAACTTTTTCTATAGGAGAGCTATAGTATAAAGTACAATTGTGTGAGCATTAGTGTAATTTAATATAGGTTCACTAGATTATTAGCCTGGCTTTGATTCCTATACCTTATAGCAGAAATGATCATATTCAGCTTATACAACTTCTGGTAATTTTGAGTGAAGCTGTGGTACTCAGATAATTGGCAAAAGAGCTGCTGTCTTTCCTAATAAATGAAAACCTACATTTCTTTATTTAAAAAAAAAAAAGGAACATAACACTTCGCTGCCTTGAAAATGTGTGGTGCTGTGTTTTGCGGAATAGAGGATGTGTGCGGATACTTGTCTCACAGCATTTGTTCAGAGTATTAATAGTGCAGTGAAATAAAACTAAATCTTAAACATTTTTTAGTGGTGTAATATGTTTAAATTTAAAAGTGAAAAATGGCACATGGTCTCTTATTGTGGTCAATGCTTTACCAATATAGGACACTGCCCTTGTGCATATCATTTAGAATCATGCTTTATATTTTTAAGGACATTTTTAAAAGAATACTGAAATGCCCTTAAAATTCATTAAATTCCTCTCTGAACTCCAAAATTGTGTGGTGTCAGCTGTTCTGAGTCTGAATTTTCATTTTTGACTGCAGTTTATACATCAAAGTTAGGTGCTTTTGACAAGCAGTAAAAATGGAATTAATGGAAATACTTGTAAATCCAGCAGCCTCCTTTCACACCTGCTTTTGAAAATAGTCAGCCAGAAAACTAAAAAATAGTGCATCTTCCCAAGAAACAGCTCCTTTGTCTATGCGCTGAACCCCCCAAAAGCCTGTGAAAAGAGGCAAGCTTTCCCGCATGTCTAAAAGTCAACAGATTCCAGCCATTTCAGGTCAGGGTGGAATGAGTTTCAAAGCAGTAAGTGCTTCAGGAATGCCTCATCAGCAACATCCTTCTGACCCTTGCCACTTTTTAAAAAATCTAAATGAATTTTAGCCCAAACAACACTACAGATTTTAACAGTTGTAGTATCTCATGCAGAGACGATCTCAAATTGACGAGTCCCAGGCATTTAAGGTTTATATTCTAGAAACGAACAGCCAGCCCACTGCTATTGTGCTGTCAGTTCAATAATACACCACTTAACACACAGGCTGCCTTATTCTGCTTTAGCTTTAGGCTATATCTGCACACTAAAAGTTATGCATTGCCTAGTCTATCAAAGCCAGCTTGAATCCAGCTAGCACTGGTAACACAGCCATAATGACTTCAGAGAGGGCTAGTGTGCAGAATACAAACCCAGGTTCTTGTCTTGATCCCATGCTACACCACCTTCACTTCTATTGTTACTGTGCTATCTGGATCCAGGCAATCTGGGGCAGGCTAGCCTGTTTGCTGTGTAGGCATATCCTTCCATTCCCAACGAATGCCTATGCGCTGCTATGTTGCAATGTTAAAAGATTAGTTTTTTATGAGATGTTTTCTGATGTCCAGTTTTGTTTCCATGCTTCATTCAACTTCTGTAGATTTACTCAGTCTAGGAGCCAGAGCACAGTGGAAAAGCAATATAGAAAGACCTTTGTTTTTTGGATTGTATTTTCCGAAAGACAGAGTATTTTTAATGTCCAATTTGTGTCCATTTATTTTTTTGCATAAGGACAGTCCTGTTTGGCCAATGTACATATGGGCGTTGCTGGCACATGATGGCATATATCACATTAGTAGATGTGCGGGTGAATGAGCTCCTGATGGTGTGGCTGATGTGGATGGGACCTGTGATGGTATCACTGGAGTCGATGTGCAGGCAGAGTTGGCAACAGCGTTTGTTGCAGGGATAGGTTCCAAGGTTAGTGTTCTTTTCGTATGGTGTTCAATTGCTGGTGAGTATTTGTTTCAGGTTGGGGGTCTGTCTGTAAGCAAGAAGAGGCCTGCCTCCCAAGGCTTGAGAGTGTGGAATCATCTTCCAGGATAGGGTGTAGATCTTTGATATGTTGGAAGGATTTAAGCTGGGGGCTGTAGGTGATGATGGCCAGTGGTATTCTGTTGTTTTCTTTGTCGGACCTGTCCTGTGGTAGGTGACTCCTGGGTACTTGTCTGGCTCTGTCGATCTGTTTTTTCACTTCCCCAGGTGGGTACTGTAGTTTTAGGAATGTTTGGTAGAGATTTTGTGTTTTGTCTCTGTCTGAGGGATTGAAGAAGATCCAGTTGTATCTTAAGGCTTGGTGGTAGACAATGGATTGTGTAATGTGTCCAGGGTGAAAGCTGGAAGCATGTAGGTATGGATTGTGGTCAGTTGGTTTTCAGTATAGGATTGTATTAATGTGTCCATCCCTTATTTATACTGTAGAGTCCAAGAAGTGGCTTTCTTGTGTGGACTGGTCCAGGCTGAGTTTGGAGCTTATCCCAGATGTACAGAAACTCTTCACTTAAAAAAAATCAAAACACCTCTGTATTTGATCATTTTATAATCTTAGCTTTAATACAATTTTTAATATCTACATTCTGACCTATCGGGTTATTTGTTTTTGAAAACCATATAAAGATTTGTTTTTTTAGTGTGGGGGAGGATTGGGTACACATCACATGATCTTCAGACAGGAAGCTCAATTTATGTTTTCGCCAGTCTTAACAGTGACTCTAACTTGTTTTGCTTCCAAGTGACATCTTGAAATTATTAGAAGTTGCTTCATGGCTCATAAAACAAGTTTTGTGAGCTCCAACTACAAACTTACAGTTCTTAGAGCTGCCAGGATAAATGCTATGTTGCAAAATGCAGTTATTACGGTTTATTTAAAACAGTGTAATCTGAAGTCAGAAAAAAATATTGTTAAGCATAGCTACAGCAGAAAACCAACTAGTTCAACTGCTTTAGTTCTGACTTTGAATGTTTCTGTGATTGGCAGATCCTTAATAATTATCAGTACGTTGGATGGACGAATTGCTGCCCTGGATCCTGAGAATGGTGGTAGAAAACAATGGGACCTGGATGTGGGGTCTGGTTCTCTTGTGTCATCCAGCCTCAGCAAACCAGAGGTAAGACTTTATATCTGTTATCTAGTTTGTTTGTTTGTTTGTTAGGCTTTGTCTTCACTAAACTTTTTTTCTTAAAATTGCCCACTGTTTGCTGCCCCAAAGACAGCTCCACCTTGAAGATAGTTAGAATTTTTAAAGTAGGAGGAAATTTAGTTGATAGAGTCCTTGAGATTGGCTTGATGGCTATATCTGTAGGTTATTAGGAATTGTTTAATACTAACAAGTTATCAGTTATATGTAGTTCCAATTGGCCCAGGGATCTACTTTACTTTATTTCTAAAAATGAGCGTCCTTTTCTGTTGGGATCAGCAGAGAAAGTCATTCTTTCTCTAAGACATTAAGTGATCATTTGTTCATATCTAGCTAAAACGTTCTATTCTGTGGGTGTGCTGGCCTAGCAATCAAGTGGAGCATTAAAGGTGATCTGCAGATGGACAGGAAGAGTTTTTACCCTTTCTTGCTGTTTTAGTATTGATTTGGGGGCAAAAAAAACTGCAGTAACACACAGTTAAAGTTGCTTGGTGGTATATTATCCCCTTTCAGACAACATCTAATAGTGGAGTGGCAGTGTGAGTGTGTGCTGTCTTCCTTTTGGGGCATCGCTTGTAGAAGGGAGAGAGAAGGTGGTGCGGGCAGCTTTTTTTTTTGTTATTTAACAGCATTAAATGGAGATGGAATCTGGTGGGTGAGAGAGAACAGGTTGTAGAAGGAGGTGAAGAACTTGTATATTCCAGAAACCGCAGTATTGGCAGACTTAAAAGTATGAGCGCTATTGGGGTGTGTTGGGACATTGATGAAAGAAGGCAGAGTGAATGTTGCACAGGCCACATGAATTGTGCCTTTGTTGGTTTTCAGAAGTTTGAATTCGGCTCTGCAAGGGGTCAACATACCACCAGCCAATCTTAACTCTCTAGTAATGGAATTTCTTGCCATGGAATTTCCTACATTTTTTAATAGGAAAAGGTGTGTTGATGGTAGGTGTTAGTAATCATTTAGACAGTTGTACTTAATATGTTCTTCAGTTTGCATACCAAATCAAATCAGCCCATAGTCAGCATGCCCTATGTCCCAGCTCTCCTGCAACCTTGTGATCCAGAAATTGCCCAGAATTCACACACTGGCAAACTTACCAGCACACACATCTTTTCCCCTTAGAGGTCAAGTTCCTGTGCTGTCAGTTCCAAACTCTGTGGTATGTATGTCTCTTTGTAAATACCTTAATCAGCCATGAAATCAAGAAGAAGCCACTTGTCTCCCACCACGCTCTCAGGACGTAGTAAAATACAGACATTCTCAACCAACCAATCCAATGCTTGCCTACCATTCACCCTCAATTTTCGAACTCATTCCCCACACTCCAAATTCCTCTGTCTTCAGGTCTTCCTCATCTAATACAACAAGAAAATTGCTTGGACTGATTGCCAACTATTGTGCTGTTTTTACAGAAAGCTCTACATAAAATAAAAACATGTTCTAGCAGAGACAACTTGTAGCAAGTACCATGAGATATTATATCTTTATTGGACAAGTGTACAAAGGCTCAGATGAGAAATGGCTGTGGGGAGTGTTCACTGGGACAATGGTGTAATTCAAGGGAATGTGTCAAGGACTGAGTGGAATGTCGGTGCATGTATACTTTGTTTATTCAGATGTGCCAGCTGAAAGGAGTAAAGTGAACATGTTCTTAAATATCATTCACAGTTTGTGTCCCCCAAAGACTTAGGTGCCCTGGGCTACTTTGGGTAAACATTTACTAATTTAGACCATTTGGACTCACGTCACAGCAAGAGTTTCATCACTAGCTCTGTGCAAGGGGTGGGGGGAAAAACCCCAAACACATGACACTCAGAAGCTTTTTGCAAAACAACTATTTTTTTTCAGGGCTTATATCTCTGGAAACGTCACTCCATGGCCCAAATTTGGGTCACTAGCCCTACTCGGCACTTCCACAAGGTATTGCCATTTTCAAGAAAATCTGTGCGAGCATACAGATTTTAGAACACTTAGAAGGATCGTCCTTCAAACAGGAAGAAGAGAAGGATGATGGAGGGAAAAGGGTCCTCTACGCAGCCCTCTGCAGGATAGGAGACTCTGAAAGGTGAAGTGGCCCATTCATCACAATGATTTATTCTCAAATGAGGTCTGGTCTATACTGGGAAATTAGTGAAAAATCCATATCCCTCTATGACAGTTAAATGAAACTAATCCCCAGTGTAGACAGCACAAAGTTGACAAACACAGCTACGGCCTCGTAGGGAGTTGGATTACCTATGCCAAGAGAAGGCCTGCTGTTGGTGTAGATGGTGTCTTCACTGAAACCTAGCAGCATTTTAAGTGTAGACAAGCTCTTAATAAGAACACCTCCTGGAGAAATGCAGTTGGAAACAATAGCCCTGAGACATGTGAACTGCTCCATTCATCTCAGTGGGTGTGCCCATCAGCCTCAGAGGGCTTTGGAGACTGGAATACGTAAAGTGTAACTGTTATACCCATTCTCAAGAACCTACCCCGAGAGGCAGTACTTGCCTCCTGGCTTCAGCTTCCCCTGAAAATTCCTCTCATAAGGGGAGTAAACCCTGTAGATGGGATGGGTCCCTAGATTCTGGCATACACCTGCGGGCAGCAAGGGGGGCTCAGACCTCTCCCAGAAGGGCAAAGCCCCTCCCTATCCCAGCTCACGAGAGGGCAGGGAGAGTAGTCAGACCTACCTTGAGGACAAGAGTCCCCCTATCCCCCATCTAGCCATACACATCGGAGGGGAGAATGTGGAGCTGAAAGTTGTCCTTGTGTCCCTATTCTCCCCAGTTCCCCCTGCCACTCACCTCTACTTACCCCATCCCCTTCCTACTGTCCCACTCCTCCACTTCCCCAAGTCTCCCTCACTTGAGCTCCCAACCATGCTCTCCTTTCCTACCATCCATCCACACTGAGGTATGCGAGTCATCCAGTCATTAGTACCTCTGAGGGCAGGTCTACATTACAAAGTTTACGTTGACGTCCAGCCCATATATGGAGAGATTTTAATAGACCAGTAAAAGGGACCGGGAACCACTTGGTAGTATAACAACGATTATCATACTTGTTGCCAACAGCAGGCTAAATTGGAAGGCCTTTCTGCAGGCCTGTGCAGCCTTGGCATGAAGAAGCCAGGATGAGAGAGGAGTCTCTTGCACAACCTTTACCTGAATTTGTACCCCTTCCTGCTGCTCTGGTGGACGTGCAGGGATCCATGTTTCAGGAAAAGACCAAAAAGCTTGTTCATGCATGCCCTTAGGGAGATGTTTGTCCGGGCCTCAAGATATACAGATTCTGTAGGAACATGTCTAGTTAATTAGTTCTCTGGTGACCTTAGCTCTAGTTTTTCAAACTAGGCCCAAAAAGTTTTGGTCTTGACATTTTATTAGGTACTAAACTGTTGATACTGGACGCTTGTTGATCAATGTGAATACCAGTGAGACACAGCACACCCGTTTTGCAGATGAATAACGTTTAATGTGCAAGGTTTTCTATAGATATAGATATACTAGGATAAATGGGATGGATGGGGGAAGAGATTTAGACTCCTCTTGGGCACAGCTTCTGGATCCTCCAACAACAGCTGGGAGATCAGGCTGGTCACTGTTCCCACTCGAAAGCCTCCCCAAACTTCAGTAATTATTGAGGGCTGGGATATTTTACTAAACTTTTGCAGATGTGTATGAATGCTTGTGCCCAAGTAAAGTATAGCTTTAAAGTAAAAGCACTCTTGTGTTAACCAGTCCATCTATCAACTGAACAGTAGTGTCTCCATTTGATGTATTTCTTCACGCCATCTTGCGCAGAATAAAGTTACCAAGAGCTTTGGGTGGGCGGAACTACAGGTAACACCCCTGCAGTAATTAAGTCAGTCAGGTGTTTCCACAACATGCTCATTTTGTCCATGGAGTGTCCTCACTAGCAGCACTTGTCTTAGTGCACTGTTGGAAGCTATCCCGTGGTGCAGCTAGCCACAAGAGGTTTTGGGAAGGGCTTACAGTGCCAAAGCATTGTTGTGGGGGAAATAGGAACATGGCTTCTACCTCCCAGGATGCAGTTTTCTAATGGCAAACAAATCAATACACTTTCGTGCTTTTTTTCCCAAAAGCCTGGCTTAGCCATGCGTACACCGTAGCCCAAGAAGCATGGAACCTGCTCAGCCGTGTAATCTTGTTGTGAGTTTTACAAACACTTTGCGGCTTATCCTGCAGTATTTGCGGAGCAGAGACGGGAGCGCCATGTGGAACATTGTGGTGTCAGTGAAGCGACTCTGCTGCAAGCCATAGAACAAAACAATTCCTGGTTGCTGCTCTCAGTCGCATAGGGCTGAACATGGTGAAGCGCCGTTTCCATTACTGGGAAACGAGTGCTGACGGGTGGGATCACATTGTTATGCAGGTATGGGATGATGAGCCATGGCTGCAGAACTTTTGAATTCAGAAGGCCATTTTCCAAGAACTTTGTGCAGATCTTTCTTCAGGCCTGAAGTTCAGTGCCACTAGAATGAGGGCTGCTCTGACAGTGGTTAAACAGGTGGCAGTCGCACTGTGGGAGCTTGCTGCTACCAGTCAGTGGGGAATCAATTTGGAGTTGTGATCTCGGTATGCAAGACCATTAACTGAATTCTGCTAAAAGGGTAGTGACTCTGGGCACCACAGAGAACATAGTGGATGGTTTTGTCCTGGTGGGATTCCCTAGCTGTGGTGGGTGATAGATGGCACATGCATTCTTATTTTGGCAGCAGATCACCTTGCCAAAGAGTATATAAACTAAAAGGGATACTTTTCAATGGTGTTGCAAACGCTGGTGGATAAGTGTTTCACCAAGATCAACATGAAATGGTCGGAAAAGATGCATGATGCATGCATGCATCTTTAGGAACTCAGAGCTGTTCAGAAAGCTGCAATCGGGGATTTTCTTTCCAGATCACAAAATAATTTTTTATGTTGAAATGCCAACAGTGACCCTGGGAGACCCAGTCTGTCTGTCTGCTCCCATGACTCATAAACCTATACCCAAGACACCTGTACAACGACAAAGAGTGGTTCGCCAATAGGCTGAGCAAGTGCAAAATGGTGCTGGAATGTGCCTTTTGACGTTTAAAGGGTTCCTGGTACAGTTTTCTTACTAGGTTAGACCTCAGTGAAAACAATAGCTCCTGCTCTGTAATATATGTGAGGCAGAGGGAGAGAAGTTTCTGCAGGGGTGGAGTGTGGAGGCAGATAGGTTGGGAGCTAATTTTGAGCAGCCAGGTACCAGGGCAATAAGAAGAGCCTATTGAGTAGCTTTGCATCTCCATGAGGCTTTGGAAAGCTGTTTCAGTAATGAGGCATGGTAACATGCTCTGCTTCTCTGTACTGTGCCTTTCCATACAATCCCATTGCATCAGCTTCCCTGCACCTCCTCTGACCCCTTCTCGCAGTTCCCTTGTTTGTAATAAATAAAGAACACTTCATGCTTGACACTGTCTTTTTTTCACAAACATAAAGACAGATAAAAACCAAGAAACTCGTTTCACCTTGAGAAAATGTGGGAGGGGGACAAAAAAATGCAGCCTGTCTTTGAATGGCTGCCTTTTGTTCTTACAAGGCTCCCCTAGTGTTGATTGGAAGGGACACTGCACCTTCCCCCTCAGCCCCGCCTCCTGGAACACTTGCAGGAGGGGAATCGGGAACAGGGTGATGCTTGCAGGCAGGTCTAAGGGGCTGCAAAGGGAATCTAGCCTCATGTTGCTTTTCCTGAAGCTCAGCCAGATGCTTCAGCATGTCTGGCTGATCCTTCATTATCCACAGCATCTCATCCTGCATGGCATGCTCATGTTCCTGGGATGATGTCTTGCTCTCCATGTCAAGAGTTATGGATAATGAAATCCTCCAGGCTCTTAGCTCCATGTCAGCTCTCCTAGAAGCGTTCATTATCTCCTTGAATATGTCATCACGTGTCTTCTTTTTTTCCCCGCTCCACCCGCACCTTCTAATCTACAAAAGCCTCTCCACTGGGGTGGAGGATGGGTGACTGAAGGCCACACTTTCCACTGTAAGGTGCACAAGGCAACAATTGGCTGTGCATCTTCTGATTCTTGTGCAAGGCTGCTGTTTAAAAAGAACGTTCCTTGTTACACTCAGGAGCAAGCCCTATCATAATCAGAATCCTTTGCTCTTCTAAGAACCGGTTTGCTGTTCCCCCACAGTGAGTATAGCCCAGCAGCAGGGGTAATGAAACATGTGGGCAACCCCATTTGGGAGCACAGGATGGCTGGTGCACAGTATACCTTACCCAGCAATATGGGTACTTTTGAGACCAGGCAGAAAGTTAAGACTCCAAAATTGTGGTCTTTGTCTAAGGTGGCATTGGGAGTGGGGTAAAGGTGAATCTGGGGCTAAGAAAACACACACCTACCCCAACCCATTATGAGATCAAGCCTGATCTCTACCAACACAGCCACCGGCACACTAAGGAAATCTAGGTTGAGGGACCCTGAAATTAAGATGGATGGAGGATCACATCTTTGGTTTTGTTGTTTGTAGTATGAGCAATTGTAATGAAAACTCCCACCATCTCCTCTAGGTGACCGTATATAACATTAGTCTCCTGAGGGTATCAAGGGAGCAGATGCTACAAGCGTCTGGGTGCAGACTGGGTCCTTATACTGCTATGTTGTGTGCTGCAATGATGCTAGTAGAGTTAACACTGCAGGGGTGTGGGAAAGTGTCCTACCATGATGGAAGAAACAAGGCCGCCCTCCCCAGATATCGTGTACAAAGGATTGCAGAGTACCTCCATGAAAGTTTCCTTGAGATACCACCGAAGGATTCTCAGGCCAACCCTTTGCACGTAAATAGTGTTTTCTAGGATACTCCCTCTCTGTCGCTGGAGTGGCTACTGGGAAGTAAATACCTAGTGCTCCTAACTTTTTTTTCTATATTAAACATAAAGCATAAAAGGATGTAGCCCCTATAGTGAGATTAGAATTGCATACTCACCGGATGTCCCTTCCCTGGCATTAGGATCGACATGATGCTGTTCTGCGGCCAGCTGGACTGCTTCAGTGTTAAAAACAGCTTCTGGCTCTTGGGGGAACATTAGTCCCCTACTCACCTGTCTCCCATTCCCATCCTCTTCCTCATCCACAATGTCCTCATCGTTGTGTGCATTAGCCTGGAACTCAGAATCCTGGGAGGTATCCATGCTGCTTTTGGGGGTAATGATGAGGTCACCGCTGAGAATCACATGCAGGTCATCGTAGACGTGGCATGTGTGAGGTGAAGAACCAGAACAACTGTTTGCCTTCCTTCTCTTTGTGGGACACCTGCCAAAGTCTCTGATCTTCACGCAGCAGCACTAGTGTTCCTGATGTAGCCCATGTCCTGCACAGTCTTTTCATAGATCTCTCCCCTTTGGATTGGAGCTGTGCCGTCACATACTCTTCTCTCCACAGACCGATAAGATCCACCACCTTCCATCTACTCTAGGCTGTAATGCTCTTGGGGTATTGAATTGCCAAGATCAGCTGTATTGGTGGGCTCTCCACACTGATCAAACAGGAAATGGGAATTCAAAATGTCCCAGAACTGGAACCGGGGAGGGGCTGTTTCCTGTATCTGGCCCCAGTGCAGCGAAGTTGAAAACAGTCTCCAGAGTGGTCATAGCAGGGCATTGTGGAACATCTGGAGGCCAATTCAGTCAACTTATGCAACACTACGTCCATGCTGTGTCTTAGTCAACCTGTTAACATTGAATTAAATATTACACCTCTCGTGGAGGTGGAGTAATTCAGTTGACATTAAAGGTAAATTAGGTCGGTATATGGAACTTGATAGAGCAGGTGCATACATCGCACTGTCCTGAAGCACACCAGTTTTTATATGAATCCACCTAAGCATGTTGATTTTAAGAGGACTTGGAAAGATTTAAACAGAATTTGTAACCTAAAGTTGGGTTTAGTAGTGTTGTTACGCCACTACACTAACTAAGGTTTAAAGGGTTTAAGAAAAAATTCTCCTAGTTTTACACAAGGTGAGGGTTTCCCCAGCTGTCATAATCTTCCAAACTAGATGACTGATGCAATTTTGATACCACAAGAATCAAGGAAAGAAACTAAGAGGGTACTTCATTGATATTCAGACTGTTCAAACTTTTCTTTGTGTTTTTGCTACTCTGTGTTTAATATGAATGGTAAACACTTTGGAGCAAGATAGTCTTTGTTAAAGACTCAGAGCTCTGCATTTTCTAGTTAAATTGTGTGAGCTAGCAATAGGCATCCATTGAGATAGACCTCAAGTCAACAACATAAAGGAGCACAAGGGTTGACATTCTTAATATTTCTAAGATAACTGAATCAGTGTTTTTGAGAAACAACCTTTTTGAGGGCTGTCTATATCCAAGAAGTAAAAAAAGACTAAATTTTTTCAGATCAGGGTGGAAGGAGCAGGCAGACATCAAAGAGAACTATCTATCCATTCTGCTTATGAGCAAGACGAGTTCTGTCTCATCATTTTTCACTGTTACCCAGTAAAATATTTTGTTTCTAGATGGCTTTTTGCAGAAGTGATGTACTGATATTTACTCTTTGGCCTGTTTTACTTGTAAGTCTAGATTGTAGTTTGGTTGTGTGACAGATACTGCTGCCACATGCAATGTCTTTAGGGACCATATTGTATTAAGTTTATGAAAGATGTACGTATCACCAGCGTTAAGGATTGTATGCTGCTCTAGGTGGGAAAGTTACCACAGATCCTCCAACAACTAAAAGCAGTGGATGGAAGGTGTTTAGGGCGAATCACTCAGGTTGTAAACATCTTCATAAAGGTATCACTTCCAGAGAATATTGTGCATACGGGTTCAAACTGGGTTTTCCAGAGACCAACAGACAAAGCGAGGACTTCTGGCATAAAGAGACTGAGCTTGAACTGAAATAGGGCTTTCTTTCTCATCCATCAGATGCACAGTTCAAGGGTATCACCCATCTCACATGGAAGGGTTGCAGACTTTCAGCCTACTAGGCCTAGAAGACTGACTCCTGTTATTATTATTAGTCTTTAAATTTTACTGTTTTAAAGTATTTTCTCTGTGTGCTTGTACCTTACAAATAAATGTATTTTGTTATGTGAAGACTTCTTGGTAACTTGTGTACGTTGTTGTAGCCCCTGGAGACAACTTACCCACATGTGCTGGACTCCTGCTGGGGAAATTTCAGTGAGGTGCAGAAGGACTGGAAGTCTCAACCCCCAACTGGAGGGAAAAAGAAATGCAGGCCTTTAAGTGGGTGCCTTAAGAAAGAACAAGCGACAGGGCTAGGGGTCAAAGGTGCAGTTAACCTTGAAACTGTGACAGGTTGTAGTTGATTTCAAATACCAGATACCTAAAGTTTTTATCTGTCTGAATTTTATTGCTCCAGATGAAGTGAGAGTGCTGACTATTGTCAGGGGACTGCTGTACTTTGATTGCATGTGTAGTATCTCTGAAGATTTATGAAATCAGGATTCCACAACAAAACTAATGAATTAAGATGCTCAGGCCTTAAAATTGGCTTACTTACCATCTTGTAGCTTGTCCCCTTTCCTACGCTGCTATGATTTTTAGCAGTTAAAATAGCACGAAGTTAGTTCTTGAAAGACAAGATGGTAATAAATATCATGATTTTTAAGGTCCAACATTTAATTTCCTTCTAGAGCTAGAAATTAATTCAATATATCAGGGTCATTTCAAAATATCCTACTTGAAAGTAATTTTATTCTCTTGTTTTCCTGCCAAAAAAACTTGGGTCTTGGGAAAAGACTAGCAGGGGAGACCTGATGACTCTTTGAATCTGTTAAGGACTGCTATAAGGTGAATAGTGATCAATTGTTCTCCATGTCCACTGAAAGGAGAATAAGAAATAATGGGCTTAACTTAAGAAAGACTGGACAATACCTGTCAGGGATGGTCTGAGTTTATGCGGATCTGCCTCAGCACAGAGTTCTGTTCCTTCCAGCCCTATGTTTCTATAATATGAATCATTATTACAGTTAAACTCAAATAGCACATTAGCAAAACTAGCCAACACATCTTCAACCATGTAGTTGTAGAATTGCTCAGATACTTCAGATGCTGTTATTTTCCGTAAAAGTCAGTGTGATATTGAAAATATTCCTTGCTTGTGGTGTAAATGATTATTAAAACTGAAAGGATGTGTAACTACTTACCTTATGATCTGTGTGGGCAATTAAAATGAGTAATTTCACTAGGATGTTTTAGCTGCAAACATGAGAATCATTTTATATTCAAGTTTCTGTAATTAGAATTTTTGTTTTTGTCATGTTTTGTAAAAATTTTTTCATGTACCTAAATATTGGATCTCTGTAGAATTTGACATTATTCTTATAGATACTTCTAGCCTAAAGATAGTAACTGAAATTCAGGATAAAGTTAATTAGTGAGTCAGTTTCAAACTTAGTAAGGAGTTTTTCCAAAATGAAATTGAAATACTTTTTTGTAAAGAATAACTCACACATTATGGAGTCAGTTTTACTCCCTAGGTGTGTTCTTACCCCTCTGAATTCAAATAGCATAATGCAGTGTTCCTCAACGAGGGGAACACAGAGGTCTTCCAGGGATACATCAGCTCATCTAGATCCCTGTTTCTCAGCCTGTGTATTGTGACCTGGAGGTGGGGAGTGAGAGTCACAGGATGGGTTTAAGGCAGTCACAAATACAGGGCTGGGTGACAAGCAGGGCAGTTGCCCATATCACAAGGGGGCTCTCTCAAAGCCAACTTATATGCCTCAGTGCTGGTTGGTGAGCCTTGGGGTTCAGACTCCTGCAATGGTGCAGTAGTCTGGAAAAGTTGAGAACTACAGGTGTAAGATGTAGGAGATCAGCAAACATTATGGAAATACAGGGAACAAACTGTTGGCTCTTCAATAGTGGAAGAAAGTTCTAAATACACCATTCTTGTGAGTCCAAGGGACCTTAATAACAAAAATGACATGCTCTGACAACATCCATGCATGATTGTGCACACACCACTTCAGCATGATATTGGTAGTAGGGCTGTTAAACAGTGTTTGAAATCTTAAAATAATCATTCATCTTGCCACCCTAAACACGTGTGTGTGTGTTCACTGCTGCTATTCAGGCTACCATCCAGAGAACCTGTCAAAATTGTGGGTCCCACTGTGTTTAAGTGCTATACTAACAGAATGTAAGAAGGTCCCTGCACCAAGGAGCTTACAGTATAAAGAGAAGACACAACAGTTGTTGATAACAAACAGTCAATTGCGGGACCACATGAAGAGAAACAAGAATGAGAACTCTTGATGTAATCCAAATAAATAAATATTGAAAGCTCTTAGCAGTCATTTATCTAGCTGTCTGGCAGTTTCCCAAAGGCATCTCAATAGAGAAAGGGTTCGGGAGAGGAATTTGAAGCAGGGGCAGTGTGCAGGCTAAATATCCTTTCTTAGCATTATTAATTTTTTAATTAGAACGGTCATAGCTGTTAATTAGAATGGTCATAGAATAGATAATTAAAATGCAATGAATCAGCATTGTACAGTTACCATTTATTTTGCTTTCAGCCCATAAACATAAGAATGCCTGTGTAAAGCTCTGAGCATTATTGACAAATTAATTAAAAACACAGTTTGGCTAAGAGGAGAAACTGAAGCAGCCAATCAACAATCTTTCTTTGGCACAAAAGAAACCAGACTATAAAACCAAAATTTCCCTACCTCCTTGTTTTTGTTCTAATGCTATCGCATGCAAATGTGTATTCGGGAGCACAGGAATGTTAGTATTCCGGTTAGACTGTTGCCTATCAGATTATTGTTTATTTTGATGGGCTGTTCGTACCGTAAAAATCTGGGTTGTCAGAACTGGTCCTATCTTACTTTTCTCTCAAAACATACTTTAGGACAGTGTCCATACAGTAATTTAAAATCAAAACACGTGGGGCACTGCTCCCTCCCCCACAAAAGAGTGGAAATTGGAGACATTAATTGCTCCAAACAGAGGAAATGAACAGTTTTGAAAATAACTCCAGAGCATTTTGACAGTTGGCGAAGGAGTACTACAAGTTAAGGTACTATAGGTCAAGTCCCTGTACCTCTTCTGAACTGACTTGAGATTAAGCACTAGCCAGCTAATGTACTTCTCTGGCTGGAGCTGGGCTGAAGGATGATCATGTACATGTGTTGGTTCTTTATATCGGCATTAAGATCTTAAAGTGTAAGTCAGCTTGCTGGTGGCTTCTGCACACATCATATTGAGGAGCACATCCATTAAGCACTGCAGCCTTTGGGTCGGTTTCATGGGAAACCATTGAGAATTGATTAAAACGTATCTCAGCGGTTATGAAGGTATTTATGATGGAAGGCCTGTAAAATGAAGACTCGTGTCGATGTGAAGAAGGGTGAGACTTTCTAGGTAATATGGGGCATATCACAATCTAAGACACAGTGCATGGTGACACTTAAATTCCATATTTGCCTGTCCTTCAGCTGTGCATGTTGCGTATACAAAGTCTCCCTGAGAACATCTTGAAAATATTTGTTCTCCCTAACTGGTGTAATGGTTGTCTTATTTGTTGTCAGCCAGTTATCCTCTTTAAAAAATAAATACAGTCTACCAGGTGCAAAATGGTCTAATGATTCCATGGTAAAGAAGACAAGGCATATGGAGAATACATCAGTTCCTACTTCCTGATTGATCTTGTATATTTATAGGAAGCAGGACAAAATATAACACAAGGCTTGACAGAATTGCTGCCCAGCTTCAAAGTAAAGCGCCTAGCTGGGAAGACTCTGCCACTGAAAAACTGCGCCGTCATTTTTGGCAGCAATACAGAGTTCCCCGCCACCAAATCTCCTGAGCACAGTTGCAGATTCCTGGCAGTTCTTTTTTTAGGTGCTGAGGGCGCCATGATACAAACTCCAGGCATCAACAGTTTGTCGAGCCCTGATATAACCATGTGGTACATTTCAAGAGGAGCTCTGTAGTAATTGAAGATTGCTGTTTATGGACTAAGAATAACTCCAAGAAGGTGGCAGAAAGGAGACAGGAGTCCTAGCAACAGGTACTGTTGCAAGTTGGAGAAATATTGTATGTAATGTAATGTTCTTGATGTGTTACAGGCAGGAAAATATGAAACAGTGGTCTTGTAATCAACTCCAAGCAGTGGGGAACTTGTCCCTAGCCCAAATATGTTCACAGAGAATGTATTTAGCAGATGTGCCAAAAATAGCATGTAACAAATGAATGTCAGGATACACCTGAACCGATTGGGCTTAGTCCTGTAAAGTGCTGAGCACTCCCATGACTTACTCTACATTTTGCAGGGTTGGGTCCATTCTAAAGTAGGCCTCACAAGGCAAGAAGAACTATCGTAGTGGTACAGGAAGTGCCCTCGCATAGTTTGTGACCCTAAGAGCCCTCGATGCCCACTGCACTGTAACTCGTCAAGTCTGACACACACTGTACCCCAAACACAGTTATAAAAGGCATCTTGTAAAGTATATAGAAACTGGTGGTGCTCTGGTCAGGAATATGCATGATGTATGAATGGTTTGTGTATAAAGAGTTATGTAGGTGTGCTGGAAGTGTGGTTTGATGGAAGTGCACAAATCACGTCTGCCCTTGACAAAGGAATGTGGATTTATTTATCTGGCTGGCTTGATTGCAGGCAAATAATGAAAGTACATTTGCATGTCCGGTAACAGAGCCATCACACTAACAAACAGTAAAGGAAACAATTTAGTAAGCGCACTGACGGCAAGAGTCTGCACCCCCAGGAACTCATCCTGGCTCTTGGACTTTGGGAAATATAAGGGGGATCAAAAAAGGCCCTCTAGTTATCTATCACTTAGGGGAGAGAGGGAACAGCAACGTCTGTGAACAGGATACTCTGGCCTGCAGGGCTCAGGATGCTTTTTCCCAGACATCAGGAAGCTGCTTAGGCAGAGATCGTAATTTGCTAACATTGTTTTAATTGCTAGAAAACATGTTTTTGTTTTAACCTTATCTGTCTCTTCGTCTTGCTTAATATCTCTAAATCTTCTTTCTTTAGTAATATACTTTATTCTTAGTTTTACTATAAACCATCTCAGTACTCTATTGAAGTACAGAGTGTGATTTTATCTGTCCTAGTGGGCTGGTGTGCATGTATACTGTCTTTTTGGAGAGATTAAACTTCTGTGAGTGTCCAGTGTGACAGAGTCCCTGGAGTGGAACCTGGCCCAGGGGATCACTGAGCCTTCCATATACATCAGCATGGGCTGTCTCTGACATTGTGGTGCTGGTGTCAAGCTGCAAACCTCTGACAGGCGCTGCACGTACATAGACCTGCACAGGCAGGGACGTGCCCAAATGACTTACGTGAATGATTTCTCGGTCGTTCATGAGCCTTCATAGAGAGGCTCCAGCCAATTCTCCCAGGCTTGCTTCCCAGAACTGTACCATCTTGCAATAGTCAGAAGTCTGGCAATGTGAGCATATTACTCATTTCACCATT
Organism: Pelusios castaneus; assembly: GCA_007922175.1. NCBI lineage: Eukaryota > Metazoa > Chordata > Testudines > Pelomedusidae > Pelusios > Pelusios castaneus. The sequence continues at coordinate 158,826 of ML686047.1, forward strand.
TGGACGAAAGGGCGGTGGATGTACAACAACCCTTGTTAACTTGAAGTGAGATTTCCCAAGCACTTCAGCCAAAACACTGTTTTGGGTAAAATATAAAACGGGTTTATTAACTACAGAGAGAGAGATTTTAAGTGATTATAAGTGGTAGGCATATAGATCAGAGATAGTTACCTTAAGAAATTAAAAAGTATTACAGTTCTTCAGTACACAGGCCGGGATTACCTTTCAGCCTGGGGCTGTGCTTCCTCCCATTCGAAGTCTGTCTTTCAGGCGTGCTTCCGAGTGTTGAGATGGGGGTGGAGAGGGGCCACGTAATGTCACTGTGTCGCCATGTGTACCTTCTGCTAACTGCTCCAAAGAGTCTTGCCGTGATGCCGGGGTCAGGCAGTCTCTGTTGCCCACGTGCCGTCTCATAAAAATCGCTGGGATGGCCATTGGGAAGGTGGATTCCGTTGTCCTGGGCCATTGACACATGTCTGGCTAGTCCTTTGCTGCCATTGCAATGTTGGCTGTGCGCCTCTCCCAGCCTCGCATCATATTTCAGTAACACAGCCACATAACTCACCATATGATTGTAACACAGACAGTCTAACAGGATATAAATGTTCAGCAGATCAAGAGTTATACAAAATATAATCATATCACAGTGGTGAATATGGGGGTTCCATGCTGCTACAAAGTGTCGCACATGGGACACTGCTGGGAGACATCTCTGATGAGCTCAGCAACTGGTTGATTGCTCGTTACCTGCCAGATAAGTTTTATTGGCACTCTCAAAGAGCTTGCTGAGAAGGCAGATAGCCTTGAGGGTCAGGGCACAGATTAGCAGCAGCAGCAGAATTCTCTGGGGCTGAGGCAGAGGAGTAAGTGTTCTGTGGTTCAGGTTTTCCTGAGAAGAGCAGCCCTATATAAATGTAAATAAGACAGAACATGCAGAATGACTGTTCTGCTGATGAAAACTCTGAATGGCGTAACCGTGGTTTGTTTCTTATGGACTTGTCACAACAGAAATTCTGTATAGTCAGCATTAGGGCTAATGTGAATAACACTGCTGTTCAATGTTGTTTGAACCTGCTCTGAACTGGTTTAGACATGGGCCTGTAGGCAGTGGAGTTTTCATCTACATTAATCCTGTCACTAATGAAGCTGCTCCAGTTTTAGCAGATGAGGGAAAGTTTTGCTAGAAAACCTACTGCAGACACAGCCGTCGAGAAAATTTGATATCTTCCACTGTTTGTGCCTGAATGAACTGTCACAGAAAAATAAGCCAAAAGTGCTCTATCACTTATGGGCAAACACTTTTCACAAAGCAATCAATCCTCAAAAAAACACGAGGTTGGGATCTTTAGTTCATAACTTTGCTTGGCACTAAAAATCATAGACTCAGTAAAGACCCGGGCTTTATGGCTCGTTGTGGTTAGGACTTTTGTCCATGATAAAATGAGGCAGAAGTCACTGAATAGTCACAGTGAAAATGAACAAAATCATGGTATCATCACGGCAACAAAAATGTGTAGTATTATAAATAGCTATTGTGCAATAATTTTTCAAACAATAAAAAATTATAGAACAAAAATAACTGATTCTTTTTAGCAAAGCCTTTATGCAAGCTGATGCAATTTTGGTATAGCAAGTTACACAGAGATTTTAATTTTTTTTTTTTTAAATGCAGCATCTGTTGTCTTCAGGCACATTTTTTACAAAAAGAGACGGGCTCTTCAGTGTTGGCAAGTTTCAAAGCAGCTGTCTGCCCACAGCTAATGTAAGATCATGAATTTCCTTTGACTTGATGAACATGAACTGTGTGATCTTCATAAACTGTAAGCGTAGCATGTTCATGACTCAGGGTGCAAACTCTTTTGGAGTATTTAGAATGCACCCATGGCAGCTGAAAGCTTTGGGGCCCCTCAAGCCCCCAGCAGCTGACAGTTTTGGCCCCAATGCTCCTGGGCACAGGGCTGAAGTTGAAGAGGATAATTTCATAGGGGTCTCTGAAAGTCATGGAGTCCTTGACTTCCATGACCACTGTGACAAAATCTTTATAACAGTATATAACCCACTAATCCTCCTTTGTGCCATGACTGCAGAGGTGTTAACTACATATCTTACTTTGCATGCTCTCTTGTAGCATGTGTTAAGCATAAGGAGTTAATTGGGTCACCTGGTATTTAACTGTGACACTCTGCATACCTTTCCCAGACCTGAAGCAGAGCTCTGTGAAACTCAAAAACTTGGGCAGGTTGACACTTAAAAAGCTGCATCAGCACCGCTCCAGATCTTAAATATAGGTACCCTTATGCTAACGGCAAAGCATGGTTAATCCACCTCCGTGAGAGATGATCACTTTATCAATGAAAGATAACTATATGATTGCTGACAATAGCTCTGTTTTGACTGGAGGGTAGGTCGATATAACTGTGTCGCTCATGAGTGCGGATTTTTCACTTTCCTGAGCGACTTTGTTATACTGATATCAGTCTGTAGGGTAGACCTGGTCTCTTTAATCACAGAAATTGGTCCAATGAAAGATACTATTTCACTCACCTTGGCTTTCTAACAGCCATAGAGAATCAGGGTCATTTTGCATTTTTAACGTTCTGGACCATGTGCGTTGGGCTCAATTAATGAGGAGCTGGGATTGTCCTCCCTAAGCAAGAATTGTTACAGATTGCAACCAAATAGGCTTGAAAATTTAAATAAATAAATAAAACCGTAAAAATTGATGTACAATTGTCAAAATTATCCTACTTAAAATGTCTACTGTATTTTTATCATCATATGGAAGTTCAGCAAATCTGAAACAAGAAAATTTGATATTATTCTGGTGTCAGATTTCACCCAGCTCTAGTATTTGTCATCCTTGCTACCTATAACAAGAATTTGGGCATAGAATGAAAATAAGTAATATTTTTCTCTATTAAAAATAATTTATGGAAGCTTTAGCACTTTAGATTGCTTTTAAGGCTTTTCATTTGAGCCCTTTTCTAAAACGAAATGGTAGCTTTACTCCATTCCCACCTCAGCCTGTCCTGGAATCTGACGCGTGATGCCCTCTTTTCCAGTCAACAGTCTAGACTGTGAATTCCCTGGTAGCATGTGCCATTTCTGATTGTTACGCCTTTTTGCTTTTTGTTAAGGCTTTTAAAAATTGCATTACCTCACCAGCCTGCATGGTGATTGTGCAGATACTGACTCCAATTGGCTGCTTGGTACGATGCTGCCAGCCAATGTACAAATTTCAACTTAAAAGGTCTTATTTGAACTCTGTAGTTAGAAGAGTCTGTGTATTTAAAGTGTTACTGCTGAAAAGACATGCCACTTAACAATTATGTGCCATATTGCTTGCTGACCAGTGAAGCTGAACAAATAGCTATTTACATTGACGGATCAGAGGAATGTGTAAGTGCATCATGATAACCTACTTTTGCTGTGCCAAGAGATTTGCAGTTGACTGCCTGTGTGACTCATTCCTTGGATTAGGAGATGAGGTAATGCTTTTGAGACTGAGGGTGATGTCATTTCTTTACCTGAGCTGCATACCGATGCTGATTTCTCTTGCTCTCAAGGAAAAGTCCCTTTCTGCTTCCTCATATATACTGAGTAAACAGTTCAGATAACTCTTTTTTGAATTCCGGTACTAGTTCTCTGTATTTGTAGAGACCTTGCAAGTGAGATGGCTTTAAAAAATGTCAGCATATCTATACCATTCCTAAACTGACGGTGTTATAAAATAAGAGAAATTTAAAAGCTTTGTAGCAAACCTGTTCCTGAACCATTGACTTGGAGGGTGGGGGAAAAGGGGTGAACACAACCAACCAAGTGTCTTCCTATATTCAGATTTACCTCTGTTAAACAGATGGTATAATATTATAAATCTCTTTTGGTCCCTGAAGTTTGCTAAAATGACAGAACGGAAGCTATTTCGGCATTAGTTCTATTGAATGACTAAAAAGGAAAATTTACAATATAATAGGATCTCATTCAGTCTTCATATTTCTGACTCCATGAACTATTTCATACTGATGTAAATACACATATGGCCAAACATGCTAGTGAGCACCTACTCGTGAGCAGTGTTATTGATTGTAAGTACATAGGTAAGAGCTCACCACCGTAATAGCTCCACTGCCTGGCCCATTGTGATTTTCTTTTTTTCTTCAGGCAGATGCTGGCCAGACCTGATATTCTCACACCTGGTCTTTACCAATGTCCTGGCACTTGTACATGTTGGGAGAAAGTGGTTTAAAAGCTGTAATATTCAAGTTCTCATGTGCAAAGCAGAGTTGCATCAACCCAAGAGAACTCTTAAATGCTGGAATTAGTTGGATGGGTGAAAGTAGAATGTCTCAATTCTAAAGTAGTGATGGACCCCTAGAATATCACTGTTCTTATAAACTGTACATTTGGAAGAGTTTATGCCATCAAATAATAGCTTAGAATTCGTCACCAGAAATTTACAAGTTTATACATATTAATGAACAAACTCATACTATGAAAGATGTGATGTAATATTTAACACTTCTGTACTGCACAAAAATCAAACTTAATATTTGCTCAAATTCTGCTCTATATAGAACTTTGATGCCTGAAAGCATGTGGCCTTCTTTATTTTTAGAAAGATACTTCACAAAATCTTTGTCTCTATCTCACAAGAGCAATCTTCTTCAGTGATCTGAAATAACAACTTTCACCTGTTAATTCTCTCATTACTTGCATTTTATACTTAACCGTGTGTTGCTTTCAATCTGTATTGTGCAAATACTTGTTCTCTTGCTTTAGTTACTATATAGGTTGGTTTTTAAAATTATATACCAGCAGTAAACAAGAAAGCAACATTTTTCATGCATCTCACCTCCCCACTGGATATTGCATTTTTGTCTTTTTGGGTTTACATTGTGAACTCTTGGAATTAGAGACCATATTGCAGGACTATATTTTAATTGTGTTGGCCAGTTAAATGTGTTTAGTAAATAACTGTGCCCAGGAAGGATCTTGCAAACTACAGCCTGTAGGTCTGGGCAAAGTTCAGTTTTGTTTTGTTTTTTTAATGTTTTCCTAACTACAATGTCTTTAGATGCTTGGGAGATGGGACAGACGCACACAAGGTAAAGCCTGTCTGGTCTGCTCAGGTCTGAGAATATAAACTCGCAAATGAAGTCCTAAAGTGAATTTCACTTTGGTTAAATTTCATGAGATTTGGTTGTGCTTGAATTTGAATTGTGGTCCTAGCTATAAATGAAGAATATCATTGATGGCACAGTGAGAACATATAAATGCTGGCTGCCATCATGCTATTTCATTTTTACTCAGAGTAAGATCAGTTTGTTATTGCTGAGCCTTGGTCTATACTGCAGTGCAATTTCAGTGGCAATCATAGAAACTGAAAGGCACCGTGAGAGGTCATCACGTCCAGTCCCCTGCACTCATGGCAGGACTTAAAACGCCTTGCATATCTCCCTCTGATTGCCTACCGCCTACTTATTGCGGTGTTTTCAGTAGGCTGAGTCTGAAGGAAACCCCTTCCATCCGACTCAGTGCTATGCTCCTTGCTGGGTGGTTTTACTAGATCATCTTCCTGATCGGCTGAGTGGGTCTTCACAGACCTGCTCAGTCGATCAGGAAGATTGATCTGATGGTGGTGAATTTGCTGCCGTCAGTAAAGACAAGCCATGAGTTGATTCTTTTTATTAGTATTTTTAATTTTACTAAGGCTTGATTTATGCCAGATGATTTTAATGTTCAGGTTTAATTGATATATAAAGTAAATGCTAGAAATCATCTAAGTTTAGTCTATAGCTGAAGTGGCGGTAGCACAAGTGGAAGTTTCTGCACAGACTTTCTAGTCTAGATGCTGTCTTAGAGGCTCTTTTGTCTAGTGGAAAAGCTAGAGAGGTAGGACCTCTGGCTTTAGCCTTGGTTCTGTCACTAAATTGCTTTATAGCCTTGGAGAAATCCCTTACAGGTGATCTGCAATTTATTTAAATATATTGGGCGTGGGTTTTTGCATCTTTGCAATGTATCAGAACTCTTGAAAAGCATAGTTTTTATCTACTTGTACATATGGAATGTAAAGTACGATCTTCCCTGGCTCCATGGGAAGATAATTAGTGTACATACGATAGATCGTTTCCTTGCAGTTGCTCTTCATAGTATGTGAATTCTATGAGATTATGCTGTTGGGCATTAACAAGAGACAAAGAGTCTGAAATTGCATTAAAGTTTGTCATGTTAAACCACAGACTGAAGAGTTAAGAATTTGCAGATTAGTTTCCAGCTATTGACACAGCAGATCCATTGAAGCGCCATCGAATTAGTTGAGGTATATCAGGATGATAAGATCGTTAATAAGTCCCAAGTACTCATTGACAGCAACTCATACTTCCGACCCATGAGCTCCATGAAAATCTGAACGTACTCTTTTCCCTTGAAGATTATTTGACCTGTTTTATGTTTTAAATAAAACACTTTAAATTTAGTTGAGCAGTACTTTTATTTTAAAAAAATATGTATTCCATGTGATGGTGTGGGGGAGAGTATGTATTGTGTGTGATGGTGTGGGGGAGGGCAGGAATGGGTTAAACCTAAATATGCAGGGTGTCAGAAATACAGAAATAAAATTCGAACTCTGAATTTAACCCTGTAGGGCCTAAACATTGCTGTGACTGGAATGAAAGATAATACACTTTCTGGATCTCTCAGTAAATACAAAGGCATAAAGGTTTAAATTAGAGAGGATCTCCATATTGCTTTACAATTTTCCCTTTCATGTGATTCAGTCTCCTAACCATCCTGAAGTAAAAATATAGGATACATATGGAGGAGCCAATGGGTTCTGAAAAGAACAGCGTGCAAAGGCAATACAATATCTGTAATAAAAAATAAATGTGTTTTGAAAGCATCACAAAACTACAGGTAGTAATGGCTGTTCACCTTCTGGAGAAGTAGAATCATTGCTTTCCCTTAGCATCATACTTTACACAAACTAGAGAAACACTATCCCATCAGCTGACTGAACTTTATGATTATAAATTTAGCAATCCCTTAAAACATGGCAAGTTGTATTGTTTTTGTTTTAAACACACAGGCACACACTCAATTAATTTTATTTTTGAGAAACAGCCTTTCCATATTTCTTATAGCTTGAAAAGAAATTGAGCTATGCTGCTATCTAACACCATGCTTTATTCTAAGAAAAAATATTTCTTGCTCTTTGACATTACGTGTGTGTGTTAGCATTCTGTTTTAAAAGAGGTTCAATACTTAATTTTATTCAATGCTTTTAGGTGTTTGGGAATAAGATGATCATTCCCTCCTTGGATGGAGACCTTTTCCAGTGGGACCGTGATCGAGAGAGCATGGAAGCTGTCCCTTTCACAGTTGAATCGCTGCTTGAGTCATCCTACAAATTTGGAGATGATGTCGTTTTGGTTGGGGGAAAGTCCCTAACCACGTACGGGCTGAGTTCATATTCGGGAAAGGTAATTGTTTGACAGCTTTGAGAAGTTGGTGCATTGTGTATGTGTTTTTGAGAATTATTTCTGAAAATGGAGTTGGGGGAAGGATTTAGAACTTGAGGTCTAATTCTAGTGTAAAACTGTGTGGCACACAAGATTTGATTAGCTATGCAACTTTTTAGTCAGTAAATCCTAGTGACTACATCTAGAATAAATTTAACCTTGATGAATAACGTAGTGGATGCTCTATTGTTCAGCTTCTCAAACTTCAAAAAAAGAATTAGATGGTCCATTAATTTCAATTTAGATTTTCTATTCTCTAATCTAAAAAAGAAACAGTTCAGAGGAAGCTGAAAAGCAAGGAGATGTATGTGTGCTGCATGTTGATATCTGGCCAGACTTGTGCTTATTTCTAGGAACTTTATTACTTGTTAGAAGACCTGTTATTTACACTTATTAATGTTGCATAAAATAACTACTAGAATTGCACGCTGACTGCTGTGGAACATATTTTATTTTGAAAAGTAGAGCTGGTTGAAAGTTTTGCAGTTTATCAAAAAGCAACTTTTTAAAAAATCACAGAAAATTGTCCACATTGTTTTTGTTTTTATGAAAAAAGTGTGCCTTTCTATGTCTTCAGAGTTTTTACTGAATATCAGTCAAATAATTATAAGAAGTTTGCTTAGAAAAAAAACAGTTTTTGCTGAAACCATTTTTGAGGATGTTTTCTGGGGGGGGGTGTGTGAAAAAGCTGGGTGGAGGATAGCAAAAAATCTGAAAAAAATGAAGTGCTTCTGTTTTGAAATCAACCTTCTAAATCTTTTCATGGAACTAGTTTTTTCTTCTTTGGCCAGCTCTCTTTAAACCAATCAATTGTTTTAGGGCAGCAGGCTGAATGCCGTACACCTTCATGGAATGGTATACAGCAGTCTCTAACAATACTGGTTTGAAAGACCCACAGCAGTAGCAGAGTACATAGGTTCACTTTGAATCTCTTGTTGACATGTGGAGCATATTCACTGCAGAGGATTTCAGCATCCTTCTTGGAGAGGAAGGAGCTCCTTGGGTTTCTACTTTGACTTCCGGCTGAATTATTTTCCCAGTTCCACTCTAGCTCCTCTAGGATTAGGAATGCTAAAGGCAGTGCAATACTGCAGAAGGCAGATTAAGATACTCTTAAACACTTTCCAAGATGATTAGGAAGTATCAAAGGAGTGTTATCTATTCTGTAGACAGCAAAGTGTTGTTTCAACACTTGATCATTTACACTGGCATAAATCAGGAATAGCTTGTTTAAAAACATTAAAGTTACGCTGCTGTGAAGTAATATCAGAATTGGTCTCTTCATCTCTTATGGAAAGAGTTTTCTGAGTCTTTCCATAAGTGTCAGAATATGATGGGAGAAAATGAGGAAGGATTAATTGTAGTGGAGTTGTGATTTCTATATGAGACTCAGAAGAATTTTGAGACTTAAGAATTTTCCAAAAGATTAAGAAGTCTTTCAAAAGAGACTAGAGACTCTTTGATTCCCACTTAGGCTATGTCTACACTTGCTAAAATTAGTTCGAATTAGTTAGTTTGAAATAACTAATTCGAACTAATTTTAGTTAGTTCGAATTAGCTTAATTCGAACTAGGAAAACTTAGTTCGAATTAGCGATCCCCATTCATTTCAATGGCCTGTTAGTTCGAACTAAGAAATTAGTTCGAATTAACATGGACACATTTGTTAATTCGAACTAATTAGTTCGAATTAACCCTTTAGTTCCAATACCCTATTCGAACTTATTAGTTTGAATTAAGGAAGCCCTTAATTTGAACTAACTAAAGCCTAGTGTAGCCATGGCTTTAGTTAGTTCAAATTAAGCCTCCTTAATTCGAACTAACTTGCCAGTGTAGACATAGCCTTAGAGACTTATTAGAGCTTTGTGAAAATCGCAACTCTCCAAACACCTCACCTGAAAACCAGACCTTTTTAAGACGTCTCCGGTTGTATCTGATTGAACATCCAAAAAGTAAGAACCCCCAATCAATCACTAGTCACTTTTTAAACGTTAACCCATGTCTCCAAATTATTTAGCTATTAAGAAGCTGAAAATGTCTCTGAAGATTTGTTAACTTTGAATCCCATTATTGAGGTATGTAGTTTGCATTCATGTTGGTGTCCAAGCATGTGTGAATTTCTTGTCTCGTCCCTTAGGTGAAGTACATATGCTCAGCTATAGGCTGTCGCCGCTGGGATGATGATGAGACAGAAAAAGAAGATATTCTTCTTCTGCATCGAACCCAGAAAACAGTCCGTGCAGTTGGGCCACGTAGTGGCAATGAGAAGTATGTACGAGTGTAGTTTGTAGTCTTGGAGCGTCTCTTCAGACATTGTGGCTGTAGTGAGTGGGGATAAATACCAATGCCCTTAATTGTTTCAAATTACATCTGTTTAACCTTCACCTCCAGCTGTGTCACAGGTGATGAAGTAGGAAAGGATTTCCCTAGACGCTTACTCTACTCATCCTTTATCAAATGGGAATGACTTTTCTTTGGACTTCAATACCTCTACTGAGTTTGCCAAGATGCCACACCATGGAAACATTATTCTGATCATTCTTCAGATCATCCCTATTGTTCAAAATATTTCTGAAGATGCAAATTGAAATGTGCCCCTTTCCAACCTTAAGGGTGTTCTGCTGTGACCCCACTGCATTGGCCACCCTCCTGCTCACAAATGACTCGAAGATTCTCTGGTTCAGCAATCACCAATGCAGTTTATGTACAGCGCATTTGAGCATCCACCACCTTCATAGAGTGCCTGGCCAGGCTTAGCAGCCTGATTGGCTTATCAGCTCCCTGTGAGACATGTAGAGCCTCTTTGCACCCCAGCCCATCTGCACCCCTTTCTTACTGTGGCCGGCATATAAACCCTACTTTGTCAGCCTGGCAGCTGTGTCCTATTCCTAATTGGGTACAGGTCCTCCTAACCAGCTCTAATGCACATCATATACTTTAAGATCAGAAGGGACTAATATAATCTAGTGTGACCTCCCACACAATGAGGGGTACGGATCCACCTATTCCTGTAATAGATCCCAACCTGTGAAACCTCAAATCATGGTTTAAAGACCTCAATGTACAGAGAATCCACCAGCAAGTGATCCCTGCCCTATGTTACAGAGGAAGGCGAAAAACCCTCGGGGCATCTGCCAGTCTGCATTGGGGGGGGGACACTCCTTCCCGGACCCAAATATGGTGATCAGCTAAACCCTGAGCATGTGGCAAGACTCACCAGCCAGACACCTGGGAAAAATTCTCTGTAGTAACGCAGAACCTGTCCCATCAAACGTCCCATCACAGGCCATTCCCATATTTACCACTAGTTTGTTAGCTGGGGCTGGTGTTACAGAGGCCTGGCTAGGGAGTTACCACTCAGCAGTCTCTCACAAAGTTGCTCTTGATTTTATTAGGGTTTTTTCAGTGTTCTGTCTCCCCCTCTTTACTTTAATCATTTGAATATTTTTAGACTCAATATTTACACTTTTCATTTTCAGTGTAACTCTTTAGAATAAAAACACTTAATTTCTCTAGTTCTCTAAACCCTATTCTTAAATCTCTTTATTTTGACTGGTCACTTCTGAACCTATTAAAGCGTCTCGCTACTTCTTACAAAGCCATGGAGATCAGAATAGTGCACAGTAATTCTTAATGGATCCATACCAATGCACATATTTTATACAGAATCACAGAAATGCAGTGCTGGAATTTGAAAGGTCATCATGTCCAACTCTTGTGCCAAAGTGGGACCTGATAAACCTAGACTACCCCGGCTGTCTCTTTGTCAAGCATTTCTCCAACCTGGTCTGACAAACCTCCAATGATGGGGATTTCACAATACCCTTGGGAGTCTCAGAGCTAACCTACCCTTATAGTTAGTAAGTTTTTCCTAATAGCTAATCTAAATCTGCCCTTTTCCCTTGCTTATGCCCATTACTTGTCCTACCGTCAGTGGACGTGGAGAACAGTTGACCACCATCCTCTTTAACATACTTGAAGAACTGTAATCAGGTCCCCTCTTTGTCGTCTTTTCTCCAGGCTAAGCATGCCTCATTTTCTTAACCTTCTCATAGGTCAGCTTTTAAAAACCTGTTAGCATTTTTGTAGCTGTCCTTCTGGACTCTCTAATTTATCCACAGCTTTAATAAAGTGTGCTGCCCAGTTCTGGACATAGTACTCCAGCTGAGGCTTCACCAGTGTTGAATAGAATGGGACAATTACCGCCGGTGTCTTTCAAATAACACTCCTCTTATGCGCTCCAGAATGTTAGAATTTAACCTTTTTTGGAAACTGCATCACATTAATTCATATTTAGGTTGTGTTCCATTTGAACCCCCAGATCCTTTTCAGTAGTACTATGCATGGCTAGTTACTCCCCATTTTGTAGTTGTGTATTTGATTTTTAACTTCCTAAACGAAGTACTTTGCACTTGGTTTTATTCTTTTCCTATTTTGACTTGCATTCCTTCTCCCTTTTTGTTAATATTAATGGTGTTAAGCATCTGGTCACCATTAACCCTTTTAGTGAAGTTGAGGCCAAACAAGCATTAAACATCTAATGTTCTTGATGTCATCAGTTATTAGCTCTTCTTCCCCCATTAAATAGAGGATCTACAACTTCCCCTCATCTTTCTCTTGCTTCAAATGTACATGTTGGATCTCTTCTTGTTGCCTTTTTATGTCCTTTTATAGATATAACTCGTTTTGCGCTTTAGTCTTTTTGATTTTGTCACAAGATGCTTGTGCTATTCCTTTGTACTCCTTTTATCAGTTTGTCCATACTTTCCCTTTTTATAGAATTCTTAGTTGATTTTCAGGTTTTTAAAGAGCTCCATCTTGGCTCTTTACTATTCTTCCTGTCTTTCCTTCACATTGGGATAGTTAGTTGTTGTGCCTCTAATGCCATTGTTTTCAGAAAGCGTGAGCTTTCCTGAACTCTTTTCTTCTTAGATTTTTTCTGGGTGGGACCTTCTCCTCCAGTTCTGTGGTTGTTCATGTCTGTTTTTTTGAAGTCCAATATCCTTATTCTACTGCTTTTTCTCCTTCCTTTCAATAGTGAAATCTATCATTTCCACCTTCAGGTTCTCTGCCAATTCCTCCCTGTTGATCAGAATCAAGTGGGGGAAAAAAAGACTGCCCGCTCACCCCAGTCCGTTTTGTATATTTAAACTGTAACAGAACATTTATCGGCACCTATTGCATAAGGTTAAAATACACACTACAAAATATATGACGGATTGATCATCTTATAGTGACACAATAAATACCCATCAACTACTCTGAGGATAATAAAACCGCTCTTTGTCCAAAGTCCCTGTGCCTCAAAAGTCTAAGGTCATGAATGGATTTTGCAGCATGCCCAGAAAGTTAGCACTGCTATGCTTTGGCAATAGATAGCCCATACTGAAGCTGAGCTGTTCTGCAGCCCTAAAATTCCCATTTGGAAGCTGGGATTTTCTTGCTTTTGGCCAGGAAAGGTATAGTACTAAAGTGTAAGTTAGCTGCCACATTTCCTCTTTCATTGCTCCCAGGAGTCACAGTGACATCTGATTCATCTAGGTTCCTCTATCTGTAAATGCGGGATCAAAAGCAATCTACTTTCCCTGGCAACATGCTCCAGTGTAGTGTTTATGTGTAACTTCAATTTTGGTCCAAGGTAGCAGCTTTGATTGTATACATTTCAGTAGAAAAAGGTCTGTATTCAAAAATTCAGTCTTGTTTCTAGTTAGTGCTGCTCATCTCCCAATCTAACCTAGTTACGCTTTTTAATACATTGCAGTCATTGCTTTCTTTGTCCCCAGGCTTGAGTCACTGGAACCAGCATAAAATTTCACAAGTTGTAAATTGCTTGATATTTAAGAAAAGCTGCTATGTGCCTTCAGAGTTAATTTTAAAGTGCTGTTTCTTAAATTCTAATGTGCTGGTTGCTATTAGCCGATAAGGTCCTCCTGGCAAACAGCTACACTGGTACTTAGCTGACTGATATACTCCTTGATGCTTGACAATCGCCTTCCCCTTCCACCACCGCCCCCGCCCCTGCACACACATCAAACTTTGTCTCTTTAATTACTTCAACGTCTCGTCATAGTAGGTCATCTTGAGTTGAAAAAACTGTGTACTTGCTTTGTGGCTTGCATTCTGGAAATAGAACAGTTAAGTGTGTTAACACTCCCTCTAGAGGTGCAGTTTGGTTCAGCAGACTCTCACTGAATTTAGCAGAAATGTCATTACATCAAGCTTTGTTTACAGATCTCTAAGATTGTGGTTGGGGTTTCCTCTTAAACCTCTTTTCTAGAAACCTTTTTTCTTTTTAACTTTAAGGTGGAATTTTAGTGTTGGTCACTTTGAGCTGCGCTATGTCCCAGACATCGAAACTAGCGTGGGATACATTGAGAGTAATTTTAAATCAAGTCTAAACAAAGAAGAGTCTAAAATCATTTCGGATGTGGAGGATCAGGAGGCTGTGATGAAGGATACAGTGATAAAGGTCTCAGTAGCCGACTGGAAAGTTATGGCTTTTAATAAGCAGGAAGGACATCTAGAATGGGAATACCAGGTATTGCAAAGCATTAAATGTTATGGAAATTGACGTTTTACAGCATTACTGGAAAATACCATGTATACTGATTTAATAAACATCTGCCTCAGTGAAAAAACTGTATATCTCACTGTAATATTTTGCATTAAACTTCTATTTTTTGAGCTATTGAGCAGCTATGAACTGAAACAGTTTTTTGAGAGTGACGGTTATTTAGAGCCATCTTTGATAAATTTACCAAGTTATTTTAAATTTACTCTCTCCTTGCTTACTTTTCAGTTTTGTGCTCCAATTGCTTCTGCCTGGCTGGTCAGAGATGGGAAGGTCTTTCCAATCAGTCTTTTCGATGATACGAGTTACACCTCTGCCAGTGAGATTCTGGAAGATGAAGAGGATCTTGTGGAAGCTGCCAGAGGAGCCACCGAGTCTAGTGTCTATTTAGGTGAGATGTATGTTGTGGTGCCTTCTGTTTAACATTATCTGTCTCTCAGCTGTCTGAAAACCTCAATAACCTAGGTTGTTTCAGGTTGAAGATTCAGAGTTCAAGGCCAGAAAGGACCAATAGATTATTTACTCTGCCCCTCTGTATAATACAGGCCAGAGAACTTATGCCAGTTACTCCGGTGTTGAGCCCAGTAATGTGTGTTTGACTAAAGAATATTTTCCAGAAAGGCATCCATTGATGTGAAGAGTTCAGGAGACTGACGGTTTGTTCCAATAGTCAATAACCCTCAGTAATTCTTCTGCATTTCACTTCCAGCTGTTGGTTTTTGTTTTATCTTTCTTGTCATCTGCCCCCTTAATTTGATTGGATAATTGAATCCCTGCGCGTATGTACTTTCCAAGAAGCTACCATGCTAATTTTTTCCCGTGACTGGATGAATTTAACTTGTAGAATCTGGTTTCCAGAGCAAAAACGCTATTAAAAATCTGATATGTGTGTTCCATGAAATTCAGTGCTTTCTGTGTAAAGCTTGCTGCTTCAACAGAATGTCCCTCTTGGCTAGCATGTTTGTGGGGAATGAACATCAAAGGGCATGAATGCAATCATACCAAGTGTATTTAACAATTGGAAAAATGCTGGGGGTGGAAGTGTGGCTGGCATTCATCCTGTTCTAATCACAAGCTGCAGTACGGCCCTGGTGTCACATGAGTAACTCATCTGATCATTTTGACCAAATTGATAGTAGCGGAAGAGGTTGTGCATGGTTTATCATCATATATTTATATCTGTTCACCTCTAAAATGATCGTTCCATTTTGACTCTGCAATGTGAGTGTATGTATAGCCTTGGTATTTTTGAATGTATAACGGTTTAACACTTTTTCAAACTGCAGTTAAGTTAATGGGAGAGTTTTATTGCCTGAGGCAGATGTCTCCTCTCCTTTCAGACTGTTGGTTTTAGTGGCTTTACGTTTCTTTTCTGTACAGACTACTGCGACTTACTTACCATATATGAAATTTTGGCTGAAATTTCTGTAAATGCTCATCCAGCAGTCAGAATTTATTTGATATGATTTATAGCATTCCTGGGTATTATGCCATTATGTTTCCTTCCCTTTAGTGCCTTTAAATTTCTTAGCAGTGACTTCAATGTAGGTAAATGCCCTGTGGCCTTGTGAGGCTGTGTTTATATTAGAGCTCTATTTTCCTTCTCTCTTCTTACCAGGGCTACTGCAGTTTTGCTCTTCTAACATTAGTCCAGTGATTCCCAACCTTTTCAGAAAAACAACACATTTATTTATCACATGAGCTTTCATCAGATGCTTTGAAGATGGGAAACTTACAGAATGGGAGGGAATTAAATGCAGGGGAGTGTGTGACATAGGGTCAGGTCAGGCTGTAACAGCAAATCAAAATAGGTGTTAGGATTCAGACACTGGGGAACAGCTCATAGAGGAAGGTGAGGTCAAATCACCTGTTGCAATGAGAGAAAAATCTGTAACCTTTTCAGTAACACAGCACATTCCAGTGAATCACACAGTTCCATGGCACACCCACTTCTATTCAGCTGAATTGATTGCTCATAAACGTCACATTTATTATGGTTACGGTCTTATTAAAATGTTCACATTTTAGAATCGAAATACCGAGACCTCGCTTTTAATGTGATGATTCATTTTCATGAGTGTTACGAGTTGTAATTTTGTTTGTATGGAATAGCCACGGCACACTGGTTGAAACCCGCTGCACTAGTCTGGAGTGAGAGCCCCAGTGCAGACACGCCAGTGGCATTTCGCAGTATGTACAAAACACACACACGTAAATCTGAGGTTAGCTTTGACTTTGCACCACCCTCTTTTTAACAGGGAGCGTCAAGGCTTTTATTAGTCTTAACGCTGGGGCTGTTTCAACTTTTGTTATTAGCTCTTCATCATGCTATTCTCTTTTTGTTTAATGTTTCTAAAAGGGAAAGTGCGTAGAGTTGGTTAGAAACTCTGAGGGCCCAGAACAGTTACAGGGCAATTCTGTTCACTTGCGTTTTAGAATGACGAGAACAGTGAACATGTTCTTAAAATTCATCTAGGCTAAACAAACAGGGAGTCTTATGGTACTTTTAAAGACGGACATTTATTTTTCTCATGAGCTCTCATGGGCGAAGTCCTGCTTCATCAGATGTCAGAGTGAAGAAAACTTCCATTGAAAATTTTTTACATTCAAAAGCTTTCTCCATTCTGGCCTCTGACGAAGTAGGCCTTTGCCCACAAAAGCTCATGCAATAAATAAACTTGTTAGTCTTTACAAGTGCCACAAGTTTCTTGTGAGGCTGTGTTTGTATTAGAGCTCTATTTTCCTCACCAGGGCTAATGTAATATTGCTCTTCTAACATTAGTCCAGTGATTCCCAACTTTTTCAGAAAAACAGCAGAGTCCTGTGGCACTTTTAAAGACTAACAGATTTATTTATCGCATGAGCTTTCGTGGGAGAAAATCCCACTTCATCAGATGCTTTGAAGATGGGATGCCAGAGTGGAGAAAACTTCCATTGAAAATTTTTTACATTGAAAAGTTTTCTCCATTTTGGCCTCTGAGGAAGTAGGACTTTGCCCACGGAAGCTCATGCAATAAATAAATTTGTTAGTCTTTAAAAGTGCCACAAGATTCTTTTTTTGTTTTGTTTTATTTTGCTGAACTAGCCTGACACAGCTACCCCTTTGGAACTCATCTAGGCTAGTTACGATGCACGTGAAGAAACGTATTCTCAGACACTTTCTCTACAAAATAGCAGAAATTGGGAAGTCTAGATTCTATTACTTAATGCTTGCTAGGATGGACTTCTCTTTGTTTTATCTAAGCTGCTTGATTCACAAATACCAAAAAGTGCCTCAAACTTCTTGGATTAGCAGAGGTAGGGAGCCCTTTGCATCACTCTAGCAGTTGCCAGAGATGCTCTTTTTTGAATGACTGTGCTCAAAGTCTTTTAGGATGGAAAATAGGAAATGCAGGAGACAACCAGAAGGGTTAATAATGGTATTGGAATATGGGACACTGTGCTGTTCCATAGTAAATAGTGGGTGCTTGTGGTGGTGGGAAGCTTCCCAAGCTATTAGATGCAAATGTTTCTTCCAGCAATGCAGTGTTGATTGCCCCCTCTTGGAGTGTGTGAGATTTGTTTTAGTTGGGGGGTGGGGAGGCTCAACTGCTTCCTCTACTTAAAAGGATCCCACATCCTCAGCGCAACACGGGGCACTTGCTCTGCATAAACTCCCAGCCTCTGCTGGTGTCGGGAGCAAGGAATGAGCCGTAAGTGGCTAAATCAGAAGAGCAGAGTCAATTTTGCAGTATGTAGAAGATTGGTCTTAAACTCTTCCTTCCTCTTGAAATGCCAGGAGAGCTGGAACTACATTTCCAATTGTGCAACTTTGTGCAGGGGGAGGAGAAAACTAAATCTGAAGTCAAATATGCTGTCTGGTTTATTACTCAGGAATGTACAGAGGCCAGCTTTACCTTCAGTCATCGGTCAGAATTTCTGAGAAGTTCCCAACCAACCCGAAGGCTCTGGAATCCAGAAGCGACAGTGCCATTATCCCTCTGCCCAAAATCAAGTGGAAGCCTTTGATTCGTAAGTGACAATCTAGCGTTTTGAAAATTGTCTTTTTCAAAGCGGAATGTGACAAGACGTGTCTTGTGCCTTCCATTATCTGCAGAATTAGTCTGATATCTGTAACTGGAAGATTGCTTTCTGCTCCAGAAACTGCTTCTGTGCTTTAATATTTTTAATTTTAATGTTGAACATGAGCTGCTTTTGATTTGTCATAGTGATTGACAGACTTTTAAAAATAAAAATTTCCACTGCCTGTAAATCAAATAGGCCTTCCGGTCCTGTCAGAAAAGAAACAAATGATTGTAATGACACAAATGTCACTCACTTGACTTGTTTAAGTATTAATGGTAGGTTTCTGAGGGAGGGAGGGAGGTTGAGTTGGCTTGTTGGCTGAGGTTTTTTTGTGAAGTGGTGGCTTTTTAAAAGATTGATTTCATTCTTAATATTTTACTTGCCTGAAAATCAGTTATTTCTCTCAAGTATTTGTTTTCTGTTGCTGTGTGATAAGAACTGTCATGGAATGAGTTCTAGTCAGGAAGTGGTTGGAGTGTGGTGGATAGTTATAACATCTCTAGCTTTTAAAAAGGAATTTCCTCTCTCTGCCTAGATTCTCCATCCAGGACACCTGTGTTAGTAGGGTCTGATGAATTTGATAAATGTCTCAGCAATGACAAATTTTCCCATGAAGAGTACAGTAACGGAGCACTTTCAGTTCTGCAGTATCCATATGGTATGTGAGAGCGGTGACTGTTGGGTTTTGATCGTTATTGGGTAACTATTGCTGGATGTACACTGTTCAAAACTTGGGACAGTGCTTGCCAATAAAGCTCAGTTAATGCAGGAGGTAACTCTTAAATGTTAAGTATGATAGAAACTTCATTGGCCGACCCTAAGTAAACCAGCAACTCTAGTGTGCAAATGTTGGCTATGCCTCTGGAGGTTTGAAGTTGGATTATTTCTAAAGTTTTGCATTTGTATAGAAGTATGATCTCTTAAATTTGATCAGTATTACAAAGTCTCTTCAAGTTTAGCCATGTGGAAGCAAACAGTGTACTATTTTTTGTAAGTAGCCACATCTCTTTAAAAATCAATTTCTGGTGCAGTATTTCACATCTTTAAAGACAGACACATTTGTCCAAAAATAGAACTGTATAGTAAATTGGGGTAAACAAACTTACTTTCTCTTTTTTTTCTTTGTTGTTTTTTTTTTTTTCCCATCAAAGACAATGGTTTCTATTTACCATACTACAAAAGAGAGAGGAACAAACGAAGCACCCAGATCAGTGTCAGGTTTTTTGACAATATGAACTACAAGAACATCCGCAAAAAGGATCCGGTTCTGCTTCTCCACTGGTGGAAAGAAATAGTTGGTACCATTTTATTTTGCATCATAGCAACCACTTACATCGTCCGCAAGCTCTTCCATCCACATCCTCACAGAGTAAGCATCTTGCTTAATCCTGTGACTTAATCAAATCAGTCTGAAAAGTGTTAAAATCCAATTCAGGGTTTTTTTCTGTTGTGTCCAGACTCAGGTGTGCAAGTGTAGTTGATAGGCCTTAAATTATTAAAGAAATGGTGAGGCTGAAAACCTGCTATCATTTTTAATTGATTTAACGGAAAGTTGTTAAGCCATGTTAAGGGTATACTTAGAAGCTGCAGAAAGTAAATTACATTGGTTTACCTGTCTTTGTACTCTTTGGACGTCTTTATGTTGAGAGGATTTCATCTTCTCATTTGACAATATCAAATAATTTCGACTTTGTTTAGTGGTGTAAAGGATTTATTGGTTTTCTTTTCTGTGAACCTTGTCAGCAGCGGAAGGAATCTGAAACCCAGTGTCAGACGGACAGTAAATATGAGTCAGTCGGTGCAGAAGTTAAAGATAACAGCTGGAACGACATGTGCTCTGGCTATGTGTCAAGGTGAGAGATCAAATTATTCCCGATTCAGCAAAATGCATGAAATGTCTTAGTGTGAGAACCAGTTGTATCCAGAAAAGCGGGCTAGGACTTGGTGATTCTTAATTACTTTAATTTTTCTATTACACAAGAAAATTGTCAAATGGTAATACAAGAAACACTCCAGGGCTTTATCACTACATTATCAGTCAGAAACTGCAGAGATGGTCACTCTAAACAACCATTAGGAGATCAGGTGACCATTGTCATGTGTTTGTTGGGCTGATGTTGCCAGTTGGCATGTGGAATATGATCCTTGAAATCCTCAGTGTTTACCTCCTCTCTTGCCATGTTTGTGAATAAGGGTGGGGGAGAACTGAAGATGACACTTTACATGGGGAAGAAGGGAAGATAGCGTTTAAGGCGAATGCTGTAAGCAGCTCTGCTCTTGACTCAAAGAGGGGCGATTGGAAAGGGGATGCTGTGGGATCACGTCATCTGTGGACTGGAGAAAATATAGAGAAAGGGAAATAAGAGATTATATTACCGGAATACCTCTAGTACATTCATGACCTAGTAAAGATAGGAGGTCAAGTATTTAAAACAGGGCTTGACAAAACCCTGCCTCATAGCTCCGCTGTGGAAATGCAGCAGAGGAGCACCCTCTGTGACCAAAATTAAAACTGCTGGCAGCTAACTGGGAGCTAATTTTGTTGAGCTCTGTCTTAAAATAATCTGAGGAATGGAGCAAAGGGGGAAATGGCTGATGTGAGTAAAGGGAATTGATTGTATCTAAAAGGAGATGCTTTTAGTAAATAGACATAAATAGATAGTTTGAGGAGAATCAGCAGCAAAGGAGCTTTTAAGGAAATGGGCTGTCTCGGGGAAGACTAGTCTGTAGGAGCTACAAAGAAAAACACAACCTTTATTATATGGCAAAGTGGTAAAACTACGTGTATTGGGATGAAAAGGTAAACTAAAGGTATGTCTTCACCCCAGGGGAAAAAAATGTGTTGCTGACTTGGAGTAAATTAACACTGAAGACATCAGTGTGGCTTTTCACTTGTGTTAGCAGCTCAAGTTAAAGTGTATAGGGGAGCCTGGAGTTGAACTTGTTTCAAGCTACATGCCTTCAGTGCTGTTTCAGTTTGGGTTAGCTAACATGGATTAAGCACACCTGGGTTTTTATTTAGTTTTTTAGTGTAAACACACACCTTTAAATGTCCAGAATCTATATATAAAGGACATGTATATTACCGTGGAAAGTTAGTATAATTTCTACTACAGTTGCACCTAGAAACCACAACTGAGACCTGGGATTGTGCTGGGTATTGTATAAGCACAGAGTAGTCCCCTCTCCCTAAAGATTTTACAGCTTAAATAGAGGAGGCAAAATGAGATGAAATGGAGAGACAAAGAGGTCAGATGACTTGTCCAATGGTACGCAGCTGGTCATAGCTTAGACAGAAATAGTTCCAAATGTAAATTAATTTTTTTTTGGTCCAGGTACCTAACAGATTTTGAACCAATTCAGTGTATGGGTCGAGGAGGATTTGGAGTCGTCTTTGAAGCTAGAAATAAAGTAGACGACTGCAACTATGCTATCAAAAGGATCCGTCTACCTAATAGGTAATGAATAATATTATTTGTTGTTAGAAAAACTAACAGTCTTGCAGTTGTCTATGTTGATCTGATATCGCACATCAGTAGGTTAGGACGAATGATGTGCTTGGTGTTTTTTAAATTGGAAGATGGCCCTATTGTCAAGTGGTTAATGTCCGTAGTAGCTGCAGTGGTGGCCTGTTAAGACTGCTTGTATGAAATGCTTTCAGGGCCTTATTTTGCAGTGGGGTACTCAAGAAGAGGCTGGTGCTTAGTAGGAATTCGCTTAGGTTACGTGAAGAATGGAAACTGGATCTCTTATTATTTGCCGCTCTATTAATCTGCTTTCCCCCCCTCCATCCCCTACCTCTTTTACTTCCCCTTTCCTTCTCTTTCCTTCCCTGTTTCTCTCCCTCTCACTTTTCCCACTTTCTTCTACCCAACCTTTTCGTTTTCTAGTTCCACCACCCTTGCATTTCTTTCAGCCTGGGGTGGTCAAGCCAAGCGGTTGAATTGCCTTACTCAGAGCTTGCAGCACTTCCTTTTAGATTGCTTCTGGAAATCTCGAATTAGGGCCATGCCTATACTACAAATTGTGATCGATGCAATTTATGGCAGCATACAGCTGACAAAGTTTGTAGATCACTTGAGCACATGCATACTTGACTGCTTGCTTCACTGCTGCTCATGCTAATCAGAAGTGCTTGTGTCGATGTGACGTGTGCGCCACAGGTAGGTATGCCACTGTGCCACGCTCCACCATCCGCTGCAATGCCTTTTGGAACATTTTTGCAATATTTTGTGAGATAGTAATGACTTGTCCAGGGATCTCTGGAGGAAAGGGTCAGCTTCCCAGCATGCAACTTTCTGCATCCCATAATGCCATCCTTACCATCATTTTTATACCTTTTTAAAAAAAATTCCACACACCCTTTCAGCATTTTGTGGTATCGGCAGTCTTTGATAGAAATGGAGTCTGCAGGGCTCTGCACGATTCTCTTGAATGTTTCAGATGTAGGACACATGATTCTCCTGTGTTTGCACAGCCTCCGGAAGGGATGTGCAACAGTGTGGGACCTGTGGATTCCTTCAAGGACATTTCATTTAGGGATAAGTGGAAAAACAATTCAAGGTGGTTGGTGTGCATGGAGCACCTGCAGACATAGGAGTGCCACTTCTGGCCCTAAGAAACAAGAATAGTCTGGTTGTATTGCACCATAATCCAGGTTTAGAACAATGAGCTGCGGCTGCAAAACTTTCGGAAAAGGCCACATTCCTGGATCTGTGTCTTGAACAGGCCCCAACCTTTGCGTACATGGACACCAGATTGAGAGCTGCATTGACCATCGAGAAGCGAGTGGCAATCCTACTCTGAAAGCATGTAATACAGCATTGCTACTATTGTGGAGCTGGAAAGTGAGGGGTGTTGGAATGCAACTGTCTAAGGCCATTAATTGTCTCCTCCTACGCATCAGTGATTCTTGGCAATGTTCAGGACGTAGTGGATGGATTTGCAGTGGATGGACTTGGTTCTGTGGTGGGGCAATATATCTATATCCCTAGTTGGCCACCAGCCCACTGTTGTACAGAGTATATGAACCGAAAGGGCTGTTTTTCAGTGGTCGGTGGGTCATCAGAAATGCTTTACCAATATCAGAGTGGGCTGGCCAGGGAACGTTCGTGACACTTGCGTCTTTTCACACAATTCTGTGGTCTTAAAGCTGCACACAAAGACGTTCTTTCCTGGCTGGCTGATTCCCTGGGGAGATTTTGAAGTGCCAGTAGTGATCCTGGCTCCAGCCTACACCTGCTATACACTGGCCGCCTCGACAGCACTAAGGAAAGATTTAACTACTGAATCAGCAGGTGGAGAATCACTCAATGTGCTTTTGATAGATGGAAGAGATGCTGACAATGTTTACTCACTAGTTTGGATCTCACTGAGAAAAATATCCCACTGTTTATAAGCTGCCCGCTGTGTCCTGCATAATATATGTGAGGAAAAGGGAGAAAAGCTGCCACCAAGGTGGGGAGCTGAGGTGGAGTGGCTGCATGCTAACTTTGAACAGCCAGACACAATGGCCACAAAAAAACCTGCCTGGAACTGTGCCCTTGCGGGAGGCTCTGAAAGAGTCCTCTGATTGGGGTCAGCCACAGTAACACTCTGTGCTGAACTGATCTCAGCCTGGAGCTCTGGGTGCTTGCTGTATGTTTGTAAATAGGAGTGGGTGTTCCCTAAACCTGTAAATTACGTGGTGCTTGCTGTGCATTCCCATGCATCGTTTGCTTTCATTACTGCTATGCATTCGGTATTATTTGTTGGGAAGTACTAAAGGTCATTGGATTCTCCAAAACTAGAACTTGTTTGAGTGGGGGAAGGGGAAAACAGCAGAAAAGTAATGTGCAAAAACCCCACAGTCAATGTTTATGGATTTCTAACATAACTTCACAAGTGAACATTGAAAATGAGGAAGGCTGTAAACGTTCATGTCCATTTAAGTGCCCAGATGTAATCCATGGTGGCTACATATGCACCACTTGTGATTCTCCCATGTCAACACATGTGCAGCTATTGTTTTCTTCCCTGTCCTCTGGCATGGAGTGGTAAGGATAAGACAAGCCCCATGATGTCCCATGGTAGGTTGGGGTGTATTAGGAGCAGCAACCATGGAGTTCTCCAAGGACTGCAAAGATGGGAAAGTCTGGGATTTGTGGACCAGGGGGTCAGCCAGGATCTGTAGCGTTTGAGTTTGCTGCCTGAAAAGACCCATTGCATCCTGGTGCTTTTCCCTCTCCTTGTTCTACTGGGCTCTGGGCCTTTCCCGTGGCTTCTGTCTTTTTCCATGTTGTCAGACACATTGGCCCTTCCAGCCCTTTGTCCATAGTGGTGCAGCACTGTGTTGTAGGATCTCACTGAACATGTCCTCCCTGGTCTTTTCTCCTCCTCATCAGACACAGTAGGCGTGGAAGGGGCACCCCTTAAATCGGCCACGCTAACTGCTGCTGATAAAAAGAGATAAATCTACCATTTGGATTTATAGTCAGAATGGAAAGAGACAAGTTTCCAACTCCTTCCCCTCATTCCTATAAACACTTTTAATAAGAAAGGCTTGTTGACGACTTCAGCTTTGGAGAGCTCTGCGCAGCCACAGTAAGTATGGCCCACCAGGGATGGGGGCAAGGGGTTTTCTGTTGCATGCAGCTATAAAATTTACATTCCTACTGCATGGATATGAGCATGGAGCAATGGCGCTGGATCCTGGCACTATTTTCTGCAGGCAGTTGTGATCTTTAACTGTTATCTCACAAAGGCACAGATAACACAGCTGCTATTGGTGACATAAAGCCACCTTGGCCCATATGCCGCTAGCCTGTTTACTGCAGTGTTGGTAGTCGAAATGATTTCACAGTGGCATGGGAAAGTATCCTACCTCAGAGGAAGAAAGAAGGCAGCCATCCCTAGAAATTTTTGGGAGAGGACTGCAGAGAATCTCGATGAGAGTTTCATTGGTGTCTCTCAGATGGGTGAAATGGACACCTCTCTGTATATAAGGAGAGTATTCCACTCTCTGGATCCCACCCTCCCCACCTAACCTAACGGGGGGATGAAAAGCAGGTGCCAGCTCTCTTTGTTGTACCTCTACCTCTTCTGATATGAGTAAAACACTGAAAAGTTGATATCTGTGTCGTCTTAACTTGGGGTGGCCCAGGCACCATCTTTAAATTTTAAAATTTTAAGGAAGGTGCACGCACACACTTAACCTCAGTTCCCTTCCCCTTCATCACGCTCATCCGCACTCACCTGATGGAACAGGCTAGACTGGGTGGAGTCTGAAACAGGTCCTGGCTCATGGCATGGCTGGAGCCCCTTGTCCCCTCCTCTTCTCCTGACGGTTTATGACAAGGGTTTCTGTCTCGGGTTCCTCCGAGGTATCCCGGGTGGTATATGGAGTGCTGGCAAGGTTTCTGCTGAGTATGACGTGAAGCTCACTATAAAAATGGCAGGTTTGCAGCTCAGCACCAGACGGATCATTAAACTCCCGGCCTTTGTGGTACGCCTGGAATGGTCCTTCGCTTTCCCAGGGCACTGCTACTGATCCCTGTTGTAATCCTTTGCCTGAATCCCCTGTGGATTCTTTCTGTGGATACAGCCTCTTCCCTGCACAGGCTCAGAAGATCCAGTACCTCTTGTTACTCCGGCAGAGCATCTCTCATGACTGTAGCTGGCATGATTGGTTGGGCAGGCGCACACAATAAGGGAGAACTGCAAGGGGTGCTCGTCGAAGTGGATATTGGAACGGGCATTTCAAATATACGTGGGGAGTTTTAAAAGGGGTTTCCAGTCTCTGACCCCCGGACAGTTGTGTTTACCACCATCATCTTAACAGGACTGCAGCTGGAGACAGGTCAGGTGGTCATGCTCGCACGGCGCCAGCCTCAGTAGATTGACCCTGGCTCCATGCTGTTTGCAGAGGTGGTTTTACTATAATAGGTGCTTATACTGGGGGGGGGAACAAATTTGAAAGCAGATGTGTGCACAAAGAAGTCGCTGCATGGTGACGTATGTCAGTCTAACTTCGTAGTGTGTACCCAGCCTCGAACAGAAGCAGCCCAGCTAGAAGGCAATGGGGGGTAAGCCATTAAATCTATTTTCTTCCTCATTATGTTAAGCGAGTTAACTGTAGGTTAAGGCTTTTGGTTAGAAAATCTCTTCAAGGCTCTGAATTTTACCCTGTCCTACAGCTAGCTGTTGAACGAAACGGTTGTGACTTGACTTCAGTTAGTCAGTCTTCTAAAGAGATTCTGCACGTGGGCCGGTTGCAAGGATGCTGGCCAGGCAACTCCTATCCCTTGCTGTGTTTTCCCCATCTGCAACATGTGGATAACCGTTACTCTCTTGAAAAGCTCTGCCCATGAATAATGGTATAGAAATGCTCATTAAAGTATTATGCAGCACAGTCTCATTTTCTAGATTCTTTACTGTAATTAAAGGTTGCATTTTCTACTGTTCCTGCAGTGGGGAGAGTTAAGGGGGCTCAATGGCTCTAAATACAGAAACTTCTAGATGTTTCTGTTCAAAGTCTTTGATGCTGGACTAGTTTGGTATAAAATTGAATGAATTTTATCCTGCAAAATTTTCATTTTCTTTCAGTTTAGTTTTGCTTTTGTGTGTTTAAGGGTCCTCTGCGTACCTGAGAATACTCCTTCTACCCTTTCCCTACCTCTAGAACAGTGGGTTTCAAACTTTTTTTCTTGGGACCCATTTGAAAAGAATCGATTGTGCCCACGACCCAACAATTACACCTTTCAGCAACGCGTTCCGGTCTTTTGGCGGCGGGAGCAGGGAGCACTGCGACGCAGTACTAAGAAAGTCTCTCCTTTTATGTGCCCCTTTTTCAATGAAAAAAAGTTCTCTGGGGGCTTGTCTTCTGATCGACTGATCGGGTCTGTGAAGTCTGATTTGGTTAAATTTCAGTGCTTAAATCCTTTTCAGAAAAGCCCAGGTAAGACTGTTACTTTTAACTGATATTTTTTGTTTAATCTTAGGGAGTTGGCTCGGGAGAAGGTGATGCGTGAAGTTAAAGCATTAGCCAAGCTCGAACATCCTGGTATTGTGCGATATTTCAATGCGTGGCTGGAAGCACCGCCTGAGAGATGGCAGGAAAAGATGGATGAACTATGGATAAAAGACGAAAGGTAACACAGTCGGTTTCTGTATCATTTGAGAGTGATGCTGTGTGTAGTGATCAGAAGGCAAGGCTGAAGTTCTACTCAAGAAGTGTACGGAGACCAGCCAGTAGAGTCAGGGTTATACACTTTTAAACTGAAGTTGGTGGACTTAATTAGCAATGAACAAATATCTTGCATTTGATATAATTTTTTCTCTTATCCAGTGTTCTCTAGTCTATTAATAAATAATGGTTTGTGCCTGTGGGACCCCTGTGTCAGGGGTTTTCCTGTAGGGTCCCTGGGTAGCGGGGGGCCCAGAGCCAGGAGTGGGCCCACCCCCAGGGTTTGGTGGGGGCGGGGAAGGCGGAGCCCAGAGCCTCAAGGGGACAGCCAAAGAGCAGCATGTGGCTCCAGAGCCGCAGGTGCAGGCGCCTGGGTTAGAAGTTTCTTCTTTTGCTACAACGTAATTTTAAACTGGAACCCTTGGCTTCAGGTTCCAAATTGCAAACAAAAGCATTTTTGAATAACCGTTGCAAGGGACGGTCTAATAGTTTTAGGCTTCCGGTGCTAGAGTAAAAGCATAATTATGCACAAGGAACACTGAGCTCCTGCCTGCTAAACATCTCTGTTTCAGGATGTGACCTCCACATTTTCATGACGTGATTTCAGGATACTTGATTGATGGAATTTCATAGTGTACCGCTAGCATAGAGGAAAAATAGTGCTGTCCGTAAGAAATGTAAATAATGAAGGATCCTGATTGGTAATGATATCTCTCCTTCTTTTTGCTAATTTATTATTTTGACATGCTTCACTTTGCATTAGCAAAGCTAATAGAGATCTTGCTAGGTCCCCTGAAATGATCAGTGTTATCTGCAGACAACGCATTTAGGATTAAATAGAATTCTGTAGTACTAATCTGACTTTCCTTTTTTTTTTTTAGTACTGATTGGCCACTCAGTTCTCCAAGTCCGATGGACGTTCCATCATTCAAAATTAGAACAGAGCCATTCTCCACAAAGGAGCACATTGAAGTTATCGCTACGTCACCACGGAACGTTAAGTCTTTCTCAGTGGGGATATCCTGTGGCCAGTCGGAATCATCGGAGAGCCAATTTTCTCCAGTGGAGTTCTCTGCCACCAACAATAGGGACTTGCACCAGTCAGCAGACCCGATGCTAAACCTGCAGGACAGTGTCCTTACAGACTCTGATAGAGAAGACAATACCGTTGATGAGCTTGATACAGGCCACTCTGCTGACCTTTGTCCTCCAGCTGTGCCTGGTGTACGGCTGAGAGAGGGGACCTCTTCCTCCATTGTATTTGAGGATTCTGGCTGCGATAACACTTCCAGTAAGGAAGGTAACAGAAGTGATGCTTCACAGGGCTACTGCCATTGTAAGGATAAAGGAACAAGTGCAAACGGATCTAGCAATAGGAGATCTCCTTCAGGAAGCCCTCTGTCCATCTCTCTACCAAGACCAACAACTTTAAGTTTGGACCTTTCTAAAAATACTGCAGAAAAAGTCAAACCCACCTCGCCAAAAGTGTACCTGTATATCCAGATGCAGCTGTGCAGGAAGGAGAACCTCAAAGACTGGATGAGCAGAAGATGCACGATAGAGGACAGGGAAAGTACAGAGTGTCTGCAGATATTCCTGCAAATAGCTGAGGCAGTTCAGTTTCTTCATGGTAAAGGACTAATGCACAGGGACCTCAAGGTTTGTATTGGTAGGGAACGGTAACCAGATCTTATCCGTTTGGCTATCCAGCATGATCTAGCGCAGTGGTTTTCAAACGCTTTTTTCTTGAGACCCAGTTGAAAAAAAATCTTTTATGCCTGCAACTCAGCAATTACATCTTGGAGCAATGCATTCCAGTCTTTTGGCAGCAGCAGGGGGTGCTGCAATCCAGAGCCTGAGTGTCTGCGACCCAGTACTGGGTCCCGACCCGTGATTTGAAAACCACTGATCTAGTGAACAGTGTGCTTCACTAGAGGCTTGGAGTTCCTGAACTGTGAGCCTGGCTGCGTGTCTCACTCTGTGTGTCCTTGGGCAGGTGTCTTTTCTCACTCCCCTTCTGTGGCCTTGTCTTTGCTGCCGTCTTAGCTCGTGTTTTGTGCAGTTAACGCCTCTTGAGTTAACCTGGCTCAGGTGAGAACGGTCACACTGCAAAATGGCACACAGGCAGCATGCCGTAGCTGAGTCCCCACTGCACTGCAGCGTAGCTCCGTTAACGCGCGATCGGTTTACCCACGAATTCATTTAACGCGCTAGCGTCGTGTCCCCCAAAGCTACTAACGTAACACATGGAACTCGTTAATACACGGTATCTAAAACCGCACTGCAGCACTAATTAGCTTATTAGCGCGTCCTTTTCCTTTTCATTGCCATTTTGGTCCCGTTTATACACGGTCTGTTTTACACGCGGTCCTGATGGCTTGTCTCCCTACAACCGTGCGTGAACGGATCTACACTGTATTAGCTTGAGCTTCAATGCCCTCCCATATAGCGACCAATTAGCTCAAGTTTAAAGTCCCACTTTAATCTAGTTTGACTTTGGGGGGGGCAGTTAGGGGTCACACTTGGAGTTATAGCTCAAGCTGAACACTGTTTTTTCTCTCTTGACATTGTAGACAGTATTTCCTACTTGGACAGAGTGTTGTGAGGTTAGTTAATGCTTGCACAGTGCTTTGGAAATGCACTGCTCCGGGGGGGGGGGGGGGGGGGAAAATATTACCATTAATTATGGCTGGGAAGATTTCCCAACGACAGGATTATTCCTACCAGGGGCAGTTAAGCTTCATTCATTATGGCATCCTTTACTTCACTCTCTTTCCAGTGGACTTTCTTCAGGGCTTCCAAACGTCCTAGGTTGTTGTTGAGCCAGAGGGCCTGGTTAGTTCCCATTTTGAAATCAGTTCTACAATTCAAAGTGAATCAGCTAATACTGTTATTTCACTTCTTCCCATTACTGTGGTGATATTGCCTCTGTGGTTATAGAAAGTAACAAGTACTGGAACTCCAGGATTGAAAATTACATTAGAGTTGAATCCTGGACTAATGTCAAAACCCAGTACAACGGATGTGAGGGTTGTAATGTCTTTTTAATGTCTGATAGCTATTAAAACGCCAGGACTGGAAGTGAATGGGTTTTACCACGGGGAAGCTATTATATAATTGTTTCTCGTTCTTATGGGTTGAGATCATAGAATAATAGGGTTGGAAGGGACCTCACGAGGTCGTCTAGTCCAACCCCCTGCTAAAAAGCAGGACCACTCCCACTAAATCACCCCAGCCAGGGTTTTGTCTAACCGAGCCTTAAAAATCTCCAAAGATGGAGATTCTACCACCTCCCTAGATAGCCCATTCCAATGCTTCACCACCCTCCTGGTGAGAAAGTTTTCCCTAATATCCAACCTTGACCTCCCCAGCTGTAATTTGAAACCATTGCTCCTTGTTCTGTCCTCTGTTACCATCAAGAATAGTTTAGCTCCCTCCTCTTTGGAGCACCCCTTCAAGTAGTTGAAGGTTGCTATCAAATCTCCCCTCAGTCTTCTCTTCTGTAGACTAAATAAGCCTAGTTCCTTCAGTCTCTCCTCATAAGTCATGTGCCCCAGCCCCCTAATCATTTTTGTTGCCCTCTGCTGGACTCTTTCTAATTTGTCCACATCCTTTCTGTAGTGGGGAGCCCAAAACTGGACACAGTATTCCAGATGCGGCCTGACCAGTGTCGAATAGAGGGGAATTATCACATCCCTCGATCTGCTGGCAATACTCCTACTGATGCAGCCCAATATGCCATTGGCCTTTTTGGCAACAAGGGCACACTGTTGGCTCATATTCATCTTCCCGTCCACCATAACTCCCAGGTCCTTTTCTACAGCGCTGCTACTTAGCTGATCGGTGCCCAGCCTGTAGCAGTGCATGGGATTTTTCCGTCCTAAGTGCAGGACTTTGCACTTGTCTTTGTTGAACCTCATGAGGTTTCTTTCAGCCCAGTGTTCCAATTTGTCCAAGTCTCTCTGGATCCTGTCCCTGCCCTCCAGGGTATCTACCATTCCCCCCAACTTGGTGTCATCCGCAAACTTACTAAGCAGTAAGAGATATTGATGTCGTAAATTAAAATGGCATCATACTGATTACCATTATACCTTTTCCCCGTTTATTTAAATTCTGACCTGACTTTAGTGGCTGCTAGCTCTAGAAAGTCTAGCATTAGATTTACTATTGTCCATCATCGGTGTTGCTGATCACTACTGAAACGTGGACACTATTTGTACTTCACTGTGGCTCCTTCTCCCAGAGACTTCTGAGGGCTAGGCTACACTGTCGCAACACCTCCGAAAGCAAAGCATCAATTATGCAAGTTTGATTGAGCATCTCTAAAGACGTGCTCAGTCGAACCCAGAATTAGCCAAAGGTCGATTTGTTAAGTGGAAAAACAGTGTAGCACTGATTCGATGAGAAGGCATTTCCTGTCGACTCAGCATTGGGGGCCCTCTGCGGTGAGTAGGTGTCAGGCAGTCGAAGGGAGATCATATGTTATTTTAGGCAACTTGTATAGCTCCCTCTGACTGCTGCCAAAATCCCCTCGCAGTGTAGACCAGCCCTGAGAAACTAAGTCCCATGTCATTGGTGACATCAGATGTCGTTTCTGTTTGAGGAGCTGTCATTGCCCAGTTAAGTGAAGTAAGTATTGAACTTGAAAGGCCAGGATAAATCTACTATTTTCCCTACTTCTCTGAAATGTTATAGCTCCTCAAACATGGAAACAGCGACTGTTTGATATCAACAGACGCAAGGGACTGGAACACCTACTCAGGCTGTGTTGGGGAGACAACAGTCACTTTAAAGTTTGTGAACCTACCAACATTTTCAGAGGTCAAATTCAGTTATAACAAAAACAGGCCAAAGTTAGAAAAACTTGGAACCAGTCCAAATATTTAGGCCCAGCAAACTTTGAGTATTTTTTTTAAACTTAAAATCAGAGAAATTTTAATCCCCAAGAAACAGAACAGAAGGATAATTTTCAGGTACTGTAATTGTAAATATGTTGGTACCTTGCCCCACAGGTGAAGAAATGTGATTGAAACACAATAGTAATAATAAAACTATAGGAGTCTGATAGCTTTCTCAGAGCCTTTCACTGAGATCCGTGCTGACGCTGGTTCTCCAGGACAGAGAGTGCTGAGGCTCCATAGATGAGTTAGAGCTCTGCTGTTCTAGATGGGTAGTTGGGAGTTGGCATTTTGTGGGGGACATCTTAAAAGTTTTACACACTGGCAGGGAGGTGGATAAGATGATATTCTTAATCCCATTTCTAAATTTTTGCTTAGTGCAGACAGCTTTGGGGTATTCCCTTCAATGAACAAATTTCTTTATTAAAAAACCTAAAAGTGTCTAAAGCCTGTGTCTTTTAGCTACAATATTTGGATGCTGTTTTACATGGGAAGTTTATCAATTTTCTTAGTAGTATCAACAAGCTAGTTTATTCACTTTTCTGTGGTTCTTCAAACTCACTGGAACAAATCTTCACCTAATTCTGTGGTTTGTGCAATATAAGAGGTTATTCATGCTGTTTTAAATTAGCACTCAGAATTGTGAGTGAATAGCCACGCTTTGTTCACCGTTTAGTTCCAGAACTTTTCATTATAAATCCAGGTATTTAAGGCTTGCACTGATCAGAGCTGAGCTCATTTCAGGGCCGAAGGAATTTATGCTATTCCCTCAACCAATGAGAGGTGTCGCACTTGGACTTCATTGGAAGGGAATGAGCCATGTGAACATAAAAATGTCTGTCTGGTTTTCATGACTGAGCAGGAATGAGCTTGAAAAGGTATTGTGTGACACTAAAGGACAAAAGATCTCATTGCATGGGACAAATTATAGGCAGAGTTGCTGAAACAGGCAGTAGTTTTCCAGAAAGGCAGTTTGCTGACGTGAAAGAAAACCTATTACTGTGAACATCTTTATCTTCCTCAAAGAACGTTTTCTAGAAAAGTTTTCTGGGAGTCTGAGCGATTGCCTCATGCCTCTAACTAAGGGTGTGTCTACACTAGAAACCTACATTAACCTATATTAGGGTGACTTCTATCCACTGCAGTAATTGCCGTAGTACGTCTATGCTACCGTCCTTGTCGGTGGTTCATGTCCTAACTTAGGAGCTAGCTTAACAACTTTCACTGACCTAAGGGGAAGTCTGGGGGAGCCGAGAGCCTGGTTTTACAGCTCTGCTGTTAGCTCCCTGATGAAATCCCGGCTGTACCACAGCTCCTGGCAGACTGCCACACCTTCTGCTCACTGTTTCCCTAGGGAGCAGAGGACGTTGCTGGGGCTTCTACCTGCAGAGAGGTACAGGAAGCCACCCAGAGCTTCTCACCCCCTGGGAGCAGAATCCAGCTGCTCCAGCCTTTTGGCTTCACCCAGCTCTGAAATTTCCAGCTCTTGCAGGGAGCAAGCAGCAAGGGGGTGGGAGGATTTAGCCAGGCTTTTTGCTCCAGCTCCCAGCTGGGAGTGGGGTCTGAAGCCACCCAGTCTCCAAGAGATCAAGGGGCAGCTGGGCTCTAGCTGCCCCACTTTGTTGTCAGTTTCCTGGCAGGAGCTGTGAAATTGACAAGACAGCCAACAGCCCATGTCAGGGACCTGTGTACCCAGACGTTGTCACCCTAAATACTCCAACAAACGCCATATGCCTCTCGTGAAGGTGGAGTTACTATAGCGGAGTAGCAGGGCACTTACATCAGCGGGAGGAAGACTGTAGTGTAGACACCAACATAATTAGGATGACATAAGATGCCTTTTGCATAAGACACAGATGTCCCCCCTCCCCGTCCATAGCTCTTTCTTCCTTTTCATTGTCTTGAAGGAGGAAGAGTGATCTTGTGTTCAGCTTACAGCATGTCTGTAAACTGGAGAAAGCTGAGGCTAAATCACTAGTGGAGGAATCTGTACGAGAAGACTAGTTCCATACTAGTCTGAAATGTGTGTTTTTTATAACTCAGCTACAGGAAGAGAAGGTAGCAGTGGGAGAGTTTATCCATTTCAGTTGGCAGGTGTTCCTACAATGGCGATGAGGGCCATACAAATACCTTTATAGATAATTTGAGGATGTTCTATGTTTACAAGTTGTAATTATCCTGCACTAAAACTCTCACAGCCCAGGTATTCACTTTAGGAAATTATTGTTGGAAACAATCCCCAAGGCTGAGTTCACCAGCCCAAGGAGTGATTATTATTACTCAGTTTACCAGGCAGTCCATGTCTATAGACTTACACCCTCCTCATATCAGACCTATCGAAGCTCTTCACACACCAGGCAACAGACTTTTTTTTCTCTCGCTCTTCCCTCTCCCCCACACCATGGGCAGCTGATGATGGTGGAAAAGCCAAAGAACTGAGGTGGGCTTTAGAGGTGATGGTGGAAGAGGGTTCCACATTTCCAGCTCTGCCAAGGAAGTTCTATTCCCTGCCTCGCAGCTAACGGACAGTAAATGTGCCCAGCGTCCACTCAGTATCGCACTTGCTGCGCTCTGGTGATAAGTTCTGAGCGAGCTGACTTCCTCAGGTCCCTCTATCCATCTCTTTACCTAGCCCCTTTCCTAATATCTCATCCATCCCCGCGTCTTCTGGCCTCTTCTTGAAGACCCCCCTTCCTCCACTAAAATCAATGCCTTTCTTCGGTTTAGTTTCTGGTAGTGGGCAGGTAGGCAGTCGCATTGGGTGTGGGCATGTCAGTGGGAAGTTCTGAGGTCACAGAGACTCTCAGTATGTAATTTAGAAATAACCAGTCAGGTGAGCCTCCCCGAGTGCAGCATTTCCTGAATAGACACGTGCAG
The DNA here is from genome assembly GCA_007922175.1 of Pelusios castaneus. NCBI lineage: Eukaryota > Metazoa > Chordata > Testudines > Pelomedusidae > Pelusios > Pelusios castaneus. The sequence goes on from ML686047.1 coordinate 193,916, forward strand.
CAGGTGTCAGTATGGGCCAAGAGCGGTAATGCACTCCTGTGAGATCAATCCCTTTCAGTGTAATTCTGAAGTAGCTATTGCTCGTGGTTGCATTTTCTGGCAGTTAGCACGCTGGCCTGAGGCAAAGCCGAGGGTAGTTCACTACTGCATTCATAAACTATGTTCCCTCCATGCTGCGCGACACCCGCACACCTATCACAGACGCCTGTGCAGCCCGACGCCCGCGTCTCTTCTCCTCCCCGGCCCGACACCCGGGTCTCTTCTCCTCCCCGGCCCGACGCCCGCGTCTCTTCTCCTCCCCGGCCCGATGCCCGCGTCTCTTCTCCTCCCCGGCCCGACGCCCGCGTCTCTTCTCCTCCCCGGCCCGACGCCCGCGTCTCTTCTCCTCCCCGGCCCGACGCCCGCGTCTCTTCTCCTCCCCGGCCTGACGCCCGCGTCTCTTCTCCTCCCCGGCCTGATGCCCGGGTCTCTTCTCCTCCCCGGCCTGGCTGGGTGTGGTGGATCCATACCACCCCCTTGTGCCACCAGCTAGAACACAGCCTGCAGCCTTGCCCCCAGAAATCAGAAGGGTTGAACATGCAGTGGTATATTTGTGGGATTTCAGTTATAACCATAGTGCACAGACATTCCAGCCCGGGCCAGGGCCCCAGTGTGCTAGGTGCTGTACACAGGCACATAGGGACAGTAAAATCCCTGCCCAAAGACGCTTACAGCCTGAGAGCAACAGCAGAAGGTTTGCAGGGTGGAGGGATTTAGTCCAGTAACTACCATAGTTTTATACCCAGAGACACACATCTGCGTTCGTTACAGACACCGGAGTAGGTGCGAGCTCCCCCCATGCTCTCCTCAGCGTAGCCATCAGACTGGCTAATTTCTTAAGAGCTGTTACTGAGGTGGGTCACATGAGGAGGAGGATAGAGGGGGACAGACCTGGCAGAAGTATTCAGGCCTCGCGTATGGGCCAGCGAGGAAGAGGGGCATGAAAGGGTATTTGTGAGAAGCTGACAACCCAGCAGAGGAGGCTGGCAGCGTGGCATGACCCAAAAGCAGGGGAGGGCAGAGTGGGGAAGGTGAGGACAAGCGTCTCAAGCCCGAAGCAGCCAGACAGGGAGAGCCAGTAGAGGGGTTCAAGGAGGGAGCAATGTGACCAGAAGAGGATGAATTTGGCCCTGTGTTTGAATGGCCCAGAGTGGGGGAAAGGGGATGGTGGAGGCCCATTGCGAGGAAGGTGACATCTCTTCCCTTCTCTCCAGCCCGACTCCCGCATTTTAAAACGTTAAGTTTATCCCCATTTATGGCACAAAAGACATCCATGACCACACGGCAAAATCCAGGCGACAAAAACTGTGAGATGTAGAGGATGGGAGAGGCTAGGTAGGCAGGTGTCATCGTCCCACATTTGTTTAGTAAATTAATAAAACGGCAGTATTTCAGTGTAACATTTTTATGAAAGTTCCAATGAAAAGCCAACATTTATGCATTTCTTTTGAATTAGGGTACTTAGGGATGCTCATGCTTCTGGCGCCAAAAAACTGTTGCCCATGCGGCGCCGTGCCTCACAAATTGCTGCTCAGCGACTACCATAATTTGCTCAGCTGCATCATCAGCTTAGAGGGAACATTGTTCGTAAGCCACGAAAATACTAGATTTTAAATCAGGAATTACCTTTTTGTTCCATTGTGGACGTACTGCTCTGGGTTTCTAGCCGTTAAATCAGCACAGTACCCGTAGGACACTGAATTCTTAGCTTTCTGTTCTATTTGTAACGTAACGGTGTGATTGAGTGGTCTTGCAGTCTGGGTCAAAATTACCCAGAAGAGAGAGTTGTCTACAGGTCAGAATAGGGAACCGGGAATCAGAACTACAGATTTCTGTTCCCGGCCCAGCCATGTGATCAAGAAGGAATCAGGAACCTCTCTCTGCTTCCTGCTGTGTCTGCATTGCACACCAGTGTAAGCAGTGTGTAGCTACGTATCTCACGCTACATGCTGCAGTTGCATCCACGCTGTGGTGCATATCTGTGTATCAGTGAAAGCTTCTGGCTGGGAGGAGGCAGGAGGGAAAACTGGCAGCTCCACATAGCCGGCCAGAGTCTTTACCCCACTGCCAGAGCCTGTCTTTGTGGCAGGGAAAGGTTCCAGCAGCTGGGAGGCAGCAGGACATTTCACTGCTAAAAATAGCAGCATGGACAGGGAGACATTGCTTGGGTGAGTAGAGATGGTATTGGAGATGTACCAGGTAAATAACCCCAGACTTCAGGTGTGTCTTTACTTGTCTAAGCAGTGTAGAAAAGATGCACCGTTAGTTTCCCCCGCTCAAGTCCTTATACTTGTTTAATGATCCTTTTCCTCATATGGGTGTTGACACCAGATATTTGTAATGAGTGTTCAAGTCCTCTGCAGGAAGGCAGGTGCCTGAGTTCAGGGGATTCAAAGGCTATGTCTACACTGGCAAGTTAGTTTGAATTAAGGAAGTTTAATTCAAACTAACTAAAGCCATGGCTACACTAGGCTTTAATTAGGTCGAATTAAGGGTTTCCTTAATTCGAACTAATAAATTCGAATAGGCTATTCAAACTAAGGGTTAATTCGAACTAGTTAGTTCGAATTAACCAATGTAAACATGTTAGTTCGAACTAATTGGTTAGTTCGAACTAACCGGCCCATTGAACTCAATGCAATTCGATAATTTGAACTAAGCAAGTGCCATGAATGGCACTTGCTTAGTTCGAACAAAATTTTTCTAGTTCAAATGAAGTTAATTCAAACTAACTAAAATTAGTTCAAATTAGTTAGTTTGAATTAACTGATTCGAACTAACTTTAGTAGGTGTAGACATAGCCAAAGAAAGCGAGACTTCAGTGGATGCTGAATTCTGTTTGCCTGAGTACCTGAGATTCTCAGCATGCCGTTAAAGTAAATTGATCTTTATTTTGCAGTTCAGCTTTAATATAGCCTATCTGAATGAATTGCTGTAGACAGTGAGCCATAGGCTTTGGTTTCATGATTGTAATTCTTCTTTTCCCTCATCCAATTGGCTTTTCAGCCTTCCAATATATTTTTCACAATGGATGACATAGTCAAGGTTGGGGACTTTGGCCTGGTAACTGCTATGGACCAAGATGAGGAGGAAGAATCTGTTCTTACTCCAATGCCAGCTTATGCCAGACACACGGGACAAGTTGGGACCAAACTTTACATGAGTCCAGAACAGGTGAGTTTTTTCCCTGGTGCAGCCCAGTGTTATGAATAGATTTAACTCTTCTTGAAAAAGACAGTGTGTCTTTTACAGTTTATTTAATTGGTTTCTATCTATCAGACGAGCATTGAGTAGTCAGGATCAACTTCATGCCTCACATGATAATACGTTCAGATATTGTGGTTATCAAAAAATGGAGTTTGGCATCCACTTATCTATCGGTACATGCATCTTTCCAGCACTGATTTATGTGAACGCAGGTGACGGAGTTCACACAAGTGAAGGAAGACCAACTGCACATACAAGTGCTGGAAAAGTGCATGTGCAAAATTGGGCGAGTCCACGAGCAAACCATGTTGAGGCCCCACTGAAAACCTGGCCTAGGAATTGAAGGACCTCATTCTTGGCAATATATAGCAGATCTATTTTTTAATTTGGAGGATTGTAACTTGATGTGATCAGAGTTCTGTTTGCATTCTTATGCTGTGCCCATCAAAGTAAAATTAAATAGGAACTGAAATCAGATATTGGCGTTTTTAGTGTTACTGTTAAAAAATTCCTTGTAAAAATTGTACTTGTTTAATAATGTTCCTAAGGCAGGAGTGGACAAAATTGACTCACAGTGAGGCACCAGCAATTTTACTTTTGGTCACCCGAGGGTGCTCCTCTGTTACATTTCTGCAGTGGAGCTAGGCGACAGGCTGCTAAAACTGGTCGCCGAGGTGACCAGAAACATACATTTGTTGAGGCCTGTCTCAAGGAAAGATAAGTACTTTGCTTCTCTCTTACAATGGGGGCAAGTAGATAAAACTGAATACTTGATTGTAGTTCCTGATGCATAGATCCCTCGAGCCTTGAACTGAACTGGTTGTGCGTGTTTAACTGAATGGGGTTTTGTATGCTCCATAGTGATTTCATATGCACCGCTGAATGCTGTCAAAACACCTCAACATGAACCTGATTTTGCATTTTTCAGATTTATGGGAACACGTATTCACACAAAGTGGATATCTTTTCTTTGGGGCTGATCCTGTTTGAGCTGCTCTATCCCTTTAATACTCAGATGGAGAGAGTTAGGGTAGGTATAAATACTGTTCTCAATTCCACCGTTTCTATTTAACATTCTCTATATGAATGTAGCTTTTGAAATATTTGGAGGAGGTTATTGTACAGCAGTAAGAAACAACTGAGCCAGCTGGAGTGTAATAAAGACTTGTTTCTGCGTCGGCCTCCAAGCAGAGTGCCGTGGTGCAATATGCAGGACTTGTACAGTAGAGCAAATATGGACAACTGAATTATGGGGCCATAATTTCTTCCTGGGAGTTGATGGTGGAAAGCCATGTAAGAGGAAGCTGTAGACCTAGAACTTGCCAGGACCCAGAGATCAAATTACAGCTTTTGAGTTGAAATCCACCACCTTTGTATTTATTCAAGTCGTGGATCCTTTGCTTCATGTCATCCTTCTTCCCCTCACCCCTCCTGCTCTCTTCTTTCTTCTCCTGCCTGCCTCTAAAACTCAGGGGAGGTTTTTGCTGCTTTTCCTTACTTTTGAAGTCCAGTCAGAGCAGACTTCCTGACAGTAAAGCAGTTTGCCTACCTCTCCAGCAGTTGGCTGGCTCTCGTTGTTCACATGGTGCATAAGCCATGAATTGTTGGGAGGGTGGGGTGAATGGTTCTTTCTGCTGCAGTCACTTGTGGCCAAAACCACTTCTAACTCAGCTTTCCCACTACGAAATAGTAATATTCAAGTTACTGGGACACATACCTCTCCCCCCCGCGGGGGGCGGCCCCCCGCCCCCGGAAACACTTTCCTTCTCATTCTCAGGCAAGAAGCCCATAGAATAAGTCGGATCATTGTTTATCAACTTTCTGTCATGGATGCAGAAGCACACCTGTCAGTTAGGGGAACAGGACTGATTCCAGAGATCTAGCTCCGTGGGCCTGTCTGTCCAGTTCACAGCATGTGAGGGTGTAAATCTCCAGTGCACCAGCAATAGATCAGAGTACCCATGGAGCTGTTAGTGCCCAGCAGCAGATCCACAGGGACACCTAGAGCATACGGCAGGCTACGATGCTGTAGATGTACACCCGGGCTTGCCATGCAGAAAGTGGCTGTATGGATGAGCCCCATCAACCTATTGCTAACCAGAAGAGAGTTCTGCCTTGTTTTTTTATTGTACTGTGTTTTCTTCAGTGTTTCTACTTCTTTGCATGTCTTTCTCTAGTTGGTGACCCTTGACTTCAGCTAATCCTGCTCAGGATGGCATTTTCCTGTTCTCACTTCCTCCCCCATAAGCTGTCTCCCTGCTGTGCACCATGTTACTAAGAAAGGGGTGTTCCACAGGCTCTTTGAACTAACCATGAGTAAGCACTAGCAGTCAATAGTAAGAGCCCTCTCCCTGGCCTCTTAGCTAGACAGTAGTACCGTATCCCATTAAAACATGGGCAACAGAGATGGACATGAAAGCTAAGAACTCAGTGTGTGGGTCTCTTCTGTCCCTTCCTCAGATCAGCACAGCAGGGTTCAGGCAGAAGTGGAGCTGGGGCCGTTCTAGTTCTAAACTAAAACACCAAATGCTGATGTAAGTAGTCCTATAAAGAGGGCAAAATTCATCGGAAGGTGCCCTGCTTAATCCCAAGATTTCAGTGCCCTTTCTCCATGAAACTTTGTTTCCTGGACGGCAGCCACCACCCAGCAATGTTTAGAGACCACTTGGATCCTGGATAGTAATATTTGACTGACTTTAACCTTCAGATTTTGGGTTCAAAGTGCTGCAAATAGGCTCCCTTTTTAAAAAGTCAAATGCAAAGCATCCCGTTAAGGCATTCCCAAGTGGGCCATGAGTCAGGAGTGGAAATTACAGTATTTAAATTCATTAGCCGCAGGAGAATAGTCATTTATAACTGTATATTAGAATTTGTCCAGCAGAGGGCGCCAGCACATTTGGGATGAAGTAAACGTGGCCTGGAATGGAGGTGGGGTAAGAGGCCCAAAGGCAGATTTCTTTTTGTAAATCTTCTTAATCAGTCTGTTAATTAGTCCATAAGCAGGAAGCAGGTGTGAATAACCATTTTGATGTTCTAGGAGCTGTAGCCAGTGATCTTAACCTTGAATATCCTAGATGTAATAGAGACAATTCTAAGTGTCCCTGGCTGTACACTGCATCATTCTGCGTTATCGACAGTATTAGGTTGGACCAGAAAAGCATTACTTTGGGAAAGTGGCTGGGTTTCTTAGCGTTACAAATTCAAAACTTTCCTGTCATGTCTCCAAGTGCCAACTCGTTCCGGTGAGAAGCAGTGACTTGAATGTTTGTTTAAGTGCACAGTAATTCTAACCAGTTTATCATAATAAACACTACAGTTTTTCTCCTGGTCATCAGCAATATTAAAAGAACCCTAAAGTTTTGTCCAGGGCTGACTTGTTTGCACAGTACATTTCTGATAAGTTAGTATCTTAATTTTGAGAACAATAATGTAATGGGCAGGATGTTTAATGATCTCTTTTTAACCCCGTTACAGACTTTAACTGAAGTAAGAAGTTTGAAGTTTCCACCATTGTTTACTCAGAAATATGCACAGGAGGTAAATGTATTTGATCTTAGTTCTATATTACCCAGCAGCTGGAATGTCAAGTGTCAACAGCAAGTCAAATAGTCTTAGTTGCTCTTTTTTTCAACCAAATTCCTATTTCAGGTACTTTCCTGTGCCTCTGAAATAAGGAGCAGTAATTTTCATCACAGTGCTTTTACCTGTATATTGATATCTTTTGCCACATAGTCTTGTTGTGAGTTGAAAATATATGGCGTTGCTAATTTAGTGGGAGCATGCACCTTGCATCATTTCTTTTCCCATCCTTCCCATCCTCATGATTTCTTGTTTTTAAAATCCATATTCATAATGCAGGCAACAGAGTCCTAGATAAGTGAAACTGTGCCTGCAGATAAAGTCACATACACACGCTTAGGAATCAACAATAAGAATTGGATCTCATTAAGGGGAAGATGGTGTAAGCAAAAATGTATCATGGGGCATGACATGGCATATTTTGGGGTTGTCAAATTTCTGTCCCTCTAAAGTCATAGGATAATTTCAGAAAAATAGGGTTATCCTGCAAATCTCCTTAGGAGAACTGGTGAGGCCTCTCATTTCCAGTTTCCTTTCTGGCTTTTTCAGCCCTGTACTCAGACTAGACCAGTGGTTTTCAATTTTTTTTCCTCAGGACCCAGTTGAAAAATGTCATTTATGTCTGTGACCCGACAATTACATCTTTCAGCAATGCATTCCAGTCTTGTGGCAGCAGGGACCGTGACCCAGTACCTGAGGGTCTGCGACCTGGTACTGGGTCCTGACCTATAGTTTGAAAATCACTGGACTAGACCAGCCTCCTTCTCCTAGCATCTCTTCAGCCTGGCTTCTCAGGCAGTGATCTCCTGTGAACACTGAACTGAAGTGAGATTAAAGGTTATACGTTATGCTTTGACACATGGCAATTTCCCTTTAAGACTAACTCACAGTGCTTACTTAAATCAAAGGATTGAGTGCATGCTTAAGGGAAACTTGGCCCAAGATTTGTAGGGTCTGTAAATTGCAATTATTATTTCCCCCCTTTTTTTTATCAAAAGATCTTGGGCCGGATGTGACGAGACAAGTGTGCCTTTAATCCGTTAGACGCCTGATACCACAGTGCATCCAGATTTCAGGCCTTTTATGTACTCACAACCACTGTGCGAAAGGATTAATGAACAAATTGCTAGGAAAGCATTTTAGGTTGTCTTCTAACTGTTCATGCATCCATAACTAAAGCCAGAACATTAAGTAACAAAACCATTTGAAAATGATTTTCTGTCTGAATATCACATAGCACATTTGTTTTCTTATAGTACACTATGGTAAAGCACATGCTGTCTCCAACTCCAAATGAAAGACCAGAGGCGGAAGAAATCATAGAAAACCCTTTATTTGAAGACTTAGAACTCCCAGGAAAATCAGTGCTTAGGCAGAGGTCACGGACAATGAGTTTCTCTGGAATTAAGCATTCAAGACAACCCAGCAAATAACTGGACACTGTTATCCTGAGCATATTCAACAGATCTCAGTGATTATTCAGCAGATGGATTCTCCATCGCCAAATGTTGATCTCTGAAACAGTCCTCTGTTTCTCATGTTATGTAGAATACAATGGCTAGAGTTCAGTTAATCTTACTTTTGTTAGATGAAAGCCAGTAACTAAATTTTTAAATTCCGTTGCTTATTCTACCTTGATCCTCCTAAGTTGATTGGTCTATCATGCTGCTTACATTTGTTTGGATACTGTAAATGTCAGCTGTCTGGGGAAACTGGAAAGATCTGTAATATGTAAATAGAATTAAAATACTGTATTTTTATAGAACAAAGTAGTCTCTAAATCTGCTGAATATATTCCCTGATCATTTGCTCTCTGGAGAAATGAAGGTGATCTTGAAACTTTGAAAAAATCATGACTCCATTTTTGTCCCTGTTGAGTAAACTGGGAAGTGGCACTATTTTTAAAGTAAAATGACCACAGGTGTACATAAAGTCTTTATTCATAGCCTGTCTTTAGAAGAACTGGTGGTTCATATTTCCACACTGCGGTAGATTTTAGGGAATGCGTTTTGTACAAACAAACCTGTAGTGGGCAAAAGGAAGATTTTGACCCCCAAAAAGAGGAGGGAAGGGGGGGAGAAGGGGAATATAGGTACTGTTATGAAGAGCCATAGTAAAAAATTAAGCTTATATCAAAATCTTGAAATTCTGGAATTTTAAAACCTAATTAAGTCCTAAGTATTTTATGTAACTCATTAGATTTGTACTTTTCTAAATCGACTGTAGGCATTTGTGTAATCTGCTAATTTAATTGCCTAATACTAAGCTTTTAGTGTTCAGTGTAAATATGTCCCTTTTTATTTATAAAATGCAGAATCAATCCGTTTGGGTTGGTGGTGTACAGAATGCACTTACTGCCATTGTGGAGTGCATTAATTATTGTGACTTCTTTCAAGTCTAAATGATTTAATAAAGGTTTTTTATTTAAAACGGTATAGTTGCTTTTCTTTTAAAATATTTCTATACACAGAAGCAGCCAGCTGGCAGGTTAGTTTGGTCCGAAGGGGATAGAAAAGCCTGTCCTTCGATTTGTACTTCGGTGCCAAGTACAGCTGTATAAACGGCATATACAAGTTTGATTCAGACCGTTATAATACCAATGTGGGACTTTCAACAGTGGTGTGATCCTGGCTGATTGGAAAGCCCACACAAGGGCTATGTCTACACTTGCTAAGATTAGTTTGAATTAGTTAGTTCGAATTAGCTTAATTCGAACTAGAAAAAGTTAGTGCGAACTAAGCAAGTGCCATGATCGAATTAGCGATCCCCATTCATTTCAATGGCCGGTTAGTTCGAACTAAGAAATGAGTTCAAATTAACATGGCCACATTGGCTAATTCGAACTAGTTAGTTCAAATTAACCCTTTAGTTCCAATACCCTATTGGAACTTATTAGTTCGAATTAAGGAAGCCCTTAATTCGAACTAATTAAAGCCTAGTGTAGCCATGGCTTTAGTTAGTTCGAATTAAGCCTCCTTAATTGGAACTAACTTGCTGGTGTAGACATAGCCAAGGAGACAAACAGCTGAGATCTAGTCTACACTGATGCTGGTGGTTGATGGCAGCTCGTGTATCTAACATCTATGTACTTGCGTTGCTATACAATGGCGTCTCCACTGCTCTGTATCAATGGGAAACGCCCTCCAGAGGACACAGCCTTACTCTTTTCGGTGGGGGTGGGTTTATTGCATGGACCGAAAAGCACATCCAGCATTGATTGACAGGGTCTCCAGAGCCCATTCAGTCGATCCTGCTGCATCAATCTATGCAGCTCCGGCAGTGTAATCACCCACGAGACTTTCTCTTAGGAGAACGACTTTGTCCTGAAATTTCTGAAAACTGGTCTTAGTCTAGAGATGCGTAAATGGGGGAAGTTTGAAGAAAATGTTTTTAGCTTTGTTGGGGGAGGGTGGGAAATAATTTTAATACTAAAAATGGGGGGGGGGGTTGATGCTTTTGCTCTGCCCTCTAGTAACTCACAAGTTTGTCTATCTTTTGAAGTCATAGTCCTTGATGAACACTTTTTCTGTCTCTTTAACCCTCTACTTACTCCACAAAATGCCTTTATAGTTAGGCCCTCTCAACGACTCAGATGGATGCGCTGTAGACAATGCGAGTGTCAAAGACCCACCCCTGGATCTAACTGAAGCCTCTGACGGAAGTTGTGCAATTTTATGTCAGGCTCAAAGGATATGTCTATGCTGCAACTTACCATTGGCAGCTTGCCCATGTCAGCTGACTCAGGCTCTCTGGGCTGGGGTGTAAAATCGTGGTGCAGACATTTGGGCTTCAGCTGGAGCACAGGACTCCACAAGCAGGGAGCATCTCGGAGCCCAGGCTCCAACCACCTGAGTTAGGTACGCAGTCCCGTAGCCTGACCCCGCGAGCCTGAGTCAGCTGACGTGGGCCAGCCTTGGGGGTTACATGCAGCGCCGACATACCCAGAGAGGTCCTTCATGGTTTCCAGCAAATGGAAGTGTCCTGGATTGTGGGCTGCTTGACGAAGCCAGATTGCCTTCAGGAGGCTGCTTTGTTGAAAAATACCATCAGATTCAGGATATTCTGGACCCAGACTATAGCAGAGTCAAAACGGGAGGGATCAAATGTGCTGCCTTCCTTGAGAGATTTACCTAGTATCACAGTCTGACTGACTAGGCACAGGGGAGTTTCAGCCACCCCAAGTCCCAATACGCTTTGCTCCTCTGCAGCAGGGAGGTTTTGTGTTATACTGCCGGCCACCTTCGAAGTCTGGCAAATCTCTCTTCTCCCCAACCTGTCAATGTTGGACTGTTAAACAGCTGCTGAACTACATACCAGAGGCTTCTGTGGCCTTAGGATACGTGATTCTTGCATCCCTCACCTGCCTCTCCAGCATGCTCTGAGACTGACTTAGCCAATCATGAGCCACTTTGCAATATTTTGAACAACAGGGGCTCTGCAAGTTCTGTAGATAAATATTTCCATGCTCCTTTCAGCCAGTCGTGTATGTTTGGTTAGGAAGCCTTCCAAGAGTCTAGGACACAGCAAGTTCCAATTATACATTAAATGACAAGACACTGTGGGGAAGAAGCCGAGATCGTCACTGCCTGGGATCAGCATTATTTGATTTTACAAATTGAATACACACTCCCCGTACATGAAGACCTCTCCTACCTGTCTGCACCTTTCAGACTGAGTTTGGATAGTTTATAAGCTTTGCAACAACACACCTTCTTCTGCAGTGTGAAATCTATCACCGTGCACAAGACGTTGGCCCTGCTGAGATCACTGGTGGCTGGGTCCTGTGGTGTCCCTCTGCAAAGGAGTGAATTCAATTCACAGGCTTAAAGCCTACCAACCCCTCAGTGCGTGCTTAACTTTATTCACAGTACAGCGTCCAGGTATCCCAATTTTATAGGGACGTTCCCAATATCTGGGGCGTTGTCTTATATAAACACCTTTTACCCTCTCACCAGTTGTCCTGATTGTTCACACTTACTCCCTGATCACACTATTCACAAGTAGTCCCACTGAAAACACGCAAGTAACATTGATCTTGTAACATAAGCATTTGCAGGATCGGAGCTGTAAGGAAATAGCACATACCACATTCAATTGTAAAGTGCACCCTGGCTCAAGGGCATGCAGTGAGCCCAATCCACATTGCTGCACCTGCTTTTTCTGTGTGAAGATTGAACCATTCACAGGAAACTTTTTTCTGCTCTTTATATTTAACGTAATATTTTTAATGGAAAACTAGCTGATTTGTTACGATAACTCAGCTGCAAGATCAAGGTCCTTTGCTGTTCTTTCCGTGTTACTAATTTTTGTTCACAGCATAAAGGAAGATGAAAGGACCATATGGCATCATTCTGTTGCTTGCATTTCACATACATCATAACCAAAATAAAAGTGAATTTGTAATCTTGCATCCAATCTCTCCCCCCCCCGCAAAAGCAATTAAGAGATTTCCCATCCCTCCTCCCCAAATACACTAGTCACCATGCACCGTGCATCGTCTATAACATCCTGCAACAAGTAACCCAGAACTTTGTTATTGTTTGTGCTTGCTCTTCAGCACTCCAGTAGGCATCGGCGCTTTAATGCTGTACTCTGGGTCTTGAGCAGTCCTGGAAAAAGTGGCTATTGAAACCATATCTTCTCCAATATCCACCTGAGACCTGCGCCTGCAGATGAACAGCTTCTTCAGAGCCCGTTGGAAGTCCCGATTCAGAAAGGCGTAGAGCATGGGGTTGATAGTAGAATTGCAGTAACCTAACCAAGTTATGATCTTGAAGGCATCAACCAGGACCGCGCTGGTGGAATTGGCACCTTTAGCAGCCAGCCATACGTTCAGGACGAAGTATGGTAACCAGCACAATATGAAGACTGAGATGATGATGCTAATTGTCCGAGTGGCTTTGTTTTCTAGCTGCAGATTGTTCTGCCTCTTGCTGTTGGGATGGTAGTGAATTTCGAGGGTCTGGGACACGATGCGGGTGGCCTTGAGTCGTGATGCTCGATAGATGAAGAAATACATGCTGCACATAATCATGAAAGGGACAAAAAACGCCAGGGCAGAAGCTACGATGGCGAAAGTCCAGTTCGTGACAAAGATGCATTCTTTGCCAGCATCAAAATCCACACCGGGTATCTCATTCCAACCTTGCATGACGGGTAGGAAGGAAATGAGGGAGGAGTATACCCAAACCATGCAAGTCATCATGACGCACCTGCAAATGGAAAACCAGGAAGATAAGAACCTGGGAGCACAAATTATTTTTAGACCTTGCTTTGAAAACAGCTGACGTTCATGGTACTCCACAGCTGAGTTGTGAAGATTAGTCAATGCTTCCGAAGCGCTGTGAAGAGGTGAAGCCTGAGGCACGATATTTTGGTCCAAACTGGTTGATAAAATCTGAACATTGTTTCAGGGGATATTTTCTTTTTTGTTGTTAGAATACTGAAACATTTGAATTTTTCCAACCAGTTCTAGAGTCAGGTGGTTAACGTCAACTTATACTTCTAAGACAAGGATGTCCAAACTCTGCAACCCTTTACTATAGCTTCGCAGGACCTTTGGAGCCCCTCCCTGATTTCCCCTCTAGATTTAGAAATGTTTACATAAAAAATGGATGCATGCAGCCACACCATTAGGAGATTTTATGATGCTAGAGATAAAGATGCACCTTTTTGCTGGGCAGCAGGCCGGCACAGGAGTAGGGTGGGATTACAAGGCCTGACCTTTGGCCCAGGGTGGCCCCGCCCCCCAGCACTGAGATGGGGTTGCGGCGGCCCCCACAGGCTGATTGGCCCTGGGCCCTGTCCACCCCTAGGGATGGCTCTGAGGATGGAGAGGGTAAATGCATGGTGTTGCCCACACCTTGAATACTGCATCTGGTTCTAGTCACCCCATCTTGGAAAAGCTAGATTAGAATTGGGGAAAGTACAGAAAAGGCCAGTGAAAGTGATTAGGGATGGAACACCTTCCATATGAGGAAAAATTAAAAAGACGTTTCAGCGGGAAAAGAGATGACTAAGGTGAGGCTATGATAGAGATCCATAAAATGGTGACGAGTGCAGAAAGTGAATTAAGGAAATGTTATTTACCCCTTCACATAACACAAGAAGCAAGGGTCACCCAATGAAATGAATGGGCAGTAAGCCTACAATAAACAGAAGGAAATACTTCTTCACACCACACATAGTTAATCTGTGGAGCTCAATGCCAGGAGATATTGCCAGGGTCAAAAGTATAACTGACTTCAAAAGAGAAGTAAATTCATGGAGGTGGGACCATCAGGAGCTATTAAGCCAAGATGGTCAGGGATACAACCCCTGTGCTCGGGGTGTCCCTCAGCCCCTGACTGCCAGACGGGGTATGGATCGCTTTCAATTGCCCTGTTCTGTTCATGCCCTTTAAAGCACTTGGCACTGGCCACTGCCAGAAGACAGGGCACTGGCCTAGATGGACCAACAGGCTGACCCAGTATGGCCGTGCTTAGGAAGGTCCCACTACCTACATTTTCCAGGAGATTAATGCCACTCACTTTTGCCATGGCTACCTCCTGAAATGCATAGGGTCAGCACACTGATTTCTTGCATGTATCAAGCCTGTACAGCTACCTAAAATTAACTTCTAGCCAAATCATGTTCCTAATTCAAAAGATGCATTCACAGAAGTAGGGCCCTATAAAAAGGTTCAAAGAGCTGCTTATCAAATGTGGATCAGATTTTGGGTAATGGTCGTGACTGGCTCCCCTGAAACTGTTATGATCCAGGCTTAGGGTGTGTTCCACGTGAGGAAACATTCTGAAAGATTTGGGCGCTCCAAATAATAGCCCTACAGAGAGTTAATCATAGAGAACTCGTAGCGAAAAGCTTGTGCTATCACAGGTGTGGCAGCTGGGCCAAATAATCCACCATCTGTGCTGTCTCCCTCACGACCAATGAAAATGTGGCATGCAAAGTAGCTGTAGAGTAACGGTGATGATTGGTTGAGTTGCCTCTGACATCACAATGCTTCGGGACGTTTGGAATGGCAGTGCCTTACTGCAGCTGTGCACCGCACGGGCGTAGTTCGTAAACGCAAATTGTCGGAGAACATACAAATTGGACGGTAACAGACAGTGAAGCCCAATGATGACTGAACCTGGTGATATTCTAAACAAAGAAAAAGCTCTCCGCCATCCTGCTTGTCTCTCTAGCTTTCACACTGACTGTACAGCCATTCTAGGCTTCAATGTGACAATCCTGGATTCTTATTACACAGATATTATTTTAGAATATGAGACTTGACAGCGTGTACTTGTATGGCCACAATTACTGCGTCACACTCTATTTATCCTCACGACTCATACCTGGGAAACAGGGCAGTGCTGTGATCCCCATTTTATAGATGGGGAATGGAGACACAGAGATTGTGACTTGCCCAAAGTCACGCATGATGCCTGTGACAAAGAGGAAATCAAAGGCTTTCTCAAGTCCCTGGCTAGCACTCTAACCACTGGGAAATTCTCCCTCTCAATTCTTTATCTTAAATTATTCTTTCTTAATGGGCAGTGCTCAGTTCATTTTTGAATTTGAGATGTAAGCTGCCATGACAATCCGTCCAATTCAGACCTCCAGGGACATCTTACGATAGCTGTTAAACCCTGGAATTGAGGATGGAACATCCGCCAGACCCTAAAACTTACCGCCACTCCCACTCTCTTTTGAGTAATACTTGCCTTCGACGTGACATCCTCGTCGAATAATGATAAGGGGTCACCACGGAGCAATATCTATCCAGACTGATAAAGCATAAGGTAACAATGGACGCTGTGCAGAACATGACGTCAAAAGAGATCCACACTTTACAGAACAGCTTCCCAAATAGCCACATCCCGGTTACCTCGTAAATGATGCTGTGGGATGGTACGAGAAAGAGAGCACAAAATATTAAGTTAGAATTGAGGAGTGATTGATTTTTTTTCCTCTGCTATGTAGGAACCTATTTACCCAAGACTCAAGTTACTGTCAGACCCTATTGGTGAGATAGTGAAAATGATGGCCGACCCCGCTGAGGTACAGTGAAATTCTGTGAGGAGGCAAATTGGAGTTTGATGTCCAAGGCTCTATCGGCAGCCTGATTAGGGTACATAATTAAAGTCTCACCGGCTGCACCACTATTATAATGGGATCCTTTGAGTGGCTGCAATTTTAGTGTAGATCATCTCTATTTTTATTCTCATATATGATTGTGTTTGTCATAGCCTTCCCTCGGTGCTTCAGAAAGACACTTTTGGAACCAGAAAGAGCGAATCTAAACAGCTCATGGGTTTGAACTGTATCTGAACGAGTGACACATCCTCAGTCATGTCCGGCATGTACTCTGTTTAGATTCCAAACTGCTGTCCTTAAAAATAGGTTTGGAAAATTTCCTTCACATCTTCATGTTTGCAAGCATTGGAAGAGCTACTGCATTATCTTTTGCATTGTAGAATTTTGCAGCATGATGGATTTTAACCTATTTTGTGTTGTTTTTTTTAAAAAAATAATTTTTATTACCATTCCAAAAGATAAGATCTTTAGTTCTTTCTCACTCACTGGTAGTAATCAAATCAGCAGCATTTTTTTAAACCCTTTTAGCACTTGGTTGAAAAATAGAGTTTATATTGGGTTCTGACTGACATTTTGATGTATTATACGGATGTTGCTCTTTTAGAGTGTTATATTTTTCTCTTTTACAGTGTCTTTTAGAGTGTTATGTTATGCTTTTCCTTTCATATCTAGTCTGCTACTTCAGATCTCATTCATTTTTGTTTCTGGATAGTGGGGTTCATATGAGGAGCCTTCTTCTCTTGCTATGTAGCCCAGAAAGGCTTCAGAGAGGCAAGTCAGCCAGTGAACACCATACACCTGCACCAAAATATTACCAACAAATTCAGAGAAACAGCATCGAAAGAGTAACCAATTAGGAGGCTCGAGGCATGAGTAAAAGGGACTGCATTGTCTTGCTATAGCATTTACCTGGATGCAATTTGCTTCTTCCTACTTGTCCCAGCTATATATAAGTCCTTGGCTTCTCCTGCAATAACTGTTTCTAGGGCCTATGTTATATGACAGCGTGAACAATTCACTACCTTGGTGAAAATTAATTCCCTTCTCCTCCCCTGCAATTATATAACTTGCAGTCTCTTAGCACTAAAACTAAACCCGTTGCTCTAACCGTCTCAGAGTTCTTTCAGCCCTGCTGGCTAGAAAGAGGAAAGGGATAAAAATCTCCACACACCGCTCTTTTTAAATGCCAGGTTTGGGTATAATTACTTAGCTAAAATTAATAAAAACTACTTTTACAGGCTACCGTGGGTCTGCCTCTTCAGAACGGTCATGGCACAACATGTATTTGCATATTTGTTACTGTAGTAGCAGGAGGCCCCAGTCAGGATCAAGAGCTTTGTTATAGTGGTTGTACGAATATATTGTTCACTAGAAGTTTTTAAGAGCAGGTCAGACAAGCACCGGTCAGGGATGGTTTAAGAGGGTTCTTGGTCCTGCCATGAGTGCAGGGGACTGGATTCGATGACCTCTCATGGTCCCGTCCAGTTTCTGTGATTCTATATTGACCTAAGGAGTTAGGGGAAGCTCCGTGCATGGTCATATAAGGCCTCATTAGTGTAGTATTGGAGCACCTCACAGTGCGTTATGATATTTATCCTCACAACACCCCTCTGAGGCAGGGAAGGGCTGTTATCCCCATTTTAATTTTATTTAATCCCCATTTAGGCCCAATTTAATCCCCATTTAGGCCACTAAGTACCTTTGTGAATCTGACCCTTTGTACTTAGTGGCCTAAATCCCACATTCTGGTGGCGTTCTCCAAAACAGTTGCTCGTCTGCCCCCTAGCTCCTGATTCACTGAACATCCAAGTTCCTACCCATCAAAATCTGCAAAGCTGCTTAAGTCCCGATGCCTCCCCGCAGCGAATGGCCTGCTCAGAAGCCCAGCATGAGCCAGTTCTCCAATGGCACCTCAGCAGAATTTTTCAACTAGGCATTCCCCTGTCAACCTCACCAAGGGAGTCCGAATCCTGAAAGCAAGCCCTCAACCACGTGCTCTGTCCTGCTGGACTGGTTCCTCTTCGTGTTAGAGCAAGGACTAGAATCCAAGGGAGTTCCCTGGTCATTTGGCAATCCCCTCAGAAAAAGGAGTAACATGCAGACTCTCAAAACGCCAAGAACACCACTCCTAAAGAGTTGAGATGACATTTTGGCTAAAGACATCATGACAAACTCCCCAACCGTATGAGAAGAGCTATGAAGTCCCGTCTCTCGAGATGTTTAAACTGGACAAAGAACTTGGGGTCTCAGAAATAATCCTGTCCTAGCGAGCTGATGGACTGCCTCATTTCACTGGGATGTGGAGATTTTGACAACATTTCTAACAGAGAAAAAATGTCGAGACTCATCATTCTGATCACGTTGACATATTTTGTTTCACTAGGATAAAATGCTTCGTTTTTAACATTCATGTTTGTTAACTTGTATATTTAACATATGCTGTAATTATTATGAGGTTTCATTGTGATCAAAATGACCCTTTCATCTTATCAAAACAGAATGTTTTGCTTTATTTTTTAAATGGGAACATTCTGGAATTTTCAGGCCATGGGAAATTTTGTCTTTTCAGTCCGATTTGGAATAAAAACAAAGGTCGAAACTGCAGAATTTCCCACAGAATAGGGAAATGCCATTTTCCAGTCTGGCCTCGTGGACATGGAGAAAAGATCTAGGAGCTGGTTGCCAACTGCACTCACGTTTAGTATCTTACCCTACAAGTAGCCTCACTGATTTCAGTAGGAGAATTTGTGAAACAAGGTACTAGCCAGTGTAAAGATGGCGGCCAGAATCTGTCCTTTCGGCTCCATCTTCCTTACGTGCTTAACTCTAGGCACTGCGAGTAGTGCTATTCGACCACTGAAGATACGGCTACTTAGAGTGTGTAAAGTTAAGTGCTTGCGTAAGTCTTTGCAGCGTCAGGGCCTCAGTTAGCAGTACACAATAGGAAGGAAAAAGAGTTCAATGCATAGTATAGATGCTAGCCTGAGTACGCACTGCCAGCTGATGTTTTATATTGTTATATTGTAATGCCGGAAAAATTTAGATACTGAAAAGAACCAGAGAATTTTCAGTGTGAGAACCATACTTTTTTTTTTAACCTTCTTGCTGCATCCCCGATGTGAAATCAAAGGAAGCATTGTGCCTGGGTCCCTTTGTCTCTATAACTAACCCTCTTTTCTTTCACAAAAGCTGCCTAGGGAAGGACTGAATGTTCCTTCCATTAAATCACACAGCCTTATTCTTTTTTGGCATGTGCTAATGCACAAAACAGCGCAGCACATCTGACCAGCTGCAAAGCTGTGAACCTAAATCCGCCCTTATTACACCTGTGGCATATGATAGCCAGCTAGCTAGTCTATGGCCGTCTTGGTGCTACTCCAAGAGGTCATGCAGCTTGATAGGAGTCTTTTTAACCTCCAAGTTACCATAGGTGATAGACTCATAGAAACTGGAAGGGACCATGAGAGGTCATCGGGTACATCTACACTTGTAAATTAAGTCGACTTAAACCTGCTTAAGTCGACTTAATTTAATCTGCGTCTACACTACATTCTCCTTAAATCAACTTAATCTGCTGCTTAAATTGATTTAAGGAAATTTTAAGTAAACTTTATTAAACCTACTTTAAGATCGACTTTACTGGCTAAGTCGACTTTATTAAGTCGACTTAGCCAGTGTAGATGTGGATTAACCTAAATCGACTTTAAGTTGACTTAAAGGGCCCCCAGAGCTCCCCCACTGACCTCCCTGCCAGGGAGACTGGCACAGCAAGAGCCTGGCATGCCCATCCACAGGGCAGGACACAGCCCTGTCCACCCCACACCTATGCCCTGCCAGTGTCCCTGTCCTGCTCAGCCCCCATTGTACCCAGGTAAAATGGGGCAAATGCTGAGCCCCCTGGCACTTTGAAAGGGGTGCCCTGCCTGCCACCATGGACCAGTCCCAGGTCCATCTAGCCCCAAAAGTCGACTTAGGCAGCCAGTGTGGACGCTCTAAGTCGATATGGCATGGTCCACTTGAAGTCAACCTAATTTTATAGCGTAGACATGCTAAGTCGACTTATTTGGCCAAGTGTAGACATAGCCATCGAGTCCAGTCCCCTGCACTCATGGCAGGACTGAGTACCCTCTTAAACCATCCCTGACAGGAGTTCATCTAACCTGCTCTTAAAATCTTCCAATGATGGAGATTCCACAACCTCACTAGGCAATTTATTCCAGTGGTTAATCACCCTGACAGTTAGGATTTTTTTCCTAATGTCCAACCTAAACCTCCCTTGTCATAATTTAAGCCCATTGTTTCTTGTCCTATCATCGGTGGTTAAGGAGAATAATTTTTCTCCCTCCTCCTTGTGACAACCTTTTAGGTACTTAAAACTGTTACCATATCCCCTCACAGTCTCCTCTTTTCCAGACTAAACAAACCCAGCTCCACCCTCATAAGTCAAGTGTTCCAGACCTTTAATAATTCTTGTTGCTCTTCTCTGGACTTTCTACAATATGTCCACATCTTTTCTGAAATGAGGTGCCCAGAACTGGACACAATACTCAGTTGAGGCCTAATCAGTGAGTAGAGCAGAAAAAATTACTTCTCGTGTCTTACTTACAATACTCCTATTCATAGATCCAAGATTGGTGCTTGCTTTTTTTGCAAGAGCATTACACTGTTGACTAATATTTAGCTTGTGGTCCACTCTGACACCCAGATCCATTTCTGCAATACTCTTTCCTAGGCAGCCATTGCCCATTTTGTACATGTGCAGTGGATTGTTCTTTCCTAAGTGGAGTACTTTGCATTTGTCTTAATTGAATTTCATTGCATTTACTTCAGAAGATTTCACCACTTTGTCCAAATCATTTTGAATGTGATCCTATTGTCCAAAGCATTTGCAACCCCTCCCAGATTGCTTTCATCGGCAAATTTTAAGTGTACTCTCTATGCCATCGTCTAAATCATTGATGAAAATATTGAACAGAGCCAGGCTCAGAACCAACTCCTGCTGTACCCCGCTTGTTATGCCCTTCCAGCGTGACTACGAACCATTGATAACTACTCTCTGAGGCTGCGTCTACACTTGTAAATTAAGTCGACTTAAGCTTGCTTAAGTCGACTTAATTTACCCTGAGTCTACAGTACAGTTTTCTTAAGTCAACTTAAGCAGCTTGCTTAAGTCGACTTAAGGAAAATAAAGTCGACGTAATTAAAATTAAGTCGACTTTATTAAACCTCCTTTAAATTCGACTGAGTGCTTAAGCTGACTTCTTAGAGTCGACTTAAGCCAGTGTAAACGTGGGGTAGCCCTAAGTTGACTTAGGGCTACCCCAGGACTACACCAATGCCCTCCCTGCCGGGGGGGGGCTACAGGGGGAGCCTGGCATGCCCCCCACAGTGCAGAGCCCTGCCCACCCTGCCCCATGCCCTGCCTGGGTCCCTGTCCCCCTTTGCCCCATTGTACCTATGTACAATGGGGCAAAGGCTGAGCCCCCTGGCATTGGGCAAGGGGTGCCCCCCTACCCCCGTGGACCTGCCCTAGGTCCCCCTAAGCCCCTAGAAGTCGACCTAGGCATCCAGTGTGGATGGTCTAGGTCGACTTTGTAAGTTCCCTTTAAGTCAACTTTAATTTTAAGTGTAGATGCACTAAGTTGACTTAACTAAGTTGACTTAGTTAAAGTTGACTTAAAATTACAAGTGTAGACATAGTCTGAGAGTGGTTATCCAACCAGTTTCGCACCCATCTTATAGTAGCTCCATCTAGATTGTATTTCCCTAGTTTGTTAATGGGAAGGTGATGCGAGACCGTATCAAAAGCCTTACTAAAGTCTAGATATACCACATCTACTGCTTCCCCTCTATCCACAAGGCTTGTTGCCCTGTCATAGAAATTTATCAGGTTGGTTTGACATGATTTGTTCTTGAGAAATCCATGCTGACTATCACATAACACTTTATTCTCTTCCATATGTTTGCAAATTGATGTCCATACTACGTGCATACTGAGAACTCTCTCATTCTGGGAGTTTGTGATGCAGCCCAACGGTCCCCTCTTCTTTGGAATCAACTCTCACCTCAGACCTGACAAACTCACTACACCAAACCCATCTTTTGGGCTATTTATCCATAAAGAGTAGCATGTGATTATGTACAGACAGCTCATAACTTGTCACAATTCACAATCATTGTGAAATATACATAGGTGTAATATTTAAGGAAGTGTATTCATATTGAAAGTAGGCTCTATGAGCTGAGTAGAAATTAACTACCAGTAGGTAATGTGCTGTGATGTTGGCCCATTTGGGCTAGAGGGAGTCATCCCTGCACTCCACCTGGCTGATTATACAATGCAAGGCTCAATTGTTTAGCTTTGCACCAATACTAAGGCTTTTAGTGGGAACCCAGCATGGGCAGTCTGAAATCACTTATAAATAAAGAAAGAAACTTTATAACAGGACAGGGGTTCACCCTATCAAAGGCTGTTTTCAGTATAACGCAGGAGAGAAATACTCTATATTTATTCAGTAAGGAAACTCCTTGTGGCACAGGGCTGCTTTCATGAACTTTTGAATCGAGGTGATTGTGCAACCAACTAGCTTTGCAACTGACTAAACTTTGGGGGCAAAAAGGGAAGGGAGCAAATCTCCTTTTTTTTTTTAAATAAGATATAAATGTAGTCTCTTGCTCATGTTTTATTATTTTGTTTTTTATTGTAGCCATCTGGTTCCACTACTCAATCTTGTTTCTAGCTGAATCTTTAGTCTTCCTTAAATCAACCTACTTTTATTTTATCCTAACTGCTCACATGTGCTGTGTACTTTACAGAAGCGGGGTTGTAAGGTGAAATTGGTAAATTGGGGTATATTGTATGTTTGGATGCCGTGGATCTGGAATTTCCAACTAGCCAGTGTCAGAGGCTGAATATCACAGAGTAATGATTCAAAGAGGCTTGGCGTTTCGGTGTGCTTATTGTTAACCTGAAATACAAAGTTAGGGGTGGCTGGCGTAGCCCAGAGTGGAGCACAAGATTGGTCGTGTTTCATTCATTAAAGATGTTGGCCTTTGGATTACTTTGACTTCTGTTTGATCAGAACTGTATTATCCATTTATAACTACTAGTGAAACCAAGTTTGCAAATGCATATAAAGATTGTATCTGCTTGATTGCATCTCACTCCAGTGTCATATTCACTGCACCACTGTGGGGGCAAAAAAACCCCAAACCCTTCGATAGCGTCAAAACTGAGCTTGATAAATGTATAGAGGGGATGGTCTGATGAAACAGCCCAGTTTGGCAACTGACTGGTGTTTGACTACTGGTGGTGGATATGCCAATGGCCTGAGATGGGACGTTAGGTGGGGTGGATTCTGGGTTATTAAAGAGAATTCTTTATTGCGTGTCCAGCTAGTGAGTCTTGCTCACATGCTCAGAATTTAACTGATCACTGTATTTGGGGCCATGAAGGAATTTTCCCCAGGGCAGATTGGCCAAGACTATGAGGGTCTCCAACCATTAAGGGCTTTTTCTTTCAAGCCAACACTCTGAAGCGCACCTGGGAATCAAGCGACAGACAACAAAGGTCACAAGGAATTTGTGCCAAGGTGTGTACTGATAGCTACTGGAAGTACCGCTCAGAGGAATGGGAATTAAGAAGTTCCAAGCATTGAGATTGAAGTCAATTTTCAGATCTTATTGTAAGTGTCATGCTCTGTAGCATGGGACGTGACTCACTTGCTGGTGGATTCTCTGTACCTTAAAGATTTGAGGACTTTAATAACTCAGTCATAGATTAGAGGTTTATTATAGGAGTGGGTGGCTAAGGCTCTGTGTCTGCATTGTGCAGGAGGTCAGACTAGATGATCATCTCGGTCCCTTCTGACCTTAGAGTCTATGAGTCTATCACATTTAGAATGATAAGCTGCAGCATTTTAATTAAAAATGCTTGGAGTGCTAGTTGCCTTTAATCAAAATGCCAGCTGGACTCCTTTAACGACTCACATTGCTGTGTTATTTGAGCCCCTTAACATGTCATCAACCGAAGCAGAGGTAACATGGCTAGAGGCTAAGACAACAGATCTGAATCCTTCAGTCCTGGATCAGTTCCTCCACTAAGGAGCACATTTTCTGCCTGCTGTTTGTTTTCACCTCCCCTTTTCCCATTAGAAGGGTTGCACTGAGTCACTCCGTGCACTGTGCTGACTCCTCCTCACCCGAGTGGCTGGCTTGCATAGCAGAAGGGCCCTTGTAGAGCTGACAGCTAGTGGAGAGTCTCTATTAGTTGAAATGGGATTGGAAGTCAAAAGTTCCTAAATTCTGTGCTGGCTGGTAGCAACGATGCCTGCTCCCTGCAACATTTAGGGTGTGCTATGTCTGTGCATTTGCAGTCTCCTAACTCCCTGAGGCGTGCAGTAGTTCTGTGGTCCCCCCACATAAAGATCTCACTCCAGGCCACCGGCGGTGTTTAAAATGGCACCTTCACCTAGCAGGCAACTTTGTGTTCCTCTCAGAATTTTCCTGATAAATAGGGTGTCTCTCTCCTAAGTGGGTCATTTGCTCTCTAACTCTGTAATTAAGCTATGGGTTGTCAAGGAAATCCTTCCCCTCTTGAAATGCCATCTACCAACCTCCCCACCCCCCACCTTTTGTTTCCTCAGGCCTACAAGCCCTGTTCCTCTTGCCTGTAGGATACAAGCATAGACAGATCACCCTTTGCCCAGCAGCAGTTTCCTCAGTTTGTATTTGTTCCCTCAGCCTCCTGGCAGGTGAGAATCCCCCATCTCTCCATTTCCAGCTCTGCTGCTGAGCCTAAAAGAAACTTGGCATCACACATTCTCGTCACCTCCTTTGCTGACTGCAAGCCCCTCCCATGGTTGGGAGGGGTCCTCCCTGTTCCAGGGGGGAGCACACTGCTGGGGAAATGATCCCCCACTACTCTCGCTCTGGCACATCCTGTCAGGTTAGCTAGGAAGACTATGTCAGCAGATGGAAGGCCGAGAAGGCGTGTGGGTAGCTGGGTAAGTGGGAAGTTCTTCTTGCCCTGAAGGTTGAAGGACCAGGTGGGGATCCTTCAAGCCACGGGAAGAAGGTGGGAACTCCAGAGGTCTGCAGTGCACTTAAGGGCCAGGAATACAATGGGAAGAAGAGAATCCGCCTAAGCAAGGCTAGATTGAGAGTAAGAACCTGTATGGTCTGGGTATGGTCAGAGAGCCTGAGGGATCTGTGGGAGAGCTGAACCTTGTTAACCCACCACCAGGAGGAACCAGGTTCCACTTCCAGCCCCGGAGACTTCTCCCTGCTGCAGACTGGCTGGGAGACATGCTGGAACACGATGCTCAGCATTGGGAGGAAGATAGGGGGAGGCAGTAACCTCCTCTTCCAGGGTGGAGTCTGGAGAGTAGATAACTAAACTAGGGTGGCAGATTCTCTGCTCCGGGCTCCCCCGGGGACACAGAGGAAAGAAAAGGCCTGAGGAAATGCTGGTTGGCAGAGGGATGGCTGGAAGCACGCTCCTGTAGGATATGTTGTAATGACCATTATTAACGATCCTTCATTTGTGACACTGCTTCCCCTTCTGCACCCTGCCGGCGTCAATACGGCTCCTTCTGTCACGATCGCCACCAGCAAGCCCCAGCTCAGCTCTGACGACAGGGTTTCTAGAGTTCACTTGTGTTCCCACCACGAGTGCAGACGGGTGCTGGAACAATTTTCACAGTGGAGGCGCTGAGAGCCATTGAACCAAACTAGACGCTGTCTATCACAGAAACCACTCCAAGCCAGGGGATGCCGTCACATCCCCCGTGCCCCTCTGACAGATCACAAACAGTTCCCTCTGTGGAAGGAAGAGGGAACCAGCGGGCAGGTAAGCCCAGCATGGCAGTCTCCTCGCTCTGCAGAGAATGTGTAACTGCCAGCGACCGCCTGACTCCACCTACCCTGTCTCTCAAGCAGGGCAGCAAATCTCCATCCCACCACCCCACACACCCCATGTTCCTGTTCTGGTACCATGTCGGCTTGATCCTGAACCATGACCTGAGGACCCCAGTGTAAACGAGTCCTGGTTCTTACTCCCAGAGAACTCACTACCGATACGCCCAACGATTTCCCATGGGCCAGAAGGAGGGGCGTGGGTTATTTCATCATACAACCACATCCGACGCTGCTGGAATTCATACACCCAACAAAGCAGATC
This sequence comes from Pelusios castaneus, assembly GCA_007922175.1. Classification (NCBI taxonomy): domain Eukaryota; kingdom Metazoa; phylum Chordata; order Testudines; family Pelomedusidae; genus Pelusios; species Pelusios castaneus. The sequence goes on from ML686047.1 coordinate 220,002, forward strand.
TACGTTTGCGTAGCTACAGGAGAAGCAAGAGAGGTGTCAATGAGTCGGTTGGAACAGGAGCTGACCGGAGGGTGATAGCTGCGATTTGTGGCACGTGGATCTAGTTATTGGCCTGGGATGCGGGAAACGCAGGGTTCTCATCCTTTCTCTGCCTGACTTAGAGCCCAGTTTTTCATCCCAGAGGACTCTAAAACACAGCAAGGAATTGACTCTGGTTCTCCCACCTCCCATCGATAGCTCAGCTAACCCCCTCAGCTACCAAGTCAGACTCTCTCTTCCCCCAACACCCAAAAGCCTTCCTGATGAAAGTTTTGTGGCAACTGATGCATCTCTGCTAAACACAGGGGTTAAAGTAAGAGGGAACGCACTGGAACGCACAAATTTGAGGGCCCAGAGTTCCAGGGCCCCTAAAAATAGAAAAAATCCAGCAGAACGCACGTTCCGCCCTGCCCTGGATGCTGGCAGGTCCTACGCCCCACTGTTGTTAATCACAATACTTATTGTGTGATGCAGTGTTTGCTAGTGTGTGACAATAATTGCTCTAGACATAAACGCCGTATAAAATTATAAATATTTTTATGGAGCCATAACCAATGCATGTGGTACTGAGAAGTGGTTGCAAATGCCTACCTGGGCTGGGGCCTGCACATGCATGAAGGGGGCCCAGACAATACGGGAAGGGGGTCCAGAGATTAGGAGGGTTCTGGGGCCTGTCAAATTATACTTTAACCACTGGCTAAACATTTCAGCTTTGATGAAACCACACATAGAAAATGTTTTGAGGAGCGCCTGTTGGAACCTGAACTGAGATTTTCCTGAGTTTAAAACTAGGACAGTCTATTAAGGTTGTTGGACGGGGTGACTGTAACTCTCTTCTAATAAAATGTTTGGTTTCCACTAAGACTATTTAATAGGCTTCCATTCAAGGTGTAACTCTCTCCTTGCTGGGAAATACATCCACAGTGTTCTAACTTTTTTTTGTCTTCTTTCTTACATATCAGGGATTAAACTGAAATAAAAGGGCCAGTTTCACTTGTAAACTTTGCATTGCTCTGGTGTCTGACAGCAGATGCAAATTCTTGTTCAAGCAGCTGGGTTTATGGCCGTTTGCATCACTGGAGGAGAGCAAAGCAGAGAGAACATAGTGGTGAATCAGCCCCAAAACGTTCTAAAGTCATTGGTCTTTTTTATCCTCGTGTCAATAACTATAGCCGTGAATTTGTTTTCACCAGTGACAATGCATTCAGAGTACAATAACAAAGAAAACCAATCCTGATTACTGTTCCCTTCAGTGTGGGCAGCTTTAAACAGAACAAAATTTTCAGCCTTCAATTTATAAATCACAGAAGTTGAAAATGACAGAAATAGTTCATGTTGTGCTTCTGTAGATAAAACATTTATTTTGCAAAAAACACCATTCCCCTCTTCCACTAGTGCTTGGATTGGGCTAGAAAAAATAGCTATTACTGGGATAAAAATAGGGTGAATTACATAATCTTTAAAAACATGTCAGGTTTAATAACCCAAGTGTTACGTGCTCCATAGGTAGTACGTCTTTCTAGAAATATGAGCTCAATTTTTTTCCTACACTGGTTTTATATTGATTTAACTCCAATTGCCTTGAGTGGAATTGCTTCTGGTTTCTGTGAGTGTAAAGAAGAGAACTGACAGTGAAGATTTTCTTAACCGAAACATTATAATGATTAAATTCAAGCCTGGAACTAACTAAGGGCCTGATCTTGCATTCCTTGAGGACTCAAAACTCCCCTTACGTCCAGTGGTTTTAGTAAGCCCACAAGGAATGCCAGACTGATCTCTGAGGCTATGTCTACACTTGTTAATTTAAGTCGACTTTGTTAAGTCGACTTAGCATGTCCACACTCAAATTTTAAGTCGATTTAGAGGAGACCTTACAAAGTCGACCTAGAGCGTCCAAACTGGACACCTAGGTCGACTTGTAGGGGCTAGGTGGACCTGGGACTGGTCCACGGTGGTGGGGTGGCACGCCTTGCCAAGTGCCAGGGGGCTCAGCATTAGCCCCATTGTACCTGGGTACAATGGGGCAAAGGGGGACAGGGACCCTGGCAGGGCATAGGAGCAGGGTGGGCAGGGCTCTGCCCTGCCCTGTGGGGGGCATGCAAGGCTGTGGCTGTGCCAGCCGCCCTAGCAGGGAGGGCAGTGGGGAAGCCTTGTCGACTTAGAGCTACTCCACATCCACACTGGCTAAGTCGACTTTCTAAAGTCGATTTAGCCAGCAAAGTCAACTTAAAACGAGGTTTTATAAAGTCGACTTAAGCAGCTATTTAAGTCGACTTAAGGAAAATGTAGTGTAGATGCAGAGTAAATTAAGTCGACTTAAGTAAGCTTAAGTCGACTTAATTTCTAAGTGTAGACGCACCCTGAGGGACTGAGAGCATGTCTAAACCGCCGCTAGGAGCTCCCTGAGTGCAAACTTCTTCAAATCTATTGGGCTTGAGTTACTGCTAGTGTTACCCACAGCTATACTGCTGGTCTTAGTGTGTTATCTCGAAGGGAGCTAGCACGTGTCTGTCTACTCATGGTAAGGAAGCAGGCTCTCAGCCGTGGTGTCAACATAGTCTGAGTGTATGTATCATTATCCCCATTTTACAGGTAGGGACACTGAGATATGGCAGCTGAAGTGACAGACCCACAGTGAATTTGTAGCAGAGCTGGGACTGGACTCGGCCACCCTGATTCCTACCTTCCAACTATTTTAGATCATTAGATTTGCCTCATACATGGTAGCCACTGAGTTAAGTGTCACTGAATGCCATCAAACAAGTACATTACAAGCAAGTCTTACCTTACAAGGAGTTCTTACCTAAATGGCATGACGAGACACGCAACGAGGAGATCTGCCATGGCTAAGGACATAATAAACATGTAAGTTGTGGTACGCAGCCTCTTCTCCACTACAGGACAGATAAACACCACCGTATTCCCAAACAGAGTGATCAAGTCTATAAAGGTTAGAATCAGTCCAACGGCTGCCTCCCGAAGACCAATGCCTGCCCCTGTCCAGTTGCCATCTCCTCTTACCAAGGATAAGGCAGTGGAGGAGACATTGGAAAGCGAAGAGATGTTTTTGTCCATCAGCATCTTCCCCCAGTGTTCAGAGCTGAAGCAGGAAAGAAAAAACACAGGCTTTGAAGGGCAAATTAATTCCAGGTCTAGGAGAGAAAAGATGAAAACTATAATTATGCCTCATTCACTTAAAAAATCCCACGCATCCCACTGAGCAATCTGCCATTGCTGTGTCATTGTTACCAATTCACAGGGCAGTGTGTGTGTGTGTGTGTGTGTGTGTGTGTGTAATCCCAATGATAATGTTACAAATGTGCCACAGTGGCTGAAACTCATCATGAAAATTAAAAGCCTTCCTGTGAATGCAAAACACAGCATTAGGTGAAGCCGGATGCAGGGAAAAAGCACTGAGAGCTGCAAAAAGCAGCAACGGCAATCTGGAATTAAAGGCAACTGTACGAATCCGACTCTGGAATGAGTAATCGTATGTAATGGGCAAATAAAGTATTTTCTCATCATTGTCTCAGTCATCAGCAAAGTGAGTGAGAAGATTTTTTGCCTAGGCTGGATACATATGTAACCCATTGTTCATTATGTGCTACACACCCCCCTTGGCATCCAATCCACGGATACTATGGGGCGGTTACAGCATCTACTCATGGAATTTTGCCCTCCAGGTCAACTTTTGTTTGGGCCCTTATTGGGAGGTTCCCTACTTCAGCTTCCAGAAGCGATCAGAATGGTGGTGTAATATGTGTGCATGGCTAGAGCTGGCTGGAAAAAGGAATTTTCATTTTGGGGAAATTCTTACATTTCTTTTCATTCTGATTCAGAATGAAAAATGGAAATTTGGAAATGTACCACACAATGGATCTTCCTGCAAATTGTGATTTGGAGACATCAAGTGCTTTCAGTTTGATAATACTGAACTGCTCCATTTCCACGTCAAAGCGTTGGTGCAAACCTGTTTAAAGACGATCAGTAGAAACGGGCTCCTGCTCTGGTACTGTTATAGCTGACACAAGCTAAGTGCGTACATATGGTGCAGCAGCTAGAATTCATCTCCATAAACTCAAATAGCCAAACCCAACCACTGGATCATCTCTAGGTGTGATGGGATCTACTCCTGTGTCCACACCCACCACACTATTGTAATAATTTTTGTACAAGGCATATCTTGTAAGGTACCATTTGAAATCTCATAATTTGCTCTCAGTATTGTCCTGATAAAATAATGTGGCAACATTTTATGTGAAGTTATCAGATTTCTTTGTATAATGTTATTAACACATGTTCCCAACCTCACAGCCCTGCTCAAATTGAATTTGGCAAACAAGTCTGTCCTAACCAAAGGAATATGTGCTCTGCTTTCATTTGTATTTAACCAGTAAAGAGTCATCAAGGAGTAAGAGAAACAGAGAAAGCTCAATCAGGTGAGAAAAAGCCAGCAGAGAATCTCTTTCCACATGGACTCTTTACGTCCTATTGCCCAGCTGGGAATGTTTTGCAAGAAGGGGACTGAAACTAAAAAAGAGGAACAAACACCCCAAGATCCACTCCAGCCATCACATTTATTGCACCTGAAGTGATCCAGGAAGCATTCATTGGACCCTTGGTACAGCTCCTGCCCAAGAGGGTGTGATCAGTAAGATGCTGAAAATATGTAGTGAGAAACTTTGCTTGACTCTGATGTCGTTTGTTAAGTTGGGTAATGGTAAACACCTTTATTTTTCTCATAACCATTTCTGACTTTCATGCCTCATTATTTGTACTCACTTAAAATCTCTCTCTTTGGAGTTAAACTTATTTTACGGTTTTTTTCCTAATCCAGTGTGTTTAACTAGCAGTGACTGAACAACTATTTGAGACAATAACCTAGTGTTTTATTCCCTTTAAGGAATAATGGACTTAATCTCATGCTCGCTAGGAGATGGCTGGGCAGTCTAGGTCATACCTTTCTGGGGGTAAAATTTGGGACTGGAGTTGTGTTGAGGTCACCCTGCAGCATAACCAAGGCTGGTGAGAGCCAGAACGCAACCCAAGGGTGGCTATCAGGCTGCACATCTGCACAGACACTCAGGGAGTAACTTGCACACTGGAGGTGGTTTTGTGAGTGACCAGAGTGGGAGTTCCTTCAACAAGATATTGTAAGGCCCCCAAGGCTGCAGGGTAGAGGTCAAACAGGTGCACATAGGCCTGGATTGCACCCTGGTCCATCACACTAAGCACTTGGGCAAATGCGACACGTTAAACCAAAACGAACAAGGAGTCCCGTGGCACTTTTAAAGACTAATAAATGTATTTGTCGCATGAGCTTTCATGGGAGAAAATCCCACTTCGTCCGACGCTTTGAAGATGGGGAACTTACAGAATGGGAGAGAGTTAAATGCAGGGAAATGTAGGACACAGAATCAAATCAAAATGAAACCCTCCTAATGCCAGCCTGCCCCACAAGTTATGAACCCATCTGCAAAATATCAAGACTAGCCCTCAGAAATGCTTCCTCTCCCAGCTGCCAAAAGAACTCTCCCGCCACAACGCAAGGTCAATTCCTTCCCAGCACCAAACACTCATCCCTTCAAACACTCTGAAGCTTAGGATTTTTGATGCTCTGGCTTACCCACATGCGGAAGAAACATCCAAACTCTGGGGCCCATATTTTCTAAAGTGACTAGTGATTTTAGGAATCCACCACAAAGGGGCTTGATTTTTGAAAGGGCATTTCATGAAAATCAGTCTCTTTTAAGATGTCTCAGGGTGAGCATCCAAAAATCACTAGTTACTCTTGAAAACGCCAACTTAGATAGCTACAAAGGATACTCTGCCGCATACACCTGCTCTGTCAAACTCTCAGGGCTGTTAGCTTGACTGTCTCACACACGGCGTACTGCCACCGTATCACATGCAGGGTGAGCAAGACAGGCGCTCAGACGCCCAGGACACCAACCATTAAGGGCTTTTTCCTTTCAAGCCAACACTCTGAAGCGCACCTGGGAATCAAGCGACAGACAACAAAGTTCACAAGGAATTTGTGCCAAGGTGTGTACGGATAGCTACTAGAAGTACCGCTCGGAGGAATGGGAATTAAGAAGCTCCAAGCATTGAGATTGAAGTCAATTTTCAGATCTTACTGTAAGTGTCATGCTCTTCGGTTGTTAATAGTCTAGGAAGTGCTGAAGATTTAACTGAATCCGTAAGTCAAAATCCAAGACCTCAGGGGAAAATTACCTTTCCATAGATAGATAGTACAGTCTTCAGCTTGAGTCTAGCAGGGGTTCATGTGCAATTGTTCATCCACACTCACAGCCAAACATTCCGTTTACACAGGCATTGAAACATCCTTCATAACATGTCCTGGGCAGGCTCTTCTCAGAACGTTAGCCCCTTGAACGTGACTGTAAATTAGAATATGCATAATCCTGCTTTCGGCTCTTGATTTGTAATCCACCTTACTGACACTGATGTTTTTCAGTGAGTCAAACTTCCTGGGAAGTGTTTTCCCACCTCACTCCTCTTCCCCCATCTCAATACTTTCTCTGTTACCAGTACCTCACAGAACTGCTAGATTTTGTCTGCTTGCTTGCTGTGTCCATGCTATATTTTTTTCCTGGGTGAGTATAGGCGCACAGTTATGCACAAGTGTTTTATCCATTAAGTAGGATATCGACATAACTGTATAATTAAAATAAATGCATAAGAAGCAGGCACTCCTATATGCATTTTCAATGTGTGTACATGCACATCTGTCACACCCATTCTATTCTCTGCATACAGAACTGTGTACTAACTGTAAATTTCCAGAGGGGTGGCCGTGTTAGTCTGTGTACAAAGAGAGTCCTGGGGCACCTTAAAGACTAACAAATTTCTTCGGGGATAAACTTTCGTTGACTCCAGCCCACTTTGTCAGATGCATCTGACGAAATGGGTTAGAGACCCCTAAAGCTTGGAAGAAATTTGTTAGTCTTTAAGGTGCCAAAGGGCGCACCTTGTTTTAATTGTAAATTAGCTGCCAATTGATTTCTCCGCTAGGTAAAATAACACAGTGGCATTAACCGCGTGTAAGTGGCTTTTGCTAACCAGCCTACCTTTTAGACTGGAGAAAAAGAAAAGCCACTTTGCTCTTTTCTAACAGAGTTCCCCCTCACCTGCCTTTCCAAGTTCCCCTAAACAATAGTAGTGAGCCAGCTTCTGAATGCTCCAGTGAAAGCCACAGCTCTAAATTCCTTGCTCCTCCTTATCTGTGCCAATGACAGGGTTTAGACTGAGCTGCATTTGGATTGAAAACAAACGGCTGAGCGAATGGCTGGCGGGCTGCAAGCCCAGTTCCCGGTGAAACACACCGGGCAGTGAAGGAGTCGGTGCACGGGCACTCACCTCGCCTTCCCTAAGGCTCCCGGCTGGAAGTTACTTCATTCTTGCTTCCTAGAGAGCAGGCAAGGTGGGAAAGCTGATCTCCTCTTGCATCCGTGCCTGTGGGTCCCGCCGGGTGCCTCCCTTCTGCAGCCCATGGGCGCACCAGCCCTGGACAGCGCGGGGACGCCGCTACTGCAGAGCCCATTAAAAAAATCCTACAAAAACCCCCTTCGCCGCCCACACTCCCTGGGCTGGCTGCAGCCACAGAGAGCAAATGCAGCGCCTCGCCCGCCCGCCCACCTGCTCCAGCCGCTGCGGCCACTAGGGGGCGGGTTTTCATCGAAGGAGCGAGCGCCTGTGTCTGTCTCCAGCTGCGGGCAGGGCGGGGCGGGGCGGCCACTGCAGCTGGGGATGTGCGGGCAACAGCTGGGAGCGCTGCGGGGACCCAGAACTGAGCCGCTGTGGGGAGATCCGGGAGCTCTGAGCCACTAGGGTGGCAGAGCCACGTCTCCCAGCTGCCGTGGGGTGGGGGATCCCGGAGGCAATGGTTGTTCTGAGCCACCATGGGCAGGGCTGGAGCTCTGAGTTGCCACAGGAGATGGGGGACCCACAGGCTCAGCTGTGGACCTGCAGCTCCAGGAGGCAGGATGTGTGTGGGGTGGGGGAGAACAGTCAGTCGCAATGGTGGTGGTGCTGGATCCTCCCCCCCCCCCCAGCAGTGCTCTGGCTCTCATCCCCCATCAGGCCTATTTTGTCACCGTTATTTTTCGTAAAAGTGAGGGATGAGTCACGGCATTTTTTATGAAGCCTGTTTAGTATCCCTTCACCTGTGAAGTCAGACTCCTTCAGTGCTGCTTGGATCGCATTGTTTTGCAAACGGGATGAGCAGCGGTGGCTGCAGATCTTCCTCACGACCCACAGGACCTTCCTGGATGTGTGTGAGGATCTTGCTCCAACTCTTGAGCACTTGAGTCAAAAAAACCATACTCGTTGAGAAGTTGGTAGGTCTGGCCCTGTGGAACTGGTTCCTATCTGCCAGCTATAGGGCCCTGTCAATCCACTCTGGGGATTGTCCAGTGGAGAGGTCGTGGCTGGTGAGGCAGTTAACACTGAAGCTTAATAACCATTGGTGGTTGGCATAAGTAATGTTCAGGAAATAATAGCTCATTTTGAGAGGCAGGAGTTTCCAAACTCTACATGTACCAATAGTTTGTCCCCCCACAAGGGCAAGCAAGTATGCGATCAGGAAAAGGCACCGTTTCACTGTTCTGCAAGGCCTTGTGAACCGCAGAGGCAGAATTATAAGCAGTAATATGGGGCGCATGGGTAAGCGTCACGACACCAGAGTGCTAAGGAGATCCAGGCTTGTGCACAAAGGTGGGAAAGAGACCTTTATGCCCCACAAACAAAAGTGCCCCATATGGTGTATATATGCCAACGGTTATATGTGCCCCATATGGTGTATATATGACAACATCCTGTTGTCTATGATCCTGGGAAAAGGGATGTCATGTTCAAACCAAGTTGCTGCAGAATGGCAATGGAATGAGCTTTTGGTAGCTGAAAGCTCATTGGCGACGCTTACAGCCACGTCTGGATGCTGACGTGAAAAGCTCAGTTATACTAACAGCGCCGGATCGCTCGCCCCACCACATGGGTGAGTGCGGAACAGAGTGTTTCTGTCCTGAGTGAGCTCAGGGCAGATCTGGTTTGAGAACCGTTTACAGGCCGCCAGATCCAACATCCATGCGTACAGATCATGGGTCTTCGTAGGCAAAGGAAATTCAGGCCACCATATGTGCACGCCTCCTGGCACAGCAGGGAGAGAGAAGATATCAACCTTTTGCTTATGCTAAGGGACAGCCTGGCATCTTTCCTTGTGATTGCTGTGTAAGTAAATGAGGGGAAATACCTAGATACTTAGGGACAGACAGCTTTATAATTGTTTTGGTCCATTTTGAGTTGCTGTTAATGATGTTTGCTATCCGCTCCCACATGTCACACTGCACACATTAGGTAAGGCAATTATTGCTGGGAAATCACTTTATGTTATCGGGTTGGTGTTGATTAATTGCAGTTGATGCTGGTGGCTGTATTGTTCTACGCTCACCCCTCGCTCTCTCGCTTCATCTACATGGTCAATAAACACATTACCAAAGAAAGAGACAGATTCCACTCTTCATTGACTATATGTGGGGCCCAAACGAAAAGGAAGTTTATACTCACAAGAGAGGGGGAACAAATTGGAAACTTTATTGACACTACGTGACAGCAGATGATTCTTTATTGTCATAGGAGAATGTTTAAATGAACAGTAAATGGAGGCAACCTATGCACCAATAACAAAACTGCACAAGTCAAATTATTGGAAAGATCTTGTCAATGCAGTGTGGTGCAAAAACCTAACAATGAATTTTGTAACAATAACTGTTAGGCACAACAAACGGTGCCCACCAGTTATTGCCTTTGGCGCCCTTCCCTTTCTCCTCAGAAGATGTGAGTCCAGATGAAATTATCTCTTGGGGAAATGCAGGTCCATCTCCTTCAAAGAGTTTTGGGGTTTGGTACAGGTTCCTGGACTCCAGAAGGCCCAGCATTGTCCTGCTTCCCAGTCAGGGAGATGTATGGACTCCACAGTGGCAGCCAATGGTGAGGAGAATGGGGAGGCAGCTGATAGACTGGAGATGGGGCTTTGCCATCAGGTGGACGCTGTGCTCTGTCCATCACCAGTACTACTAACCACTCTATTGGGGAATGTTCCCGTTCCCTATTATGTCATTTCTCCTCCAAAAATCAGTCAACCAGTCCATTCCTGGGCAAGGGAATGGCCCTGTCTTGCCCATAAGAAATCCAAATCCTCTCCATCCCAGCAAGCAGGTTCTCTGTAGCCCAGCTCCTCTTCTCGCCCAGGTCCTCCTCTGACGTTCTGCTCCTGCCGTCCGGTTGGAACAGGCTTGCTGTCAGGAGCCACAGGTCCTCTCAGTTCAAAGTGGGATTATTGTATTTTGGGCCTTGGGAAATAGCTGAGAACCCCTCCCACATAACATGGTTTTGCCGTAGAAAGCAACTATGTTGATACTCTTGAGCATTCCAGGAATGTATCTTGTCTCCAAATCCTTGCTTCTCAGCCAACTGAGAAAACAGCAGAGCCCAATAATGATGAGAAAAAATTATTGCTGTTTTTAAATATCAAAACTCTTACTCCTGTATCAGAAGATTTTATGAATTTTCAATGTTAGTAGCTACGGAAGGGCTTGTAATGAAAAAGAGATATTTGTTCTAGGGGGCAAACTTCCACTTTCCATTTTGTTCCTTTAAAAGCTGGCCAACATCTTGAGCACATTGTGGTTCTCAAAGGACCAAAATAGAAAAGACAGGGGGATCCAGAGAGATGTTTCTGGAGGGGGTTGGTCAGCTGTGATGGTAGCCCAAGCAGATCTCCTGCTGGTGAATCTCAAGACCCAGCTGGAGTTTCTACTGCATGATAAATTCGCTTAATATGTTTGGAGGCCTGAGATCACATAAAAATGGCTACAGCTTACATTCCCAGCTGTGATGGAGTAAAAGGCGCAAATGAGGAATCCAGCACATACAACAATCTGGGCTGACCCAGAACACCCTGACTCCTATGCCTGCCAAACTGCAGTGGAATGGGAAGGGATGGAGAAAGACACTGCAAATGTATTAGCTTTCCTTGAAAATCCCAGGCAGCAACACATGCCTTTGACTCAAGGATCTGCAAAAGAGCACTGTCATGATTTTTGGTGTCCACAAAACTGGACACTAACCCCTCCCTTCCCCACTAGGCTCAGCCAGCATGGCTCTCACTTGGGAAAAGAGCAAGAAGAGGAGGCAGTCTTTTTTTCAGAAAAGTTTCAGGGAAAAAGCTCAGAATCTTTTGGTTCAGGCAACTTCAAAGAAGCATTGGTCTGTGGGTCTAAGGGAGTGAGATGGGACTGATTTTATTCCCTTCCCCCTACTCCAGCCGAAGTTTGCTGCATGGGTCTTACAGGGACAGAGAGGCGAGCAAATACCATTGCTTTTTAATACTTCCTACGGAGAGAAACATGGGCTGCTATTATGATACCCTTAGGCATCTATAAGTTTTCTGGAACGTTGTTCCTTTAGCAAGTGGAAAATCCTCCTCCCGCCCCCGGTCCTGCTGTGGATGTGTGCCTTCTCTGCAGGAGGGCAGATCTTGGAAGAGCAACAGGAAGCGTGGGGTTTTGAAACAGAAAGCAGTGCGGCGCGTGGCAAATCTTTAGCTAACGGTTACGTGTTCTCCTCACCAAGTGGGACCTTCCCTCTGCCTGCCACTCAGGTGGCAAAGCATGGCTCATGTCTGCCAGAGCAGTAACCGTAGATTAAATAATGTCCCTGGGGCACAATTTGCCAGGTGTTCACAAAAATTGGCTTTGGAAGCTGAAACACGAACCCTACACCTATGGTTCCTCTGAATGAAGAAAATAATTGCCTTGGCACTCGATTTCTAGGGCAAGGTTTGGGGGGTGGAGCACAGCCTGGGCTGGGAGCAGCAGATGGGAGCTTACAGGAGTTTGTTAAGTGAATAGCTATTTTGGACAGATCCCCAACCCTTTGACATTGGTTTTGTGACTTATCGGCTGCGGCTTCTGGTGCCTGCTGCAGCACCCAGCCTCCCTCCGGGTCGTTCTCTAGGGTTTCAGCAACAGGGTCAGCTGGACAGTCACCTCCTCGTTGCCCTCCTCATCTTGGGAAAGGGACAGGACTCCATGGTCCCTTCTGCTTTCTTGCTCTCTCCCTCCTGAGTGTCCGGCTGGACAATGGTGCTGATTGGGTTTACAAGGAGATTAAGAACCACGTCATGTTCAATATAGGGGTATTGAACAGCACCTGATCCAGTTCCTTATAGAAGACACCCCCAGTCATCCCAATGGCTGGAGACCCTGGCCCTCCTGTACAGGAACATCAGGAACTTCCTTCTTTCTCTGCACTGCTCGACTGTCTGGTGGTTGCCCACCCACTCAGCATCTCTGAAATATCACCGGCGATGTGAATATTCCTGCTGGTCTGGCTGCAGAAATGGAATATGATGGTGATGGCTCTGGGAAATGGAAGTAGGAAATTGTGAGCTGCTCCTCCTACTTCCATCCCCCATAGTCCTTACAGGGGTGTTCTCTGCCCAGATATAGATGAGTACCCAGGTATGGTCAGTGGACCAAGCTCTGCTCTCAGAAATTCCTCCATGGTAAGCTGGGATTGCTGTGAAAAAAAATGTGCAGTAGGAAGTTCTTCTGGGGTGGTCAGCCTGCCACATGGGATGCACTGGGGGGGGACGGAGGCCTTTATAAATCAGGTAGGGGTCAGGAAGAAAAGAGTACAGTGCATTGTGGGAATGGGAGTGGAGAACTACTGAAAACTGAATCCAGGTCGAAGCCCGTATCCCTGTCCACACTGGTTACGGAGGCAGGTAGGTGTTTATGTCCCCCATCTCTCAGCATTTAGGGCTGCTCATCCTCTACACATCTTGGGAAAGGTGTTGCAGAGGTTCCACTATGGACAACAGGGGATGGATGGTGCACAAAAGCACACACTGAGAGTCACTAATGTAGCCATCCCCACCTGCACTATGAGCCGCTGTGTGATTCCTCTCCCCCGCGGCACTCACCAAGGTAGCATGAGTATAAATCCCAGGGTAGCCACATTAACAGCTGGTCAGGTAGTGTCGCTGGAGGCCCAACTCAGCCATGCTGATGAGATACTGTGGTGCTAAGAACCACTCGGTGCCAACTGCCAAAGGGTTCGCTGTCGTATAAAATACCTCCTAAGAGGCCTGACAAACTCAATACATCTAGCACACCATTTGTCTGGTATTTACCCATGGCGGGTTTCAGGGGAAGTCTCTAGTAAACCTTTGTGACATATTGATTCTCACGACTGCTGCGAGATGTAGGAATGGAGGGCTATGTCTACACTGGCAAGTTAGTTCGAATTAAGGAGGCTTAATTCGAACTAACTACAGCCATGGCTACACGAGGGTTTAGTTAGTTCGAATTAAGGGCTTCCTTAATTCGAACTAATAGGTTCGAATAGGGCTTTAGAAGTAAGGCTTTAATTTGAACTATCTAGTTCGAATTAGCCAATGTGGCCATGTTAATTCAAACTAATTTCTTAGTTCGAACTAACCGGCCATTGAAATGAATGGGGATTGCTACTGAGCAGCCGTAAAGGGGCCTGTTTGTATTTTGTTTTAGCTTATGGATAACCAGTGTAGGGAACCAGAAGTGGGGTGCTTTTGTTTGTTTGTTTTTTGCTTGGCTGGCTGGGAAGTCTGACTTCAGTGCTACTCACCAGTGCTGAGGAATTGCTCTTCTTTTGCAGCCTGCCCTGACTTTGGCATTTTCAGGTGGCTGCCCCAGGGCCGGCACAGCCGGCTCACAGATGCCATGGCCTTGGGGACAGCAAACCTGGTATTTCTGGGAGTGTTATGTGGATAGGGGCTGGACACTACAGCGGAGCGCTTCAAAGGGGCTTGTGGGGCTCCTATTGTTAACAGCAAGGCAAAGCAAAGGGTGAAATAACTCAGAGAAAATTGCTTGGCGCTGATACTCAGTTTAGCACCAACAAATCTCTCTCTTGCTGAAAGCAGGCGGGTAATGAGGTGACTCAGTCCTGGCCATCTTGAGAAACCATCCATAAACCAGCAGTTTCAGTCAGGTTTGTACTCGGGGCAGTTAGCCTGTGCTGCTGTTTGCCTTCACCCATGGTACTGGGCGTATGCAGCTGTTTATACTGGTGTTAGCTTGGTGACAGCGAGGGTGAGTATATATATATACGGGAGCTGGGAATCACACCCCAGCTCATAGTGTAGGCATACAGTTAGAGGCAAATCAGGACTGAGATGCCATAGCAAGCTCCTGTGGTACAGGATTTCATTGCTGCCTGTCCTCTGCCTGAGCTGTAGAAATTCGGTCCCCTTCCCAGGCACTACGCGGTTATTTCCATTAAAAAGCAAAATGCATCCAGTCTGTCACTAGGCTCTCAAAACAGATGTCTGAGGGAGTTCCTGCTAGAGGGGTTACATCCACTCGAGGAAGCCCTTATCTGAAATTCGAAATCTCAGTGTCATTTTCGATCCTGTCTGTCTCTGAAGGCCCGTTGTTTGAAATATTTGATGGTCCCTTTCGCTGCTTGCCCAACACCGAGGGATAAAGAATCCCATAGTCTTTGCAGATGGTGCTCCATCTGACTCATGCATTCTCATCCCGAGAGAATCAGCTGCTCTCATAATTTGTTTGCTGGACTGCATGGCAACCTTTACACTCCAGCTGAGGAAGCAGCAGACTGTATACTACCAGAAAATGAAGGAAACCGGACTTGCTTTACTATCTCTCCTACTGCTTAACTGTCTGCTGCACCCAGTGCCTCTCGGTCTTCAAACCTGCATTTGACACTGTCAATCAAAATGTTGGACAAATGACCAATACATGGAATACCTGGGCTGTGTCTACTCTTGTAAATGAAGTCGACTTAAGCAGGCTGAAGTCAACTTAATTTACCCTGCGTCTACACTACAGTTTCCTTAAGTCGACTTAAGCAGCTTGCTTAAGTCAACTAAAGGAAAATAAAGTTGACTTAATTAAAATTAAGTCGACTTTATAAAACATCCTTTAAATTCGACTTAAGGCTTAAGTCGACTCCCTAGAGTCCTAAGTAGATTTAGGGCTACCCCAGGACTACGCCAATGCCCTCCCTGCTGGGGGGGCACAGGGGGAGCCTGGCATGCCCCTCCACAGGGCAGGGCAGAGCCCTGCCCACCCTGCCTGGCTCCCTGTCCCCCTTTGCCCCATTGTACTTATGTACAATGGGGCAAAGGCTGAGCCCCCTGGCAGTGGGCAAGAGGTGCCCTCCCTGACCCCGTGGACCTGCCCTAGGTCCCCCTAGCCCCTACAAGTCGACCTAGGTGTCCAGTGTGGATGCTCTAGGTTGACTTTGTAAGTTCCCGCCTAAGTCAACTTTAATTTTAAGTGTAGACTCACTAAGTCGACTTAACTAAGTCAACTTAAAGTTGACTTAAAATTACAAGTGTAGACATAGCCCTGGAGTTGGTTGTTTACTGTCCCATAAGTGACGGATTATAACGTTTTGAACTAGACGCCTGTTTTTAAGGAAGCTTTCTTGTTGTGTGAATGCAATAACTATTTTTTAAAAATCTGGAAAAATAAGTTCTATCACATCCAAACATAAGGTTCTCTCTCGTTACTCATCTGCAGACCATCACATCCCTAGTAAAGACTTCTACCACTTGAGCAACTAAAGTAAATCTTATTGTCAGTTGGAGCAGCTATGAAAGGGACACTTGACATCCCATTTTCTAACAACAGCAGAATATTGGCCATCTCTTGTCAGATCCATAATTAGCTCTCTTAGCCCTAGTCTATATTTGCCACACTTTTCGGCAGCAGTCGACTGGAGATACGCAAGGTACATAAAATACCTTCCGTATCTCCCGCCGACTTCCTAACTACCCCTTACACACTGCGCTAAGCCAACTGGAAATGGTGTCCGGTTGATGTAGCGCTACTCCAGTTACGGAGCTGATTCCATGTTCCATTGAGCGCATCTTAACAGACACCAGACTGCAGATTCGCCGCTGTCAGCATAGACATAGCCTCCATTCATGGCTCTCAGGTTTGTGCTCTAGTCACTGGATCAGATGTCCCTCTCCTTCTGCTTTCCATATCAGGCCAAATCCTGACCTCCGTACCCATGCAGGTAAGCCCACTGAATTAAACTGGCTTCAGCGTGTGACTAAGACAAGCAAATTTTAGCCCATTGTCCTGAAATTCATTTAAGGAATTGAAGTCTTAAAAAGACTTAAAGTAAGTCCTGTTATTTCTCTAATATATGGAGCTGTCAATAAAACAGATAAACTCAAAGCAAGATACAGAAGTAACAGATACTTGTCCTTATAATAATGGCTAGTTTGTCTCATATAACTGTCAGAGCCTTTCTATATTTTATAGCTTTTTCCTCCCCTAATCTCATTTCTAAGACTGATAGAACACAGGAACAGTTAAAAACCGAACAACTAAACTCTGTTAGTACCAAAATATTATAAATTAAATTATTTATGCTGATACTATAGGCTCCGATCCAAAAAAGCACTCAAGCTTAATTTCAACCATGTGAGCAGTCCTATTGACATATATGATTAAGTGCTTTACTGGATCAGGGCCATAGGACTCTTCGGACTTTGCTCTGTCTGCTAACGAGTTCATTTACCTGTCCATGGTACTGAAGTCTTCCTGGCAACATAGAGTCCTGCGTGGAGAATTTTCCATCTGGTTTCATGAAGGTACGAATGTTCTGCTCTAGCTATGATTTTCTTTGGCCAAGCATAAGACAGACTCCCCTGCAGACATGCACAATGCTTAGGGAAATAATAGGGCTTTGTAATTCTGCAGCACCGTTCACTCCAGGGGTCTGGCTGAGGTTTACAGAATAATGAATAACACAGAGCTGGTAAATTGGATGCTCCCATTGACTCGGTCTCATCATGTAAGAAGAATGAAATTGAAAAGCAACAAATTTAAAAGTAAGAAAATAATACTCCCTTTTCTCATCACAATGTACAATTTGCCAGTAGATCTCCTTACCTAGGTGATTCCGCCTCTGCAACGGCCTGGTCACTCTTTACTGGGAACTAAGCCCTGTACAGGACCCTTGTCTAATGTGCTTTTCTGCTAACCCGAGACAAATAAGCTGCAGGCCTCAGGTGGTCATTTTGCAACTGATGCTGCAGGCTGCCCACCCATCCACCTGCCAGATGGTGTTTTGTGTTACCATTATGATTCCCACAGCACTGCTAGTTATATGAGACAAACTAGCCATTATTTAAGTGTCAAATATTTATTACTTTTCTACCTTGCTTTGCATTTATCTGTTTTATTGATGGCTCTATGTATTCTCACAGCTCTTCTCTTTTATTCCTGAGGTGGTGAATTGCCTTTAATGTTGCTGTTCCACAGTTTAACGCTAAACTATTCATAGGGTGGCAGCAGCCAAAGAGAAAGAGGGAAGAAATGAAAGACAGCAGTTCCACTCATATCTGTCCTGAGATAGAGGCCTAATAAAAATCTAAGAAGATCTGGGAGGTAAATAGGGATTCTGACTGGAATCCACAAAAGATACACTCACTGATGACATTATTTGTATTGTTACAATATGAAAGAAACATATTTGATTCTGAGATGCTGCATGCTGTCACTTCATGTCTATTTTCAACATCACTCCGTTTCTGTACAAATAACCTATTTATAAGGACTAAAAATTAGGTTTCTTTGAGCTGCGATACCTGCTGATGTTAAACATACTTTGTGTGCTGTTTAAATATGTATTTTATTATACACACACACACAAAAACCCTACATTAAAATAACTTTCTGAACTTTGCCAAGTCACGCGTTCAAAAGTTAGGAAATGCCAAAGGAAAAGTTGCCAATTTTTTTAACATTAAAAACATTTTTCCTTTTGCATCATTTTCAGAAAGGGGTGGGCTATTCTGACTGAAATTAAAAACATAAAAACCCCAAAAAACCCAGGATGAGACAGACACCCAGCTTGAAAAACTTCAGCCCAAAGGATTAAAGTTTGGCAAAATTATAAACAACCGAAGACAAGGTCTTATGATGGAAAGTGTCAAGGAACTTCACTAGTAGGTGGGGCTACCAGCCATCTTTATAATGTGGTGTTATGAGTCCTTTGGAAGTTGTGGTTAACACTATTTTCTCCTCCACCTTCAGTCACCAGAGTCCAGCAACTTTATATTTTCACTGTCAGATGTTTTCTCTCTCTTTTCTGCATTGATGTGCTTAACTGAAGCTGAACACTTTGTGTCTAGTTTTCAGCAATTGCCCCTGGTTTTTGTGGGAGCAATTTTATATCTGCAAAGAACAGCACCTGCATATTTCGTGCTTTCGGTGCCTTGACAGTAAAGGTTGTTAGTCATCTAACTGCCTCTTTGCATAGGCAACTCAATGCCAGGACAAAATAAGAAGCTCAACGGCACCCACCAAAATAGAAGCCAGATTGAGGCTCAGATGAAAATCAGACCCCTAAGTGGCCTTCTCAGAAGCCGCATCAGAGCATAGAGATTACTGGAGCTACATTTTGGGTGCAGTGAAGCAGATGTTTAATGTCACCTACCACAGTTTATTTCAGGATCCGAAGAAAAATATCATGTACAATTGGAACTGAAGGGAGAATTTGGAGAGAGAGAAATTCTGAGCTGAAATTTGGGGCAACAGGGTTAATGTCACAATTCATGGGCTAAGTATCATGAGATGTTTATTGAAAACAAGTAATCAACAATTGCCTGTCCCCAGCATCACGTCAGGGCATTGTCATAAGACTCCACAGGACTAGAACTCAGGTCTGAAGTGTTAACGTGAAACAGACTGCATCAAACTGCCACATAGCACTCCACTTCCTATGACTCACTGTGGACACAGACTACAGGAAGCTCCTCCTCTTGGGTTTGACAGACAGCAGCCCTATGGTGCCTGATTGGCTCCCTGCTCTATATAAACCCAAGGCACAATCCAAGAAGTGTCTGAGCACGTGTGGATTTTCTGTAACTGCCACAGCCAGACCTCCCCTTGGTCTTGACTTCCTGGCTTGACCTAATCTTGACTTGGACTTCACCTCCTGACTCAGATCCTGAAAGCTGACTCTGACCCTTGCTATCAATCCTGGACCTCACTACAAACTACTCAGCTCCTCATAGGCTCAAGTTCGCCCTTCTTCTGATGCTTGGCCCTGGCTGCCCTTGTTGGAATCCTAACAATTGGGTCATGGGTAGCATAGAGAATGCCACTGCCAAACCATATTCAAGTTCTTCAGCACATTGGAGACCTCCTGTTGAATGCTACTCTGGCACAAGTTTGCTTAGGGTGGGAAAATTGATAGGATCACATACACCATGGTACCCACGCTGCCCTGAAAAGTAACTGTTTCTCAAAATTCAGAACCAGAGTAAAATCCCCTTCTCTTTATGGTGCTGTGCATTTTATGCCTGCTTCTGCATTTTTTCCACACGTAAGACATCTGACATCAGTGATGCTGCCTGGGAAACACATACAGCATGCATGAGTCTTGTGCGAATTAAGAAACTCAGTGAAGCTGGGTAAGGAAAAGGTTGATGGAAGATAACAAATATTCTTGGCACATCCTAGGGAACTCCTGCAACAGACAGAGTGATGTTCCTATGTAAATGTATTAAAAACAGATGAGTAAGTACCTGCCATTTGATTTGTCTGTTGAGCAGTATCTGTATATTGGCAGAATAGAAAAAAATGGATGGCACAGTAATTCTTGGAAGAATTGAAGCTACAACAACCTGGTGGAGTTATTGGCTAAAACATAAATATTGACGACAGTTTTAAAATGCGGTGGTGGGGGAAGCAACGGATTATAACTAAGGTTATTACCATGGCAGGAAGAAACCAGTAACCAGGCAAAGTAGCCAGGCATTATATTGACAGTTGTGTTCTATAGTTTCTTTATAATTAACGACCTCGGTAATGGGTGGCTCATAAAATTATTGCAAAGCATTTAAGATTGTTCGGGATGGATTGCTGTCTATTTCTGACAGTAGGATTTTGCCTTCGAAGGGCCAAATCAATCCATTAAAGTCAATGGAGCATTTTACAAAAACGCAGGATCGAGCCCGGAGTGTGTCTCATGTTTTGGGGCCCACGCTCGGCGTGAGGCGGCATCAGGAAAAAACATGTCCCCGTAGTAGAAAATAATGCGCAATCAGTTGCATTGTTGGAATTGTGCCTTCCACTGAAACATTCGGCACTGGCCACGATTAGAGGCTGGATATTAGGTTAGATAGGCCACTGGTCTGTTCTGATATGGACATTTTTATTTTATTACTGTGCAAAATACGGGGCTGCTGTATGAGTTAATGAATCCTACATATGCCATGTGTTCGTTCAGTTGTTGTGAGGGGGATCTCCTGTTGGACTGTGTGCTGTTCATCTCTTCTGTTAGGAAAAACAGAAAGTGAAGCTGTGAGTAGAGGCAAGACTGATCTGGGTAAATCACCTCAGGGTGGTTAAGAAAAGATGGCTGCCTTATTAACTGTAAAAACCTGCTGTCTTTGGCTCTAGCCAGGTTGTGCAACCGTTTTGCCTAAGAGCAAAAGAACACTAAACAGGTTTAAAAAATCCTTTTGTAGAGAGTGAGATGGTCAGGAGCTGTCTGGGATCAGGCCAGCACAGAGCGACTCTGAATAAACTGGACCTACATGGCTAACGCTAGGGGGTGAGGCCTGTTTTATTGATTTAGAATTCTACTTCTCTGATGCTCTGAAGGGTTCTCTTCAGAATAAATAATACTATTTTGCAAAGTTCATGCGGTCACTCTGTGTGGATCACTAGTCACAGATTCCAACGAACAGAACTGCAGATGTTCAACGTAAGCCAAGCCTGCCGTGGTGATCAGTTAGTGCACAGGGACCTGTAATCCAGGGCCCAGTCTGAGAATGAGCAAATGGATTACTTTCCCCGAGAGAGGTGTGCTCTCAGACAGGGCGGTCAGATGCCAGGCTGGCTAAATGGCTATTACTAACTGCTAAACAGTCTTATTTTAACTACTGCTGCAGTTTCTTTCTTAGTTTTAATACAACAGCAGTTTATTTTTGTTGTTTCACAATTCAGTCTTTAACGATCACTGTCTATTTCCCTGGTGCCCCGAGGGGAGTGTACTTTGCACTACAGATGTGTCACAGAGCCACTCTGCTTTGATGGACTGTCTGACAGCCATATCTAGAATTACAGAGTGTCTCATGAACAGTTCAAACAGTGGTGACTAAAGATGGCAGGGATGAGTTCGTGGCTCTAATCCACAGCAATAATGATACATACAATAATATCAAGTGCTGCATATCCAGGGGTCTCTGTTATACCTTTTGTGAGTTTGAAAAGAAGTGTATAAACTCTAATCGATTGATTGATTTATTTCTTAGAAATGGCTTGTTTACTAATCTCTGTATAGGCACAGGGCAGTTGGCTTCTATTTGTGTGGGTTTTTATTCCAAAATAAGATAGGTGCACCCTTTACAGGCAAATCTATCTATCTATCTATCTATCTATCTATCTATCTATCTATCTATCTATCTATCTATCTATC
>ML686047.1:241587-268829 GCA_007922175.1 Pelusios castaneus
ATCTATCTATCTATCTATCTATCTATCTATCTATCTATCTATCTATCGAAGAGAAGACTGAGGGGAGATTTGATAGCAATCTTCAACTACTTGAAGGGGTGCTCCAAAGAGGAGGGAGCTAGGCTGTTCTCGAGGGTAACAGAGGACAGAACAAGGAGCAATGGTTTCAAATTACAGCTGGGGAGGTCAAGGTTGGATATTAGGGAAAACTTTCTCACCAGGAGGGTGGTGAAGCATTGGAATGGGCTATCTAGGGAGGTGGTAGAATCTTCATCTTTGGAGATTTTTAAGGCTCGGTTAGACAAAACCCTGGCTGGGGTGATTTAGTGGGCATGGTCCTGCTTTTTAGCAGGGGGTTGGACTAGACGACCTTGTGAGGTCCCTTCCAACCCTATTATTCTATGATCTCAACCCATAAGAACGAGAAACAATTATATAATAGCTTCCCCGTGGTAAAACCCATTCACTTCCAGTCCTGGCGTTTTAATAGCTATCAGACATTAAAAAGACATTACAACCCTCACATCCGTTGTACTGGGTTTTGACATTAGTCCAGGATTCAACTCTAATGTAATTTTCAATCCTGGAGTTCCAGTACTTGTTACTTTCTATAACCACAGAGGCAATATCACCACAGTAATGGGAAGAAGTGAAATAACAGTATTAGCTGATTCACTTTGAATTGTAGAACTGATTTCAAAATGGGAACTAACCAGGCCCTCCGGCTCAACAAAACCCTGGCTGGGGTAATTTAGGGGGAGTTGTCCTGCTTTTTAGCAGGGGGTTGGACTAGATGACCTCGTGAGGTCCCTTCCAACCCTATTATTCTATGATTCTATGATTCTATCTATCTATCTATCTATCTATCTATCTATCTATCTATCTATTGTACTGTAGGGTCCTCAGTAAAGGCATGCACCAACTTCTATTCACACTGCAAAGCCTTCCATCTGAGACTCTCAATGCACTTTGCAAATGTAAATTGCCATTGTGAACAAGAAAGCATTATTCTCATTTTACAAAAGAAATAAACTGAGACACAGAGATTAACCCTATGTTTCCTTGCATATCTACCAGTTCTGGATGCCTCCGGGTTTCTTATGGTTTTTTGGTGTTTGGTTGGTTAGTTTTTTTGAATGCCCAACTTGAGACTCCCGGGACTGGATTTTCAGAAGAACAGGACTACTCCACTCTGACTTCAATGGGTACTTTGAGTGCTCAGCACTATGGAAAATCAGGCTCAACACATGTCAAATAGGGCACTCAAAAAACTAAGCTATCCACAATTAGTGGCCTCTTCTGTAAGATTCCATGTCTTGCCCAAAGCGGCATATTGAGTCAGAGACGGTTTGGAGTGGAAACCTGCAGGTTAACCATTAACCATTAGACATTGCTAGTGTAAGTTAGAAAGAGAAAGTTAGCCTGAAATCCCAGTGTCTAGATACTATGGGTATAGGGAGGAACTTTGGCCTTCCTCGGAGCTGGAGCCCGAGGAAGGGCCTGAATGCCCCTCCTGGACAGAGCCAGGCATTACAGGACTCAGGCCCTGGAAGTGGAGGGGCAGAGGAGGACAGGAAGGGGAAATATAAAAGACCAGCCCAGCAGCTCAGTAGGGTTTAAGCTGCCACAGGGGAAGGATGCTCCATCTCTGAGGCTGCCAGGCAAGGGAGATCTGAACCCCAACACGCCCTCCAGCCTATCTAGCTTACCCAGCCCTAGTGACTGGGGGGGGATGCCGGGAACTGTGGATTGCGGGAGAAGTCCCACAGCCCACTGGAACCCTGAGGGGCTGCCCCTCACTGGGGACCCATCAGAACTAGAGGAGGCCAATGACCCCTGCGACCTGGAGGAACAGCTGGCTGTTGAGGGACCCTGTGATCTGAAGGAGCTGCCATCTGCCGATGGACCCGAGGAGTTCCCAGTCTTGCCACCCATGGACAGCGAGGGCTTAGTCCGGATGCCATGGGCTGTCTACCCTGAGGACCCAGAGCAGCCCCCTTTGGAGACAAGTACCAGGCTCCATGTGGGAAGAAGTAACCCAGGGGAAGCTGACCCCAGTTTGGCTGAAAACTGGCACAAACAGGTGTCAGGGCATGCGGCTGGAGCCCCGCTGACCCAGTTGCTGACCCCTCTACCACTGGTAGGGCCCTGGGCTGGGACGCAGTGGAGTCGGGTGGGCCTGCGTCCCCCTTCCCCTCTTTCTCAACCACCCGGAGTGTTTAAGCCCTCCTGCCATAGCTGCTGAGGGTTTTGAGTGGTGTTCCCACACCTATCTAGGCCTGCTACTCATCCCAGACCGGGGGCTACTGACTCTGGGGGTGCCTGTCCCACCCTGCCTGAGGGCCAGGAGTTACTGACTCTTGGTACTGGTTCTGCCTGATCTAGCAGACAGGTTGACAGTCAGCGTGCTTGTGAGAGTCAATCACAGTCTACTGATTGCAATGGCTATTTTTTCCCCAGGGCCAGACTCACCAGAACTGTAGTCTTCCTCAAAGCCTGGGCCCGAGGAAGGGCCTGGACACCTCGGACCACCCACGACCAGCCTACAATTGGGCATGATCCAAAGCCTAATGGAGAAAAAATGTCCCATTGACTTTGGACGAGAACCGATGTGTGGACACAATGAAATACATTCTCAGTACACTGTACTGAATGAGGAGTGAGAAATGAATTCCAATTTTCTCCATGCCTTACATCTTTTCAAAAAAGAAAAGTAATGCACCCTGACACATTATTCTGCACATCATCTCCCACTGATAGCTTATTTATTACCATGAAGCTGTACTATTCCCTGGCAGCTGGCAGTGCCATGTAGTAGCACTGAGTTTACTCTTTTCTGACAGGTGCACACTTCTGCAGTCAGGCTTCCTTTTCATTTCCTTTTCAGAATCAACACAAATTCACCCTGGAAACCTATCAAGCAAACATTTTGTCAAACTCAAGCAAGCTGCCAAAGGAGGCTCTTTTCTTTTCTCCTTTCATTATTTTCCTGGCAAGCTCGACAAGAGCTGTTTTTCCTAACTGCAAAACCTACTTCTGAAAAATAAGAAGGTGGCCCCACCATGTGTCTAGCATGACTCACTGCTCTAATTCCAAATGTCAGAAATGCTGGCAAGCCATCTGAACCTCCAACACAACACATTCGTTTCTCCCAAGGCTGCTTGGCTTGATTGCATTTTAATAGTGTTGTTCAGATTGAGTTATTTGCCCAGGCCAGGGGCTGGGGGAGGTCTGGGATAACTGCATTCTAGAAACAAGACCAACAAGTAGGGTACAATCTGGAGCACTACCAAGGCAAATTGTTGGGGCTCATTGTAGTCCATATAGCTCACAACAAATTAGAGAAGAGAAATATTGCCCGGGTGGTAGTGGGTTGAGGTTTTGGACCTGTATAACACTTAGAGATCATGCTGAATAGCCATGCTTTCTGTACATGTATTCGGGATTTAGTTTGAGTGCTTCTCCAGCGCTGTCCAGCTTTAGCTGGGGCGCCCTGTTCTTCATCTGGGAGCTCAAACCCACACGTAAGTTTAAGTTATTATGACTAGAATACAGGACTAAGAATCAGAATTGGGCACCCTACTGTAGTATGAATACTGGACTTCCCTTCATTAGTCAAAAGGCTCATTATCGCCAAATTTCACCATGGGCCTTATTGGCCCTGTCATCAGGCTGTACTGTACATAAAAATCCTTAAAATATCACAGCAAAAAAATCCTGTGTGATTCTAAAGAAACTTCCCTGCCGAATGAAGTACTCCTGAAAGGACACGTGATGCCACCATGGGATTAAACCAGGTCAGCTACTCCATCAATGACTCATTCACCTGTTCCCCCACCAACGTGATAAATGCCATCATGTGTCAACAATGCCCCTCTGCTTTACACATTGACTAAAGTGGCCTGTCTCCGCACAAAAGAATAAAGAGGCACAAATCAGACATCAAGAATGGTAACATTAAAAAGCCAGTAGAGCAGTGGTTCTCAACCTTCCTAATGCCGCGACCCTTTAATACAGTTCCTCATGTTGTGGTGACCCCCAACCATAAAATTATTTATATATGTGTATTTATATATGTGTTTTCCGATGGTCTTAGGCGACCCCTGTGAAAGGGTCGTTCGACCCCCAAAGGGGTCCCGACCCACAGGTTGAGAACCACTGCAGTAGAGGAACATTTCCATCTACCCTGACATTCTGTTAAAAAACACGCTAGTTACAGGACTTCAGCAAAAACACTTCCAAAACAGATTGGCATGTAAAACTGCAGAACTGGGATTCATATACAAACTAGATACCTTCACACTGGGTTTGAACAAGACTCTAAAATGGCTGGGTCATTACAAAAGGTGATTTCCCTTAAATCACCCTTCTCAACTCCTGCCTCGCTATTCCACAGTTTGAATCCAAACATCTTATTTACTTTAAGAGATAGGTTAGCATTCTATCCCTCTAGATCTGTTTGAATTAACATTGTGACCCACCCTTCTCTGTCTCTATATATTTACATCTAACAGCTATTTTTCTATTTCATGTATCTGACAAAGTGCGATTCTGCCCATGAAAGCTCATGAGATAAATAAATTTGTTAGTCTTTAAAAGTGCCACAAAACTCCCTGTTTGTTTTGCGCCTGAGAAAGTACATGAATTTATAAGATAGAATGTGCTCTGTTCCCAAATTCTGCTCATGACACATTTCGTTGATTTGCTGAAACGGTCTGTTGCCCCAACCTGTATGTTCACACAGAGCTGCAGTCATTTGTTTCACTAGTCTATTTCCAAATTCATTTCCTAGTTCTTTAAATTCCACCTTGCAGCAGCAACATGCTTCATCACCTCATTCATTTGCAGTGCTGTTTGAATCAAAGACTGGCTGCTGAGCTGTGACATGTGCCTTTCCACTCTGCAGGATTTTGCCTCAGTGCCCATGGCACCACACTTCATCTTGCTCACTGACGTCAGAACAAACCTATCTGATCTTCTAGGAAGAGTCGCAGACACATACAAATTGGAGAAATATTCAACCTGCAGGGGAGAGGCAGAAAAAAAGAAATATACGCATCAAGCTCTTCTGCAGCCCTGTCAACTAGCTTTTTGGTGGCTCCCAGGAGTGAAAACAGTGAGACCACCCACTGGGATGCTGCTCTGGGCAGCACGGCAGCTGCCCGAGAAGATCCTGGCTGGGGAGATGGCTTCTGCTCCCTGCACAAGTAAGCTGGAAATGTTCTGGGGGGTCCAGCTCACTAGTCCTGTCTCTGGCAGCTGAACCCAGGCAGATTCAGGTTCTCACAGGCAGCTGCCACGCTGGAGGGGGCTGGTTTCATACACCTTTAGAAGTGACTCCCACGCCCAGCCCGGATCCAGATGCCAGGGAGAGCGGCTGAACGTGGAGGGGGTGGGGGGTGCACAGTGGGAGAAGGACAGAGCTCTCCCCTTCTGCAGGTAACGTTGGGCGAGGAGAGTGTAGTGTGTCCATGGGCTGGGCGCAGGGTGTCGCTGTACAGAGGAGACACAACTGGTCACATGTCCTGTCCTCGCCCATAACCCACCTCTGTCTGCTTCTGCTCCACCCCTTCCCTCAAGACCACATTTCACCTGAGAGCACCCACAGGCAAACACGGTTCAGTATCTCGATTCCCAGTCATTTCAACAGCCTTGGTTAGAGGACTCGTCTTTTTCAGCTTGCAGGACTTCTGGCCTGGTGCGGCTGTCTACTATGGATGCCAAGAGAGCATCTTCTCTCACCTAGCATCTTTCCAAACTCACTGTTTGTCCCAGATTCAGAGTGAGCTCATGCGGTTCTTGCTTTCCTGTGGACTTCCCAACCCCCTGCGGATTTGTATGTAAATGGCGCTTCCATGGTTTTGGGTCACACTTTGCTTAATTTCATTGGAGACCGACGGATAGCTAATTGCCTTCTTGCCTGGGAGGGAACCTGTTTCTCCACGTAACTGATCAGACTTTAAAATATAATATCACTGAGTATCCATAATTCCTCTGTGAATACATACATTGATCATCGGCGTGTCATTAGCGTTCAGAAAAGACGTCATTTGATTTTATAACGCAGTGATATTGTATACAATCAGTGGATTCAATTACTTATCAATTGAGATTCAGGCCCCCACCCCTTTGTAGAGCCCCGTAAAGTTTCTCTCCTCCTAGGGTGTAGATGTCATTTCATCTTCCCCTTTTCCCACTCCCACCCGCTTTGTTTACCTTATATATAAATAAGCCTTCGTTATCTCTACCTGATGATGAGGATGAACTGACAAACAAGGATACATTTCTGTGTGTAGGGCAGACTGGACTTGTGCAGGGATTGCCAAACACATTTAAAAAAACCTATAGCCCAGCCTTTTGTACTGACCTTGTAAGTACATCATGCAGGAATATTAATGGCCAGTGAGTTTCTAGTTTTCCAACGGTGTTTTACAGGGGGCCGTTTCAGTACAGATCATGACAACAATGTTAAGTGTAATGAACGTCGGGCCTAAGAACCACAAAGTACTGAACCTCTAATGGGTCTTCACAAGGGGGCACAATGTAGCAGCTCCAGATAAAATAGGTGGACGTATCGTTGTATTTGCAACCACAGTGGCAAGTGAAAAGTAAGTTGCAGAATTCCTTTCCTTTATTCTATAAGTTAATTCAGACATGCTTGTTGATACTTCTGCTCTAGAGTCCCTCCGCACAACACCGCTGTCCAGGCACAGCCACGGTGTGTGTGGCCTGCTAGGGTGAGTTGGTGGGGAAAGGCAAGAACTGGGTCAAGGCTTGCAACGTTTCATTGAGATCTCTGTGGCTACAAGGACATCCTATGGACATAAAGTGTTCTGAATACCCCACATCCCCTGTGCAACCTACTCGTAGGTGTCTATATTTCTACGGCTGGTCTGCAGTCTCTTTCTCCCACAATTCCAGTGGAATGAAAGGCAGATAATTCTACCTCTGTTATATAGTTCTCTCTTCTAGCATGAATGAAACACGGAAAAGCAGATACCTGTGTCCTGATAACTTGGGGCTGGGCCAGGTGTCACCGTCATATTTAAAAAAAATTAAGGGTGAACGCATGCACACATTTACCGGAGGTTCCTTCCCCTGAATCGGGCTTGTCCATGTTTGGCTGGTGGGACTGGATAGACAGCAGTGGAGTCTTTGAAAGATTTTGGCTCATGGCATTGCTGGATTCCCTCCCTCCCCTCCCCGCCCACTGATTCATGTCCTTTCTCCTCTTCCTTGCTGTTAATGGGAGGGGTCTCTGTTTACCAAGGTATCCCAGGTGGTCTGTGGCGTGTCGGTGGGGTTTCCACCAAGCGTGGCATGCAGTACATTGTAAAAGCAGTAGATCTATGGCTTGGCACCCAATTGACTCGATCTCCCATCGGTATGTCTGCTGCAGGTCCCTTGCTTTCACACAGCACTGCTGATGACCTTTATCATATCCTTCCACCTGCATCCCCTGTGCAACCTCCTCGTAGGTGTCTACGTCTTTAAGGCTGGTCAGGAGCTACGCTTCCACAGCCTCCTTCCCCACAGTTCCAGGAGATCAGATAATACCTCCGGTTTCCATGAGCACGTAAGTGGCGTAGTCAATTGCGCATAAGAAGGAAAAGCAGCTAGATGTGCTCGCCAAAATGGGCAATCAGGAAAAGGCATTTCAAAAATAGTTTTTAAGGCGTGGTTGTGGAGACCCACCACTAGCAGTGTTGATGGTCCAGGCCCATGTGCTGTGCAGCACTCGGATCCATGTGTTGTACAGCACTTGGGAGAAGTAATGGTTAAAGGGTAACTATAGAGCAAGGATGCAAGGTCAGAGAAATAGCTGCGGCGTGGGAAACCAAGGAATCAGTTTGAGCAAGGAACCAGTTTGGTAAATAAGAACTCAGCACAGCTGCATGATAAGAAGTTGTGATTAGGCCAAGAACTGAAACCTTGTTGATTTAGATGTGAACCTGTGAATGTGGAAAATTACCAAGTATACTATCTGTAGGGTATAAGAATGGCTGTAAGCTGCTAATAAAGTGATTTCGTGCTTGCATCAGCCGGAGTCCGTGCCTTCATACACCACACGTGGTGATTAAATTTCTTCGGGCATAAGCTGTCGTGGGCTTCAACCCACCTGGTGTTGGAATGGGGAATTGCTCAAGAGTCCCCCATCTGGTGGTCTGTGCTCTGTCTCTAGTCCAGATCTCAGCCTTCCATCCGAGTCCTCTCAAGTTCTCCCTTTCTAGGTATGCTCCAATCCCAGGCAGGCCCATTTCAACGCAGTGGCCACCCCTAGTCCTTGTGCCGCCTATAGGCAGTTCAGGGGAGGCGGGAGGGGCCTTGGCCCACCCACTTCTCCAACCCCAGATCAGGGACCCTATGCATCCCGACTGAGCACTGTCTTGACCCCCACTGCAGCTCAGGCCACAGTCTATCTGGTCCCCTAGGTGATATCCACACCTCCACAGGTACCTTCTCCTTTTATCAGGGAGTCTGTGTTCCACCTGAGCCATATCTGTCTGCAGTGTGCTGTCCTTGATTCTGCTCCAGTCTCCAGCACACCTTTCCTCTCTGAAGGTCAGAAGCAGAGTGTCCGGGTTCAGGCGTGGAGTTGCTTTAGTGCTGGATCTTTTGGTGAGGTGATACCTGTTGGCTGGTGAGTCAGATACGGCCTGATCTATGTGTTCTAACACAGATGTGCAATGATTAAAATGTGAATATTAGCATCATTAACCATTTCACTGCTGATCAAAGCATGTGAGAGAATAGAGGGGCAATTAGATTATGAAGATTTGCCTAGTCTTCTATGAGCAATGTCTCACTTTGGTATTGTAAGTGGCTCAACCTGCTCATCAGCATCCCCTGCTCTACCCTCTCTCATCCCTCTCGTTTGGGAACACTTGGTGCGGTACTTTGTTCCTTTGGAACATGCCAGCTGGCCAAGACACTTGCTGAAAAAGACAGAGGCAGCTTTTGGGGTAGATGAGGCAGGCACACGCTTAGGGCCCCGAGCAGTAAGGGGCCCCATCAGCTGCTTTGCCTACCCCAAAGGCCACATCTGCCTCAGTTGGCAGTAAGAGGAGGAGCTGGCCCCTGGGGCTTGTGGCGGAGCTCAGGGACCTGAAGGGCTGGAGTCATGGACGGGGCAGGGGCCAGAACTGGGGGAAGGAACATGGGGCTGTGGCGGGGGGCCAGCAGTGGGGTGCAACAGAGGGGGCCCCGCAGTGGGCCTTCGCCAGGGCCACCAATAGCCAAAGGCTGCCTCTGGAAAATGGCTAGGAGGAGTAAAGCTTGAAAGCAAAGCAAAGCCTGAACAAAACATTATTAACTTGTGCATTGCATGGTTCCCAAACTAAACTTGAATTCTCTTTGAGAGGAGACTTGTAAGCCACTTTCTCCCTCCCAGTGCATCGCTTCATATATTGATATACTCCCCAGGTCCTTTCGATAGCAAAGCTGTCTCTTAAAATGAGCAGCATTACATTTCCAGGAACCATGTGTTCATGAATTGCAAAAGCCAATATATGAATGGGAACAAGAAATTCTGCAGTTATGTTGTGAATGAAGCAGCATGCTGGCTGATTGGCCCATTCAGAGGACCTGTGTAGTCCGTGGAATAAAGGCCACGTCTTAACCAAATCAATTTTGAAGATTAGCAGGTACATGGAAAAAGAATTTAAAGAGAAACATTCAGTAGCAAGTGTAGGCAAAGAATGTTATATAAGCTTATGTAAAATGAATAATCAGTATCTAAACAGCCTTAAACATTGACTTCTGTCAAGATTATAACTTATAATGAAGTTGGAGGGTATCTAATAACCGTACTGCAATCTTTTTCAACTGGCTCGTGTCTCTGTTTTGGGCAAGCACACAGTATATCTCTGGTTTATCCAATATAATGTATTTTTATACAGTGGACTTACCCCTGCACAGGTGTAAATCAGAAATCATTCTGTTAAATCAGTAGTGTCAGGCCACTGTAAATTAGCAAGAGAAGAATTAGGTCCAGTATTTTAAATAACAAAATACCTCACAAAGAAAAAAGGGGAGGATAAATTTAGCTTTAAGGTTCAAAAATACAGTGTCATTTTCACAACAAAAATTGATCAGTCAGAATTAGGGTGCATCTACACTTACAAAATAAGTGGACTTAAGGAGGCTTAAGTAGACTTAATTTACTCCGCATCTACACTGGGCTTTCCTTAATTTGACTTAAGCTGTTCCTTAAGTCGAATTAAGGAAAAGTTAGTTCGAATTAATAACACCTCGTTTTAATTCGAACTAGCACTTAAGTCGACTTTATTAAATCGACTTAAGCCAGTGGAGAAGTGGAATAGTGCCTAGTTGGACTTTTTAAAGTCGACTTGAAACGTTAAGTTGACTTAATAAGGCCAAAAAGGGGCCACATTTACATTTGAAAAGTTAAGTCGACTTTTGTTAAGTTGACTTCATAAGGTCTACTTTAAGTCGACTTAAAGTCGACCTTATTAAGTTGACTTCATAAAGTCGATCTAACTTTTCAAGTGTAGACATAGCCAAAGTGTTTCCCCTTTGTTACAAAATAGAAAACTCTCCAAAAATACGTGGAGGTGAGGGGGATCACTGAATTCCTCATCTGAAAATGAGCCAGTCAGTGGAAAAATCATATTGCTTTAAAATTAATCACTTATTATACACAGTGCAATTTTGAGTGAAATTAATTTTCTGCAAGAATAGATTAGCACTGAAATCATGGCGGTAATCTCATTTTGCATGAAATTTCAGATATGAATACCCTACCTATTAGAGCATACTAGAAAACAATATCATGAAAAAGTAATGCAATACAGGCCATTAAAGGTGTGCAGCCAGGGTGGAAGTGGCTAATCATAGATGGAAGATTAACCTGAAGCCAAAACTACTTCACACTTGGCTGAAAGTTATTTTCAAGGCACTCAGGGAGAAGACTTTGAGATACTATGAGTAAAACTTAAATGTAATAGGATCCATTCATAATCCATTCTTAAAGGTATTTGTTATTATGGAAAAAAACCCATCAACATCTTCCTAAAACCCTTTTTACAGTGGATCATCTGCTGTTGAGATCAGAAATGGCACTTAGTATTACCTTGTGACTCACTCACCCGGCCATATGGTATCATGTGCTGTGTAAAGCCTTACAGGCAAGGGAATGAGATGGTGCGTGGCTAACCTGGAGGTACATAAAGTAAACAAGTAGCCTGGTGAAGGTTGACCAGATGCCCCTGCAACTATTTGGTCTCTCGAATCTTAATCTCTCTGCTGATTCTGACTGTAGTATAGGATTTAAACATAGCAAAGAAACTGAAATTAAAAGGTAACCGTCTTTGACTCTTAATTTCCCCACCCGTAACTGACTCTCATGACAGATGCCTTTAGTAGGAGTTTGTTCCTGTTGCCAGTATGCCACATTAAAGGCCTGAACTCCTACAGAGGCAGGGGGACTTCTGGGTGTGCAAGAAATGCAAACGGGCTCAGTGTCTTGCTACACATTCTCTACCAACAATAACCACTGAAAAACAGAGGCCCAGATCCACAAAGTAGCATCAACGATGGGAAACTGAGCATAGCAATGCTTAACTTTTACGCTGCTAGAATATCACGGGAGCAATGCTGAGATTCACACACCTTGGCTGTGTCTACACTCGGCCAAATAAGTCGACTTAGCATGTCCACACTCAAAAATTAAGTCGACTTCAAGGGGACCCTGCCAAATCGACTTAGAGCATTCACAGTGGATGCTTAAGTCGACTTCTAGGGGCTAGGAGGACCTGGGACTGGTCCACGGTGGCAGGGGGGACACCCCTTGTCAAGTACAAGGGGGATCAGCATTTGCCTCATTGTATCTGGGTACAATGGGGGCTGAACAGGACAGGGACATTGGCAGGGCATAGGAGCGGGGTGGGCAGGGCTGTGTCCTGCCCTGTGGGTGGGACATGCCAGGCTCTGCTGTGCCAACCACCCTGGCAGGGAGGGCAGTGAGAGAGCCCTGGGAGCCCTTTAGGTCGACTTAAAGTCGATTTAGGGCTAATCGACGCCTACACTGGCTATGTCAACTTTATAAAGTCGACTTAACCAGTAAAATCGACTTTAAATGAGGTTTTATACAGTTGACTTTAAATTTCCTTAGGTCGACTTAAGCAGCAGCTTAAGTTAACTTAAGGAAAGTGTAGTGTGGACGCAGATTAAATTAAGTCAATTTAAGCAAGTTTAAATTGACTTAATTTGTAAGTGTAGATGCACTCCTTGAGTTAGGCACCTAGGCTCGCTATACAATGTGTGGGGTGAGAGAGGCTCCTAAAATAATGAGATTGTGATCACAAAAGCCAGCACAGTGAGTGGAGAACTGCTGGTGCTAGCCAGTGTCAGATGCCAACAAGAGGCGTCTGTCCTATGCCCCACCCATCTCAGGGATTTCAGTGCCGATCTCAGCCAAAAATCCATGAACTGGACCCCACTCCCTGGAGTCAGCCAGCTTAGGCATTTAAATAATTTCTCCTCCAATGCCTCTGTCACACCACACAATGGCTGTAGCGTTGGGGGAGGAGAAGGGAGAGCTGCCTCCCTTAGAACCCTTAACCCAGTGATTAGCGCACTCACTTGTGACTTGGGAGCTCCATGTTTAATTCCCCCCTCCGCCTGGGATCCAGAAAGGATTTGAATTGGGGATCATGATGGAGAGGCTGTGGAGCAAATTTGAGTGAATGGAGCTGTGCTGTGGAGTTGTAAAGCAACTAAGGTTCAGTCTGGTCATCACTTCCATCATGAAGAGGTGCTGGGCCAAATCTAAATAGGAAACATCCTAGTGATACCTCCACCATCGTCTGCTGACTTGGCCAGAAACCCGCCACCCTAAACAGGTGTCTAGTTTCTCTATGGCTAGAAAGGCCCCTGGATCTCTGCATAATTAAGCAAGGTTGGATATTAGGAAAAACTTTCTCACTAGGAGGGTGGTGAAGCATTGGAATGGGCTGTCTAGGGAGGTGGTAGAATCTCCATCTTTGGAGATTTTTAAGGCTCGGTTAGACAAAACCCTGGCTGGGGTGATTTAGTGGAAGTGGTCCTGCTTTTTAGCAGGGGGTTGGACTAGATGACCTCGTGAGGTCCCTTCCAACCCTATTATTCTATGATTCTATGAACTCCTCCCCCCCACATTACTCTCTGAGCATGGGGGCTGTTGGGGGCCAGATCAGTAGACCTACTTAGTAAGTAGATCCATTGCCCCCCAAACCCCGTGTAGAGAGGCCGCAGCCACGTTGATTCAGTTGTAAATATTATTCTAGAATGAGTGGGTGGAAAAACTGCAGGTACGGTGGCAGTCTCTGACCATGTCTATCATTTTGATTCAAGTCATGTGTTGATCTTGTCAGCCTGGCTGCATATCCCAGCTTGGGTAACACATGGCAGTGCTTCTCAGCCCCAGAGCATCACATCTTCAAACTGTAGTGATCCTTGGCTGTTGTGGGGGATTTGTTTGGATGGCTCCTTTTTAATTAAAGAAGCAGTAACTATATTAACCAATAATACCTGCCTAAAGAGACCAAAGGGGGTCAGAATTTATCAAGTAAATTGATGACAGGGGCGGGGTTAAAGGGATACTGCCAATTTTAAAAAAGGAAGCCAGCCAAGAGGATCTGGACAGGATTCTAGTCAGAGGCTCTACAGTGAAACCAAGAAAGTCAAAATAATATTGTTGTTTTTTGTTTAAGTTCCTCATTCAGTCTTAGAACAAGGTGACTTTGTGGTTCTTTGCAATGGTACATCACTCCCTTCTTAAACCCCCAGTTGTCTTAATATCTTATTTGCAGCAAGGAAAGCTGCTGCTTCGTCTTTTCTTATGCACAGTAACTAGCTCCCTCCCTTGCCAGGTAATTGCAAAATGGCCATAGAAGAAACTTAATAGCTCTGTTTGGTTTAGGCAGCCTGCACATTTCAGGTCACAGAAAGGCAAAAAAATAAAAAAGTTTAATGCCTTTCCAGTGGGGAGTTATACTTGACTGGCTGTACCATTTAAAAGAAAACTATTTTAATGGTCATTTTGTGGTCCAGTGTGTTCCAGCTGGATAATGTTAGAACTAACCTGGAGTGAGATGCGGGGGGAAACCGTGGTCACATTTATGGAATTAATACGTACTAAAACCTGACATCCTGTGATCTGTGTGGTGTTGCTGTCTGCCTGACCAGGGCCAATAAAGGATATTTCCTCACCCACCTGGTCTCATTATGGGATCTGGCAGTTAAATATTTATCCTTCATGTGCGGTGTCAGATATTCAATATTCTCTTCAAGAAGATTGTGATTTGCTGCCAGGGAAACCAAATTATGACGATATAAACTGCGGGTCAGAGAAGTTATCGAATTCTAGCAAATGTGTACGTCTTTACAGTATAAAGAGTTCATAAAGAAAGAAACTGCATGTTTTCCTTGTCTGAATGTGACAGAAAGCCAATCCGCTATTTCTGTTCACTGCTCAATTTGAAGAACCAAATCTTTCAGAAAAAAATAATTTGTCATTAGCTATGACTAGACTACAGCTTAAATTGACAAATTATGTCTTTCGGAGTATGAATTAGCCACCCTTGAGCAACATGATGGATGCCAATTTAGTGCTGGCCATACCCAGGGCTTGTGTCAATGGGAGAGCCTCTGTAGCTGACATATCTACGGCCGCTTTCAGGGGCTGGAGTAATTAAGCCGATGGAAGCGCTCTCTCTCCCATCCACTTAAAGCAACTCCACTAGAGAGCTTACAGCTGCACAGGGGTTTGTCTCAAGTATAGCTGTGTCCTTTCAATACTTGCTATTTGCGTTTAGAAAACATTCATATTTGTCATATTCTAGGTATTCCCTGCAGTAAATAAGGAAGGCATAAGAGCATCTCTCCCTGGTGCATTTACTTAACTCTTTTTTTAAAAGTACATATGCAAGAACAACCGTTAAACCTGTTTCCCTTTTTATCTGTCCTTGAACTCCTCAAACTCCCAGTTCACTTTTACACTGTGGTTGTATAATTTGATGCCAATTATGTTATGCAAAGTTCCCCTTTGAATGCTCCACTCTATTGTTATGATCTCATGTTTCCTGCAGCATCATGTATCTGTGCCCATGTTACATAGCATGTTACATAGCTCAGACTGTCTCTAGCACAGAGGCTGGAGAATTACATGACAAAGGCAATGTAAATTGACCTCCTTGACTCGGGTAGGAGGAAGGAGGGGTTAAGGGGGGTTGAAAAAAGAGAGAGAGAGTTTGAACTAGGATGAGGTTGCTGGCTTTTGCCATGGACACTCCATCTTGCAACATTCTCCAACTTTAAGCAAGATCTGGGCCCTGCCTTGTAATAGGCAGAGAATGGCTGTAAAAACACCGAACAGCCGAACACCTTGCACATAATCTTGGACTATGAGGTCAGTTTAAGTAGAGATATTAGATTAACATGTGGTTTATACCTTCTATTTGATAGTGGTCATTTCTGACTCATTTACTAAGTGATTGTGCATTGATTTGCTATATACTCACTTAAAATCATAACCTAATAAACAAACTAATGTTTCTTTTATCTAAAGCTGTGTGGACTTTAGAAAGTATGAGTGAGGGGGGCTAGGCATAATCCATTTCTTTGTTAAATGGACGGACATGAGTACATGTTTGGAGAAGGATCCCAATCCCTCTAAGACAGAAGTTCCCACTGGGGTATCTGGGGCTGAGGGTGCTTGCTGGGGAGCCTTCCCACGTGTGGCTGGTAAGCACACACCTGCTTCCTGGGACCGATCATATACATGAACCAGAAGAAGATAGGCATTTGTTCTCCGAACTTCTATACCAGGGCCAATCTGGTAGGCATGCTCAAAGGCTGCCTAAAGCCACACAAGACAGGTAGGGGAAGAACTCTCCTCCTTTGTAACATCTAGTCCAGTGGTTAGCACACTTCCCTGGTATGTGAAAGACCATAGGTTCAAGTTCCACCTCAGCCTGATGAGGAGATGTGAATTAACAGGGTTCTGCTAATGCCCACATGAATGCGCTAACCACTGGGCTATAGAGTCTCTCATGCTGCTCACAAAAACTTCGCTAATGTAAGCGGGAGAATGGACCCGCTATTGAGGGGACCTCTCTGGGTTTGTGTGCCACCCTGGTGAAGGTGGGTAGCAGAAGGATCTGAGTCCTTGCTCCCACTTCCTTTACCCAGAAGCCTGCCTGACCGCAAGGGCACCCCTCCCAATCTCCTGTGTGGAAGAGTCCCTGTACCCCCAACTAGGCTAGGCCCCAGAATTCCTGGAGGGGGGTCAACCCCAACCTTATCGCGGTCACTCAGGACAGGGCTAGGGTGTCCCCACTCCGGGGTACTGGCTGCACTGGGCGCTTTCCTCGCCTACCAATTACTGTACACAATTCAAAGTTATACAGTTTATTCAGAGGCGGCCTTAGGCTACCAGGGGCCCTAGGCAAAGGCCCATTGCAGGGCCCCCTATAGACTCCCTGCCACCACCCCTGCACCCCCACGGCCCCAGCTCTCCTCTGGGAGTCCTTCCCCCCCTACATGGCACCAAGTCCCCATGGCGCCAGTTCCCCATGACCCCAGTGCCCCACTGTTGGTCCTGTCTTCCCCTCTTCCCCCATGGCTCCAGCTCTCCCAAGGACTTACCCCTCTGAGGCAGATGTGGCTTTTGGGGTAGGTGGGGATGGGGACCCTTACTGTTTGGGGCCGTAGGCAGGTGCCTGCCCAAAAGCCGCCTCTGAATGTATTAAACAAACAGTAATCAAAAATCAAGTAAAACAATTAAAGAAAAAGAGGAGAAGGATTAAAGGTAAAACACCCAACAAAGCCCCCTGGCACGGGGCACTGCACACAGCGTCCCTTGGGTGTGGGGGACAGTCACAGTCTGTTTTACATGTCACAGGCTCTCTGCTCAGGCCTGGCTACACTGCAGTGATCCAGGAAGTCAGAGACACTGGCAGTGGTCACACATCCCCAGACTCTAGGGGCAGGGCCCTTCTCCCCAGCATCAGCCCCCTTCTCCCCTCCATCACCAGCTGCTCACCGCACCATTTCAGGGTCTTGCTTCCTCATGGAATGGCAAATCAAAAAGGGCTGCTCAGTTTCGGTAAGGGGCTATCAGAGACACCAGCTAACCATTGTTTCATTCAGTCATTAGCAGCATTCTCACCACTATGGCATTGATGGGTAGGCATAAAAACGAAAGAAATAAGCATGATGAAGCAAGAAAAGATAATGTCTGCAAAGAATCAAAGCCTTGGCTACAAAGATCAGACTTGTGCTGAAGGCCAATGGACATTATCTCAAATGGATCTTTGGAAGAAAGGCGTGTCATAGTCCTGAACCTGTCCCAACCACAGTCTGCCCACAGTTATTTCCCCATCTGCTGATCAGATCCATTAACTAGTTTGAGGAAGAATCCTTTCTGAAACCATTGTGTTATGAATCTATAGAGTGGGTCCAGATATTCCCAAATCAGAAAAATCCATTGTAATCACCTTCTCTAACCTCACGTATAACACTGGCCATATGACTTTGCTCAATAATTCTTGTTTGAACTAGAGCACAAAATAAATTTAAATTGTTATTTAAAAAATAAATAATCATTTTTCATGCACTTTGAAAATTCGCCTTTAAAGAATGCATTAAACAATGAACAATTAAATAAATAACATTCTCTCTCCCATCTTGTCCCACCAATATCCCGGAGCTAACATGGCTATACTGCTGCAAAATTAAACCAATGTGAAAGTCTGCCTTAACTGTCTGAAAAGCTTGTAATTTCAGAGTTTCATATAATCATAGCTAGGTCATCTTGTCTAGTCTCTAGCATTGAAACAGGACTAACTATGATCTAGAGTAGACCATCCCTGACAAGTATACATCTAACCTGTTCTTAACAACTTCTGATGAGAAAAATCCCACAAACTCCCTAGATAATTTGTTCTAGTGCTTAACTACCCTTTACAATTAGGAAATGTTTCCTAATACACAGCTTAAATTCCCCATCCTGCAATTAAGATCATTACTTTTTGTCCTGTCCCCAGTGATTAAGGAGAACAATTTATCACCCTATTCCTTATAACAACCTTTTACCTTCTTGAAGATTCATCATCCCAACCCACCCCACCCCCCAATCTTTTTTTCCCCAGACTATTTAATTCCTTTTATTTATCTTTCCGCATAAATCATGTTTTCTAGATCTTTAATAATTTTTGTTTCTCTTCTCTGGAATTTTTCCAGTTTGTCCACATCCTTCTTGAAGTAAGATGTTTGGATATGGACACTGTACTCCAGGTGAGGTCTTATCAGTGCTTGAGCTGAGTGGGAGAATTCACATGTCTTGCTTACCGCATTCCTGCTAATACATCTCAGACTGATGTTCACTTTTTTTCCTGCAACATTTACATTGATTCATATTTAGTTTGTGATTCACTATACCACGCAGATCCTTTCCTGCATTATTTCTTCCTAAGCAGTCATTTCCCATTTTCTATTTGTGCAATTGATTATTCCTTTCTAAATATAGTACTTTACATTTGTCCTTACTGAATTTCATCCTGTTTATTTCAGACTATTTCTCCAATTTGTCAAGATCATTTTGAATTTTAATCCTGTTCTTCAAAGCACTTGCAACCACCTACCAGCATGGTATTATCTGCACACTTAAAAAGTGTACTCTCTATGGCTATGTCTACACTTGGAAATTTAAGTCGACTTAGTGAGTCTACACTTAAATTTTAAGTCGACTTTGGGGGGAACTTACAAAGTCGACCTAGAGCGTCCACACTGGATGCCTAGGTTGACTTCTAGGGGCTAGGGGGACCTAGGGTAGGTCCACAGGGGAATGGGGGGGCTCGTCTAGCCCAGTGCCAGGGGGCTCAGCCTTTGCCCCATTGTACATAGGCACAATGGGGCAAAGGGGGACAGGGACCCTGGCAGGGCTCTGCCCTGCCCCGTGGGGGAGAGCATGCCAGGCTCTCCCTGTGCCCTCCCCCCCAGCAGCAAAGACATTGGTCTAGTCCTGGGGTAGCCCTAAATTGACTTAGGGCTACCCCATGTCTACACTGGCTTAATTCGACTTTAAAAAGTTGAATTAAGCCTTAAGTCGAAGTAATTCTAGGTTTAATAAAGTCGACTTAATTTTCCTTAAGTCGACTTAAGCAAGCTGCTTAAGTCGACTTAAGCAAAGTGTAGTGTAGACGCAGGGCAAATTAAGTCGACTTAAGCCAAGCTTAAGTCGACTTAATTTACCAGTGTAGACGCAGCCAAGGAGTCCTGTGGCACTTTTAAATACTAACACATTTATTTATCATATGAGCTTTCATGGGAGAAAATCCCACTTAGTCAAATGCTTTGCAGAGGGGGGAACTTTCTGAGTGTAGTTGTTTATAGTTGAAACTTGTCAACATACTTGACAAGTATATGTTTCCAACTAATTGTACATCTACTTTATGGTCCATTCATCTAGGCTGTATTCCCCTAGTTTGTTTATGGGGTGGTCATGTGAGACAGTATCAAAAGCATTACTAAAGTCAAAATATCATAGCTACTTCTTCCACCCATTCACAAGGCTTGTTACCCCGTCAAAGAAGGATATTGGATTGATTTAAAATAATAAAAGATTAGGGATAGAAGGTAGTTCAGTCAGTCATCTAGTACAATCCCCTGCTCAAAGCAGGACCAACCCCAACTAAATCATCCCAGCCAAGACTTTGTCAAGCTGGGTATTAAAAATCTCTAGGGATAGAGATTCCACCTCCTCCATAGGTAACCCCTTCCAGTGCTTCACCATCCTCCTAATGATAAAGATTTTCCTAATATCTGACAGTCTTCCCCCACTTGAGATCAGTGCTCCTTGTTCTGTCATCTACCACCATTCAGAACATCTTAGCTCCACACTCCCTGGAACCCCCCCTTCAGGAATTGAAGGCCATTATCAAATCCCCGTTCATTCTTCTCTTCTTCAGACTAATCAAGCAGTTCCCTTGGCCTCTCTTCATAAGTCATGTGCCCCAGCCACTTAATCATTCTCTTTGCTCTCTGCTGGACTCTCAAATTTGTCCACATCCTTCTTGTAGTGGAAGGCCCAAAACTGGACACAATACTCCAAATACAGCCTCACCAGTGCTGAGTGGAGGTACAGACACTTCCTTTGAGCTCCTAGCAGTTCTCCTACTAATGCAGCCCAATATGCCATTAACATTCTTGCTAACAAAGGCACATTGACTCATATCCAGCTTCTTATCCACTGTAACCCCCAGGTCCCTTTCTGCTGGCAAGAAAACTGTAAGATTGCAACAAAAATGTTGCTAAAGTCATGGTATATTACATCCATTGCTTTCCACACATCTACAAAGCCAGTCATCTTATTAGAGAAGGCAGTCAGGTTGGCAAGACATGACTTGACCTTGGTGAATCTATGCTGGCTATTCCTGATCACTTTGCTCTCCTCCAGGTATTTCAAAATGGATTTCTTGAGGACTCACTCCATGATTTTTCTGGGGACTGAGATGAATCTGACTTGTCTGTAGTTCTCTGGGTCTTCCTCCTTCCCTTTTTAAAAGATGGGCATTATATTTGCCTTTTTCCAAGTGTCTAGGACCTCCCCTGATTGCCACAAGTTTTCAAAGATAATGGCCAATTATCACAGCAATCACAGCTGGCTCCCATTAGTACCCTTGGATGCATTGCATCTGGCCCCATGGATTTGTATATCCATCTTTTCTATATAGTGCTGAATCTGTTCTTTTACCACTGAGGGCTACTCACCTTCTCTCTATACTGTGCTTCCCAGTGCAGTAATCTGGGACCTGACCTTGCTTCTGAAGACAGACAGAAAAAGCTTTTGAGTACTTCAGGTTTTTCTACATCTCCTATCATTGTGTTACCTTCCCCCTTCAGTAAGAGGCCAACAT
Source organism: Pelusios castaneus (assembly GCA_007922175.1). Lineage (NCBI taxonomy): Eukaryota > Metazoa > Chordata > Testudines > Pelomedusidae > Pelusios > Pelusios castaneus. The sequence goes on from ML686047.1 coordinate 262,506, forward strand.
TTTCCCTGACCTTCTTGGGTATGTCTACACTTGCAAGTTAGGTCTACTTAAGGATGCTTAAGTTGACCTACAGAACGCCACGTCCACACCTGGCTTTCATTAAGTCAACTTAATAACTCCCACGATTTAGGTCGACTTAACGCGTATGTCGACCTGTTAAGTCGACCTAAATCCATTGTGGATGCCATTGTGGATGTCTAATTCCCTAAGTCGATCTACGGCTGGGGAGACAGGAGCCGTGGCTCTTTTCTTCTCCCCAGCAGAAGGGAGCCGCAGCTCCCCTTGTGGACAACGGAGCCGAGGCTTCCTGGTGAGAAGGGAGCCACACGCAGGTTCCTTCTCGCCAGGAAGCCTCACACAGCTCCTTTCTCCCCGGGAGCCATGGCTCCCTTCTGCCGAGCAGCCACAGCTCCCTTCCTCCGAGCCGCGGCTTCTCCAAGCTGGCTCTCCATTGACCTAGCACCTGCGTATGTGGATGCAGGCAGTCGACTTAAGATTTTAGTGTAGAGGCTGTAAGTCGACTTAACAGAGTCAACTTACCTTTTCTAGTGTAGACATACCCCTTGTTACTAACATACCTGTAGGTAGAAACTCGTCTTATTACCCTTCATGTCCGTTGCTAGCTGCAACTCCAATTCTGCTTTAGTCTTCCTGATTTCACTCCTGGTTTGTTCCTGTGACTCAATAAAGTTTCATTAAAATACAGCCAGCTCTCATGGACTCCTTTCACCCTCCTATTAGCCTCCCAAGAGATCCTGCCCATCAGTTCCCTGAGGGAGTCAAAATCTGCTTTTCTGAAGTCCAAGGTCCATAATCTGCTGGTCTCCTTTCTTCCTTCTGTCAGGATTCTGAATTCTACCATCTCATGGTAACTGCTGCCCAGGATGCCATCCATTTCTTCTTCCCCTACCACTTAGACTCATAGGCTTTAAGGTCAGAAGGGACATGTGTGATCATCTAGTCTGACCTCCTGCAAAATGCAGGCCTCAAGACCTCACCCACCCACTCCAGCAATAGGCCACCAACCTATGACTGAGTTATTTACCTGCTTAAATCATGATTTAAGGACTTTAAGATACAGAGAATTCACCAGTACGTGAGCCATGCCCTGTGCTACAGAGGAAGGTGAAAAAACCCCCAGAGCCCAGGCCAATCAGCCGTGTGGGAAAATTCCTTCCCGATCCCAAATATGGCAATTAGTTAAACCCTGAGCACTTGGACAAGTCTCAACAGCTAGTTACCCAAGAAACAATTCTCTGTAATAACTCAGAACCCACCCCATGTACTCTCCCTTCTTAGGCCACTTGTATATCCACTTCTTCCCTGTTTGTGAGTAGCAGGTCAAGAGGAGCACAGTCCCTATTTGGTTCCTCCAGCACTTGCACCAAGAAGTTGCCCCCAACACTCTCCAAAATCTTCTTGGACTGTCTGTGTACTGCTGTATTGTTCCCCAAAAGATGTCAAGGTGATTGAAGTCCTCTATGAGAACCAGGACTTGTGATCTAGAAACTTCCATTAATTGTCTGAAGAAAGCCTCATCTACCTCATCCTTTTGATCTTGTGGTCTATAGCAGATGCTATATAGCCTTCCTTATTGGGTCAGCCAGTATGTACCTAAATATACTCTTCCTTTTCCTTTATAAGTAGACTCCCTCTCTGCTCATCACTTCTTCTCAGAAGTGCATCCCATGGTGAAGGAAGGAAAAGCCCTCCTGATGCCACCATCTGCACAACCATGCATTCATCTGCAAGATGTGTCTGTCTCTGCCAGACTCCTTATTTTTCACCAGAAGGGTTGATGAGAACATTCCAGGCCTCCAGCTTCTTCACCCTCATTCCCAGAGCCCTGTAGTCATTTCTGATCTGGTCATACACTGTAGTATCATTAGTGTACACATGGAAGGACACCTTGGGGCAGCAATCAGAAGGCTGGATGAACCTTGGCAAGTCTTCTGTAATATCTTGGATGGGGTCCCTGGAAGCAAGCACACCTCCCAGGATGCCAGATCAGGCTAGCATCTGTATGCTTCCATCCTCCTTTAGAAGGGAATCCCCAACCACCATCATCCTTCATTTCCTCTTGGGAGTGGTGGCCATGATCCTCCCATCTTGAGGATAAATGGCTTCTTCTCCTCCACCTTTTGGGGAGATTCCTCATTCATCATAGGCAAGAAGCATACTGGTTCATCTCTCTGGACAGTTAGTTGGGATCACAGCTGAAGCCCAGCCTGCTGCCAAAAGTAACCAGCACCCAAGTTTTTCCCTGTTAAGGAGCTATTTCCTCCTCCCCTCATGGTATTGATGCAATCCTCCAGCTGGAATGCTTCCTCAAGCTTGGAGGTCTCCATATGCACTTTATTCAATGAATTCCTCCTGTGCACAGATGCTCCTCAGCCTAGTCACTTCCTCCTGTCGCTCTCCCACCTCCTTCCTGAGAGATCCGTTCCTCCATTCCAGAACATAACACTGAATATAATGAAGAAAATTAAGGCTGGAAATTTTAGCCTCAAAAAGATTAATCTCTTGCCTGTTTAAGTTATCCACAGCCGACAGTGTATCCTTGGAACAAGAGGGAGAACACTTACAGTGAGGAATTCTCTGGAATTCATATCCCCCTTTAGTTCAAACAGAAGCTGAATTTATTGACTTTCAAGTCACTTGGGAAAGCCTATCCTATTTCATACAGGATACCAAAGAAGAGAAGACTGAGGGGAGGACTTGGTTTGCATGGGCAAGGAGATTTTTGTTATTAATTTTGTGTCTATCTGGATTTATTTGTGTTAGGTGGTCTATATTCTTTCATCAAACCATGGAAAAGCCCAGATAACTGTGGCACAGGTAAACTCATGATTTTTAACTGCATTAGCCCAGTTGGTTTAGTCCAGGGGTGTCCAACCTTTTTGGGTGAAGGTCCACATTGCAATTCTTTTCTCAGTCAGAGGGCTGGTGAGCAAATTTTGGATAGATAAGGCATGGAAACTGATCTTCTTAGTAATTCAGAAATAGACCTGACCACACAGTTCAGAATATATTGTAGAGATACCAGAATATGCAAGGCCAACTTATTCAGTTGGTTTATCCTTGATTACTTCTTGGCCCTGATGTTCGTTTCCAACTTTTCTCACCTTCTTCCCTTACCTGTCTCTCCCTTTCCCCATGCTTTGCACCAGTGGAGAATTTGTTTCTGAAGGTTACTGGGGGCGGTAATTAACTCAGCCCGGATGCTCAGTCTTAAGAGAAACCTTCAGAACCAGTCATAAAAAGCTTAACCAGCACAGGCTTGTACTTCAGAACTGTTGACTCATGTAGTAGAAGAGGAAAGCCAGGGATATTTTATGTAGCTATTTTGTAAAGAGATGATTGTGGTAAAGAGTGCTGGACAGTACAAGACATACATTTCTGGGGGGTAAAAATCAGGACTGGGAGTCTGTTGGGCTCACCTGAAAGAGGTAACCCAGACTGGTAAAAGCCAGAGTCACTCAAATATGGCCTGCAGGCTGCAGTTTCAGACACTCAGCGTGTGACTGGCGTGGTAAAACACTGCTTGTTAACAGCTCTGAAGCAAAATATTCTAATGCACCCAAAGTTGCAGGGCTGCGGTGACACAGTGCCTCACTGGTTTGGTGTCATCCCACTATATTACAATGATGATGTGATGATCACCTGGCAATCTGCCATAGCAGAGTTAGACCTCTGGGCCTTCAGCATGAAAATACAGATCTTTAGCACCTGGCCTAAAGGAGTAATTCCGCTAGCTAGCAGCAGTAGCTGGCTGTTACTTTCTCTGTCAACGAGTCACTACTGGAGGCATGACATACACTCTACAAGCATGTGACATAACATCTAAACAGATATCTGTGGCCATACTTCAAATCTCAGGTCTTGAATGTGTGCAGGAGAGCAATTCACATGGGAACTGATGCACTGAAACGGGGTATAAAGAAAACTGATGCGGGAGAAGGCACTGTACTCCATTGTTTTCACTCCTAGTTGCCGTCCGCTTGGAGACATTAGAGGTTGTTCAACCTTGGTAGTTTTATTGAGCTGGCATGTGTCATTTGTTGCCAAGGCAATATTGAGAAGCTGTACCATTAAAGTATTTTTATGTTGTTTGAAGGAAAGTGACCAACTGAATGAAAAAGACAAAGCTTGTCCTGGTCTTTATTTGATATCAGATAACGGGCTTGGAATTCATGTTTTTCCTCAAGCAAGAACTAGCATGCTTTCTGTAAATAAAAACAAACATGTAATTTAAATGCACCTGAGTTATGATCAGCATTCCACAGAAAATCGGAGTGTGTGGCTCCCCTGAAGTTTTTAGTGTTCGATCTGAGTCTCAGCTTTAGTATTTCCTAGTCCAGCTGGGCAAGATCTCACTAATTATAGCCACTCCATATGCAGCACTATAGCTAAAAGGGCAGAGAGTAGGAAAGAAAACTTCTGACTCTCCTTCGAGCTTTTCTGGAATTCCATGAAATGTGATTCTAGTACTCAATATTATCCTGTGGCAATGATTCCATCAGCTATGTGCTGTGTACTGGGGGGAAAGAATTGAAAAGTGGTGGTGAGGCAACCTGGTTAACACCTGTAACCAAACCAAAAAGTCTCTTCTGATGCCATTTTAATTTAGCTTGATTTTTAGGCCAGGAGTTTGTCCAGAGAGACCCCTCCGGAGGGCCTTTCAAAAGGATCTTACTAAACTGGGTGACTGGTTGACAAAATGGCAGATGAAATTAAATGCTGACAAGTGAAAAGTAATGCAAACTGGAAAAAATTATAAATATACATACAAATTATGGGGTCTAAATCAGCTGTTACTGTTCCAGAAAAAGATAATGGACTCATTGTGGATAGTTCTCTGAAAATATTTTTTCACTGTACAGTGGTAGTCAAAAAAGCTAACAGAATGTTAGGAACTACTAGGAAAGTGATAGATAATAAGACAGAAAATATCATAATGCCTCTATTTAAATCCATTATATGTCCATGCCTGAATACTTTGTGCGATTCTATTTGCCTCATCTCAAAAAAGATGTATTAGAATTAGAAAAAGTGCAGAGAAGGGCAACAAAAATGATTAAGGGAATGTGACAGTTTCCATATAAGGAGAGATTTCTCTGTATTTATTCACCTGACATGCTACAATTTCCATTTCATGCATCTGATGAATCCATGCGACAAATACATTTGTTAGTCTTTAAAAGTGCCACAGGACTCCTTTCTTGTTTTATTTAAAAAACTGGGACTGTTCAGCTTTGAAAAGAGATGACGAAGGGGAGGGATATAATTGAGGTCTATCAAATCATGAATTAGGTGGAGAAGGTGAAGATATGACACAAGAATTGAGTGTCACTTGATGAAATTAATAGGCAGCATGTTTAAAATAAACAAAAAAAATACTTCTTCACACAATATACAGTCAATCTGTGTGTAGAGAAAAGCTGTGGCCTCCCTCGGAGCCTGGGCCGGAGGAAGAGCCTGGACGCCCCTCCTGGACAAGCTTAGGAATTGCAGGGCTCCAGCCCCGGAAGCAGAGGGGCGGAGCCCAAACAGGAAAGGGAACTATAAAAGCCGAGCCAGCTATCTCAGTAAGGGGAGAGCTGTGTCAGGGGAAGGATGTGGCTTCCTGCTGGTGGTGAACCAGAGAAAGCTGGGCTCCTCTGAGGAGGCCACCCCCATCCCCTCTGGCTAGATGGCAGGAGGGCCTGCCCAGTTTACCTGGGCCCAGTGACTGGGAAGGGGTCCCTGAGGTGAGGGACTGGGGGAATTGGCCCTGGGTGCCCTGCTCTCCAGATGCAGTGACTCTCCCTGCAGAAGACTCTGAGGAACTGCTGTGACCTTGAGGAGCTCCCCTTGGCTGAGGACCAGAGGTGTCGTTGCTGTTGGGCTCACAGGGCGTTGGCCCCAGGTAGATTAGCCTGAGCCCTGGATCTATTTTCCCCAGCAGACAGCCTGTTTGCAGGGGAGGTGGAGCTAAGCTGGGAATGAGCCTGCTGCAGTGTGTAGCTGAGGCTATGTCTACACGATCAAAGTATAGCGCAGCTTCTGAACTGCGCTTTAAGAATCAGGTGATGTTTATCGCGCTGGAGCGCGTACACACGTCGCTCCTTGTTCTGGAGCAGGATTTTTCCCTGGAATGCGCATTAGCGCACTGCATTCTGGGCATGTATCCCAGTGTTCCATTTTCCCTGAGCCCGGGAACGGACCTGGGTGGCCAGCTCGAATCCGAGCCGGTCACCCAGCACTGCTCCCCTGTTCCGGGATTCAGCTGCTGCGCGGTTTAAAGCCCCGCGGCAGCAGCTGAGTCCCGGAGCGGTGCTGGGG
>ML686047.1:273829-286093 GCA_007922175.1 Pelusios castaneus
GTTTGTGTGCACCTGAAAGCTGGGACCTGGCCAGAGCCTTTTTCAATTTCCTGCCTTGCAGCATGCTCAGTCGTGTGGCCCAGGGCTGGAACAGCATGGGGAAAATGCAGCTGCTGTGCTGCCTCTCCCGGTGCCCACCATCCAGCTGCACTGCTCCCCTGCCACCCTTCCCCTTCTCCCCACTTTCCTGCTCCACCACCCTCCTTCCCACTCCTGTTTGCTGAGGTCCCTGGCTCCTGATATTCAGCCACGGGAACCTGGAGGAGATGGGGAATGTTGTGCCTTGTCAGACAGGGAGACACATTTTGTGTCCTTCTGACATGGTCTGACTTTTTAAGAAAGATTGCTTCTGTTATAGTTAATACAGATGAGTATGAAGGAGTTGTACTGCAACCCAGCATGGAGAGGAGCATGGGGTGTGGGTTTTTTTCTGTGTGTGTGTGGGGGGGGGTTGTGAACTGGGGGAGAGGCCTAGTGGCTTGGCCAGGGGGTGGAGCCTAGCTGGGGTGGGGTCGGGGGTGTGGCCTGGGGGAGGAGCTAGCAGGGAGTGGGCTGGGGGCCACAGCCCTGGATCTTTTTGCTTTCCAGCAACGCCCCTGCTGAGGACCTCAGTCCCCAGGTGGAACAACCAGCGGTGGTCGGCCCTTATGATGCGGAGGAGACTGAGGAGCTACCAGATCTGCCTCCTGTGGACATGGAGGGCCTGGTTGGGATCCCCAGAGCAATCTACCCTGCGGATTCTGAGGAAGACTCTGTGGACCCAGGTACCCAAACCCCGGGTGGGAGGAAGTAGCCCGGGGGTGGCTGGCTGCCACATAGTAGGTGGCGGAGCTGCCTGGGGTCAGCGTGTTTCGGTGGGAGCCCCGCTGTCCGCAGTGGCAGACCACTCTGCCACTGGATAGGGCCCTGGGCTGGGATGCAGTGGAGACAGGTGGGCCTGCGTCCCCCTCCCTCACCCCTTTCCCTAACCACCCGGAGCGCTCAAACCCCTGCTAAGAGGTTTGTGGGTTGTGCCTGCCCCACCCACGCTTCTTTGTGGACCGGTGCAGCTTAATTTGACTGGTGGCCGGCCTGCGACGCTTGGAGCAGCGTCGAACCTCTTGCACTGTGAAACTTGTGGGCTGGGGATGCTGTGCAGGCCAAAAGTATAACTGGGTTCAGAAAGGAGTTGGATAGGTTGAAGGATATGTCCAGCAATGGCTATTGGCCAGGATGATCCAAATATCTCGAAACCTACAAATGCCAGAAGTTGGGACTGGATGATAGGAGATGCATTTCAAAATTGTACTCTGCTGTTCATTCCCTCTGGCCACGGTCAGAGACTAGATACTGTTCTAGATGAACCATTGTTCTGACCCAATATGGCCATTCTAACATCCAGGGGTTAAAGTAAGGGGGAATGCACTGGAACGCAGTTCTGGGGCCCCCAAATTTGAGGGGCCAGAGTTCTGGGGCCCCTAAAAATAGAAGACTCCAGCGGAACGCATGTTACGCTCTGCCCTGGCTGCTCGCAGGTCCTACGCCCCACCGTTGTTAATCACAATACTTATTGTGTGATGCAGTGTTTGCTAGTTTGTGACAATAATTGCTATAGACATAAATGCCATAAAATTATAAATATTTTTATGGAGCGATAACTAATGCATGTGGTACTGAGAAGTGGTTGCAAATGCCTACCTGGGCTGGGGCCCACACATGCGTGAAGGGGCCCTGGAGATTAGGGAGGGTTCCAGGGCCTGTCAAATGTCCTAGGGGGTGGGACACTTAGCATAAAGTTCTTTGACTTTTTTGGCTAAATCTGGTATCAAATACATTTTTCTTCTGTTAATTTTCACACAGGCTGAGTCTCACCAGGGATTTCAGAATTGTGTTTTCAATAATGATTACTCTGACAAAGTGGCTAGAAAGCTTGTATGAGTCACACTTTGCACTGTCAAGCCCTTGGAATGTCTAAACTGGCTTTTAGTCGTAGCAGGGGGTGAAAGGAAACAAACATTATGGACATCACTGGCAATAGCAAAAAGCCTGGTATTACAGAGAACAAAATGAGTTTCTGCAAACGTGCCAGGCATGAAAATGGAGTCATAGAACAGAAATAAGATCTCTGAAAAACAAAGGCAGATTCTGAAGACGCCAGGGGCTAGATACAGAAACCTGAAGGGATCTATATAACTAAACGAGAGTTGTATATATGCACGGCGGGGACGCAGCTGCTGCACGCGCAGCAGCTGAATCCACGTCCTGCTGTGGCCGGGCTGGGGAGATTCAAATCTCCCGCTCTGAGCATGCTCAGACAGCGCGTGCTCAGGGCGGGAGCGGCCTGGCCCAGAAGTGGCTCTGCCGGCCGTCCCTGCAGCTCCGAGCCTCCGGCCAGGTAAGGGGGCTGGGAAGGGGCTGGAGGGAGGCCTGGAGACGGGTGGGGGGGGACAAGGAGAGTGGTTGGGTTAGAGGGGTGGGGGGGGGAGACAAGGAGACTGGGTGGGGGCTGTCGGCAGGAGCCCGGGAACTGAGCTGCGGGGCCGGCTCGAAGCGGAGCCGGACCCCCAGCTCCGTCCAGGGGTTCTGGGGCCGACAGATGCTCCGCGGGAGCTTCTGCCGCCACCCGATCCCCCAGCTGTCAGGAGAAGCCGCGGCACTTAAGCGCTGTGGCTCCTGCTGAGAGCCGAGCCCGAGAACTGAGCTGTGGGGCTGGCTCGAAGTGGAGCCGGCCCCCCAGCTCCGTCCAGGGGGTCTGGGGCCGACAGATGCTCCGCGGGAGCTTCTGCCGCCCCCGATACCCCAGCGGCTCCTGCCATTCTTCAATTTCCGATTCCTTAGGGAATCGGGGGTTCACTGGTGTATAACTATGTATCTGTTTTGCACCTTCCCCCTCCGGGGTCCTCGCAAAGGAAGTGTGGCCAGTGAAAAGCGTTGAGGGCTGCAATGCCTTTGAACTTTTGCTATTCCTGGCTGCCAGAAAGGCCACACGAGCCTGCGGCTTTCAAGCTCCTCTAATTTACACTGGAGACTAGGTTGCTCCCCAGTTTGCTGTGGCATTCAGGGGCCAGACAAAAGGTGACACACAGCAATGTCACTCCTGCCCTATAAGCACACCTCAAAAAGTAGGCCTAGCTTGCCAAAGCTGAAATAATAATCATTGCTGAAATATCCACAGAGGTGACTGTCCTCAATATTCCAAAGGGGAGCCATGTTAGTCTATTGTAGAAAAACAACAGAGTCCTGTGGCACTTTTAAAGACTAACAGATTTATTTATCGCATGAGCTTTCGTGGGAGAAGATCCCACTTCGATAAATAAATCTTAGAAGTGGGATTTTCCTCCCATGAAAGCTCATGCGATAAATAAAACTGTTAGTCTTTAGAAGTGCCACAGGACTCTGTTGTCCTCAGTATTGTCAACCTCTTTCCCTTCAATGGCATTTTTCTGTATTATCCTAATAAATGTTACGTTATCTGCTTGCAGCTGCCATCACTTTTGATGTCTGATGAAACAACTCATGTTTTCTATCTTTGTCTGCATAATTTTCACAAGTACCTAAGGGCATGTGTCCTGCTGTTGAAATAGTGGCATTTCCCAAGAAATGGAAATTCCTTTTTTAATCATCTCCGGTCCCCACAATTATACTTAGGCTAAATTGATACACTGAAGATTGAAATCTTTGGATATTAAATTGCCATCTGAGTTATATGGATTGCTTCCTATGTTTTGATGCAATCTTGATGGACATGACTTACCTCACCAGGCTGCGGTCAATCCAACAATCATCGGCTCCTCTCATGGCACAGGTGATTTGGGCATCTAAATCCTGTGTTCTTACATCGACGTGGTCCAAGAGATTTTGAACAAGGACGTTGCAAAGTTGTTTGATGCTAGTTGCTTTGTGTTTGTGATCACCAGGCTGTGCTCTGTGCATTTGCAAAGTAGAAAGATGCTGTTGGAAATATTCTTGCCTACTCCTTCCTTTCCAGTGATGCTACTCCTTACATTAGAGTTTCAGCCACTCTTGGTTAAAGTCCTGTGTACGCTGGGGGCACTCGCCCGAAAGCCGCTGGCCAGTCCACCAGCCAACTGCGTTAGTCGCCCCGGCCCCTCGGCGGGGCAGCTGGTCCAAAAGTCAGTTGCCCCGGCCCCCAGGTGAGGTGGGCAAGTCCCAATAGAGTCTACTGCCTTGACCCCCAGGTGGGGCGAGGCAGGCACGAGAGTCAGTTGCCCCCAGCCCCATGCAGGGCAGGCAAGCCCAAAGGAGTCTGTTGCCCCAGCCCCTAGGTGGGGCAGGCAAGTCCCAATAGTCTGTTGCCCCCAGCCCCCAGGTGGGGCGGGGTAGGGTTGAAGCCTGGCCTGGCCCAGTCTGCTCTCAGGGGCAGTATCTCCTGCCTCCATGGCCGATCAGGCCCTACTGAGCTGCCTGGTTGGGCTTTTATACCTCCCTTTCCTATCTGGGCCCCACGCCTCTGCTTCAGGGGCTGGAGTCCTGCAGGTCTAGTGTCTGGCCATGGGGGGGGCATTCAGGCCTGTCCTCAGGCCCCGGCTCAGAGGAGGGCCAGGGTCCTTTGTAACAGGATTACCTTGTCTGGTTTTGGATTGGGTGACTGACTTCAGTCAAGGTCAGTGTAGAAAAATTCTTTCTGTTCTTTGGCAGCAAGTATTGGTCTACGTGCACTAATGAGGGTGGCAAATGACTTCCTGACCAGTTGGATACAGAGAGTCGTAAAGCACTCATTGATGCCGATGGGAAGCTCAGTCAGGTGGATAACCAGAAAGTGCTTGATTGCAAAGCCAACGCTGTTGCTTGCTAGTTTTCCTTTCTTTAAGAAAGTGTAGCATCATCCTCTTTCCTCAAGTGACCTTCATCCGCACCTCTTGTCTTGCCCAGAGCAGCAATGTCAATGTTGTCCCTTGAGAGTTCTTGAGTTATAGCTGCTCTTCTGCATTTAGGTCTTTTATTTCTTGAGTAATGTAGTGGGGTGAGGACATTTTAGGTTGCAAAAAAACATTTTTGTGTTTTAACTGCATTGAGAGTGGTCCTTTTGGGCGTGGTTATCCAGTCAGATATGGTAGGATAGCCTATGTTCGGTGCACCTGTAACCTTCGGGTGGGCTAAAATTAATTCAATTGCCCTTCTCCAGTGCCTCACAGAAATCGATCCCAATCCCTGTGGAGAAAGCAGCTGGAGACCCAGGATCCAGTCTGTACAGGACTCACAGCAAAGATTTGCTCAGAGTTATCCTCCCACATTAAAATACTACTAAAAACATAACAATGGACTTTATTAACTACTAACTAAATAAACCTTATCCTAAGAAAACAAAGTACAATTAACCACGAACAATCCCTACAGAAACCCCCACATGAAAGATATCCAAAAGTCCAGGTGGAGTTCACCCAACTCTCAGCTACAGTCTCTGTTCCAGTGTAGAGGCTTGAGTGGCAAGAAATAGCTGTCCTCTTCTTCCTTTGCTGGAATCCTCTGTAGCATTCCATGCAGGCTTTTTCTTCTTCTTTGCAACCAGCCCTCAGTCCCATATGCATTCTGCAAGGTCTGTTGCAAATGACTCCATTACAGGGAGAAAACATCTTGTTCACTCCTGGCTTAGCTCCTCTCCAGAAAACTGAGCACATGGTCTCCTTTCAAGGCAGCTCCTGCCTGCTGTCCGCACAGACTGCTGCTCTCATGTCATCTGACTGAGCACACCACCTCACACCAGCAGAGCATCCTGTGGAGCATGCTCAAAAATGCTACCACTCCCTGCTTCTAGAAGTTTCTCCTTGTGGGTAGCTAATCTGCCCAGCAACAGTAACCCACTCTCAGCAGGTCTCTCAAAGAGAGAGCCTTTTTTAGGCATATGGGTTACACACCTTTTCTAGTTCCTTCCCCGTAAGGCATGAGTAGAGGAGTTCCTAAAAAGGCCTGCTCAGTTGTGACCGGTGCTGCCAAAAATAGCCTCTTATCCTAGACTGGAGCACTCGGTGACTTGCGGTTACTGTCTGCCTGTGAGTCTATCACTTGGGACTCCTGCTGATCCCTTCCCTCTCCTTGTTGCCTGTCCCTGTAGGACGTTTGTGGGTGGAGAAAATATTCCTCTGAAAGAAGCAGTTTAATGTGGGGAAGTTGCTGTGCACCAGCAGTCACACAAATTTTGGGGAAGAGATGCCTGCGTCTGGGGACGAGGAAGTCCAAGACGACTGGGAGTTTCTCTTCCATTGCAGTCTACATCCTCCTCTACAGCCATTGAAAGATACTCTTCCTTCCTCTGTCTGCCCTGTCATTAAGGTCTGGGGTTGCGGCTTTGCCTGGTACTTGCCCTTTGACCTTATTGCCAGTTCAAGACTCCCGATGACATCACTTTTAGGGTCTTTATTACATGCAAACTTCTCCACCATGTTAAGGTGGCAGCCCAAGGAGAAGTGGAAAACAGTTCATAGGCACACCTGTAAATGACAAGATTTGGAAGCCCTAAACCAGTCCATCCATTAGGGTTGTGAGGAATCCGTTGTCCTTACTGCCATCAGGACTGGTTTGACAGCAACATCACAAGATCAGAGTCCTCTTGAAGAGTAAAGCTTTCTGTGACTGGCAAAACCATCCATCATCTAGTCAGAAGCAGAGTTTTTTCCATCAGCTTAAAGCTGAATTTCAAAGAAGAATACAAGAAATCAAAAATAATTGGTGGGAAGACAAAGCAAAAGAAATTCAAGGATTCACTGACAAACCTGATCGGCAGAGCTTTTTCAGTGAGAAAAAGACCCTGTACGGGTCAAGGTCATGTGACCTCTTGGTGCCGAGATCTGACGATGGTACTATCATTCTTAAAGACAACTAATCCATCAAAGAGCCCTGGAAGAAACACTATCAAAAGTTTCTAAAGCAAGAATTGACTGTGACTGACAACACCATTGACTTGCCCCAGTCTAGGAAACTCTTGCCAATCCACCAACCCCTAAGGAGGTTTGTAAAGCAAAGGAAGAACTAGAAGGTACCATGTCCTGGTGGCATACCAGCTGACGTATGGAAAGCGAGGGGAGAAACAATGACAAAAAATGCCATTTGCTATGCCTCCAAGTCTGGCACGCTGAAAAGGTCCTCATTGACTTACACAATGCTATCATGATACTGCCCTTGTCTCCATTGCTGAGAAGATTCTTGCTAGAATCTTATTGGATCGTCTGCTCCCTCTCCCAGAGGAAGTATTCTGGGTCCCAGTGTGCCTTCAGACCATTACGGGGAATCACTGACATGATTTTAGCAGCTGGGCAGATCTAGGAAAAATATCAAGAACAACATCAGGAGTTCTGTCAGCCATGAGGTTCTGTGGAAAATCATGTCAAAATTCGGTTGCCTAAGCAAATTCACCACCATTGAAGTGGCTAGAGAGTCAGGATCCTTTTATTCCCTATAACTGCTTTCTGCTACTAGCTATTCCAACCTCTATACCTTTCCATTGGCCCTGCCATCAGGAATTTATAGACATCAGTTCCCCAAACCACACAAAGCCATTGTTCACAGTGAGAATAATCCCTGTTTTACAGCTGAAGAAGCTGAAATACAGACATTTGTGACTGGCTCCAGGTCACATTGCAAGTTAATAGCAAATCCGAATGTAGTAGCCAGATTTCGAGATTCCAGTTTTCGAGCTTTAATTGCCAGCCCCACTGCCTCCCGAGGTAAGACTGGGCAGTGGTACAAGGAGACAGAATAATCATGAATGGCTGTATCCATTTCAGGAGGAGTACTTTTCAGGAGAAGTACTTTACAAATCCTTTGCATTTTAGTTAGGAACAGATGCATTATTTTTTCTAAGAGCCAGGACTGACCCTACTTCCAAATGGTTCCTCAGGCGCGGAACATCTTTGACGCCTTGCCCACTTCCATTTGTTAAAATTTTGAATGCCTTGTTTTTAATTGAATGTATAGCCCATTTCATGACATTGATGCAAGATATGCAGATATGATTTATCCCTGTTATACAAGATGATAAATTTGCATGCTAGAATCTGTACATCTGGTTTTATCCATGCCAGATATAAGCAAATAAAAAATAATTTCCTCCATGCTTATAGAAAATTTTAAGACTAACAGAAATGCACTAGCACCAAGAAATTGAACTGTGCACCACCATTGGGTGGACTAATGTTACAGTTCATGACAGCCTTAGACTGTTAAACCTATTCCTTTAGTTCACAAAGTCACTTTTCTCACCTTTGCCCTCGTGAGCTGAAGCACAGCATCAGAGATCCAAAGACTGGCCAATGGCATATTCAAGCAAAAACTGTCAGTCTTCTGTCACTAAGTACAAAACAGCCCTCAGAACCTGGCATCCTGGATGGTCGTCTAGGTCTCCTGCCCCTAAATCCAGCACTAGTGAGAGCATTGTGCTGTGTTTTCAAGATGGGAGGAAACAGGAAAAGTGATTGACATACTTAGACTGGACAACTCTTTGGGGCAGCGGTTCTCAACCACTGTGTTGGGACACATTACTGCGTTGCCACACAGTGGTAAGGGTGTTGCAGAGAGTTGGGGAAATGACTGGATTTGTCCTGGAAGGGGTGGTCTGGTGTGCCCTGTCGGGTCAGAATACACAGCCAAGTGTGTCACAACCCACAAACAATTGGGAACCACTGCTTTGGGTGAGGCCCTTCTGATGGTGCTGGATTCTCAAAGCACTTAGCACAATGGAATGTTGGTCCAGGACATGGACCTCTGGACCTGACTGCAACATTAGTCGATAACAAGCCTTCTATACATGTGTCAGTACCCATTAAACATCCAGTCAATCTAGATGGGTTTCAGTGGGAGCTTTGTGAGTAATCTGTTCAACACACCAGTGTTCCCCCCATGTCCTTGGACGGGATCTGCTTTGGAGGCACCGTTTATTGTACATCTTCTAGGTTTCTCTGAAGCCAACCCCATGGCTGGAAGTCATCATCAGCTATGCAGTGCCATCTGCAGGCAGCAAGTTGCATTCCTGTCTGATTTCCAAGAAATCCCTTTAAAAACAATTGTCCCCTGAACCAGATACTGGCTTAACAGCTGTTCCTGGAATCTTATGACCAAATCATAGGACTAAATACAAGGCATTAGACCAGAGGCACAAGTCAGATACTTGATTTCCATGGTGAAGAAGGCTGTATAAATACCTATATTGTTTCAGCTGCAGAGGAAGTATGGTAAGAGACCTTTAAGGCTGTGATGTCCTTTTTACACATGCTGCAAAGCTATAAAATGCCCAGAAAACTCTCAGTTCATAATAAATAACATGCCATAGTAGAAGATGAGGCTTGCAAACCTCCTAAGGCTGGTTAAATAAAGGCCATGTGCAATATATTTATCACTTTAAGTGTGTATGGCTAATGTGCAGTGATCCTAACATCCATTTTCTATTTAAAGGTCAACTATTTGCAGCTCTCTAAAATCTGCCTGCTTACTCTGCCTGTTCTGAAATTTCCTGTGCCTCATGAGCATGTTGGGTTATGCCAGTGGCCCAAATTTGGTGTCATTTGAGCAAAAGGTTACAGAGATATAGCCTACCCGCACCAAACGAAAAAGCACTTTTCAAAATCACCTGATTCTGATCAGTGACATTGCCTAATCAGTTTGAGCCCTGGTATTTAATCTTTTGTGTGTTCCTTGCCTTCTGTGATGGCTCATTTTTTGAAGTTATGCCCTGAGGCCAACATTTCTGTTTTAGGAGCAATAGTCTAAAGGACTCTAAAATCTACATGCAAAATGTGATTTTTACCTTAGGCCATTATTCAGATAACAAGCCAAAATAATTCTGTGGGGAAAGAGTTGGGTTGCCTGGGACCTCATATTTGATAAAGGGAAAAGAAAAGAAAAAACTGAGGATTCCCTCTGGGATGTACTTCACTGAATTACTTTTTGGCTATGTCTACTCTACACTGTCCTAAGATTTAGTTTAATTATATGTGCTTCGGGGCTGCCTTGTTCCTTCCTTTTCTTTCTTTTTTTGTTTGTTTTTTGTTCTTGTTTCCTTTTCTTTCTCTTCCTTCCTTCCCTTGTTCTTTCTTGTTTCTTTTTTCTTTTTGCCAGCCATCCCACCCCGCCCCTCTCTTGTCACCAGGGCCTTTTCTTCTTTGCCCCTCTTCTTTGACGAGACATAATGTCACATAAGCATAAAATACATTTAAATTATTAATAAAAATAATTTTAAATAACTTTTATTAATTTTTCATTGTTCTATATTTTTCAGTAATTTCTGTTGCCTGAGTTTGCACAAAAAAAATTTATTGTTTATCTTTATAACTTTACAATGTATAATTGTATAGTATGTGGTTTTGTTGTGAGAGAGATCATAACAAAAAGTTTAGGGTTCTGTGAATTTATTTGTTGCCTTAAGGAGTTCCACAGCCCAAAAAGGTTGAAAACCACTGCCTTAGACGTATTGGCATGGAAATTCACATTGATTATAGGGAAGCTGAAATACAGTTAACCCTTGGGGTAATATCCTCATGACTCAGGGCTGGGCTACACTTAATATTTACAGAGGCACAGCTCTGTCGGTACAGGTGTGCTGCTGTAAGACCGCTTGTATCGCCAGTGGGAGAGATCTCTCCCATCGATGTAATAAAACTGGCTAAATGAGCAGCGGTAGCTAAAACACCTCCCTCCAGCATAACACTGTCTGCATGAACACTTAAGTTTTTTTCACATTCCTGAGTGACAAATATTTTGCCTTCCTAAGTGCCATTGGACGAGGCCTCTGTCTTTATCTGTTTTCTGAGTAATGGCCTAAGAACGCAAGGCTTGGGGTCATTTGGTCAAGGGGATCCTAGCATATGCTACTCATAACGTTTTCACATTTTAATAACTGGCGTGGTGCAGAGCTCAGGCATAGGAGCAATGAGATGACGTGGTTAAGATGGGCTGCACAGGATGGGAGTTCTGCTCTTGGGCCTTTCAGGACTGTGATTTAGCAGAGCCATCTGGGGGCAGCACCCCCTTACCCAGTGCCCCTTAGTTGTGTACAGGCTCCTACACTGTTCATGAAAACCCAATCTGATGACTACAACTTTAACAAAGAACAGGTGTTCCAAAACATGTGGCTTTTCTATGGTCCTTCGATGAATAAAGATGTGGCCTGAAGCAGATCTTTCTGTTTTGGGCACCGAGGGTGCGTCTATACTTGTAAATTAAGTTGACTTAAGCCTGCTTAGGTCAACTTAATTTACTCTGCGTCCACACTACAATTTCCTTAAGCTGCTGCTTAAGTCGACTTTTAAGGAAATTTTAAGTCGACTTTATAAAACCTAGTAGAAAGTCGACTTTCCTGGCTAAGTTGACTTTTTTAAGTCAACTTAGCCAGTGTAGATGTAGATTAGCCCTAAATCAACTTTAAGTCGACTTAAAGGGCCCCTAGAGCTCCCCCAGTGCCCTCCCTTCCAGGGTGGCTAGCACAGCCAGAGCCTGGCATGCCCACCCACAGGGCAGGACACCGCCCTGCCCACCCTGCTCCTATACCCTGTCCTTGTCCTGCTCAGCCCCCACTGTACCCTGGTACAATGGGGCAAATACTGAGCTCCCTGGCACTTTGAAAGGGATGCCCCCCCCACACCATGGACCACTCCCGAGGCCACTTAGCCCCTAGAAGTCAACTTAGGCGTCCAGTGTGGATGCTCTAAGTCGATTTGGCAAGGTCGACTTTAAGTCGACCTAAATTTATAGTGTGGACATGCTAAGTCAACTTATTTGGCCAAGTGTAGACATAGCTTGACAGAGCAGAACCATAAGGGTGGAGGGAATTTGGGCACCTTCCCCAGCAGCGATGTATTTGGAGGGGAGGGAGAAGTGAAACATCTGTGCCTTCCCCCCATTCTACCACAGTTACGCCATAGACCTTGTGGCTCTTCCATCAGACTGAGGGAAGAAGATCAGGGCCCCCTCCCCCTTCCCTCCATTGCTCCCCAATCAGGGAAAGGAAACTAGAACTCCCAGCTTACCCTTACAGGGAGGAAGAGGATCCAGGTTCACATTTTAGGGGGAAAGGAACAGTGCAGTAAGTATCTAGAAGGCTTCATTTCTTCCCCCAGAACCTTCCCATTTCCATAGCCCCATTTCTGTCTCCCTTCAAAATGTGCCCCAGAGTGCCAGCACCAAGATGGGGAGCTGGCCTAAGCACAGCCTGTAGGGAGTTGAAAAAAAGGCCTGCTTGCACGGGGGAGTCTGCTGCCACACCTATGAGAAGAAGACCCCCATGCTCTGCTTGAGATGAAGCTTTTTGAACTCCGTGCTGAAACAGACACAGCTGGG
>ML686047.1:286103-315670 GCA_007922175.1 Pelusios castaneus
TTGAGATGAAGCTTTTTGAACTCCGTGCTGAAACAGACACAGCTGGGTTTCAAGGGTAAATGTGTACCTCTCTTCATATCTGCGATAGCACTTCCAATGAATCCTTCCATCTTTCAGTACAACCTCACTTAACTCAGGCCTGGTCTGTATCTAAAAAATTAGATCAACCTAGCTACTTCATTCTGGGCTGTGAAAAATTTCACACCCTGTGCAATGTAGTTAGGGTGACCTCTCTCCCTCCTGATTTTCTCTTGCTCTCTCTCTTTCACATACACACGCACAGCTAGGTTAACAGAAGAATTCTTCTGTCAGCCTAGCTGTTGCTTTCTGGAGAGGTGGATTGACTATATTCATGGAAAAAAATCCTTTTAGTGATACAGGAAATGTCTGCACTATGGTGCTACCCTGTGCCATGATAGTGAAGACACACCCTCAGTGTGCATTAGGAATGCATGCAGATAAGCACGTATGTCCATTTATTCGTGCCTGAATATCGGTGACATCATAGCAGATTTTTTGGAAGCCTTCACAATCCATCACTAATTTTGAGCGCTTACCAGTAGACCTTCCAGTGGTCGTTCAGATAACTGCTGGAATTCAAATCTGTCAAATACAATGCTAACATTAACACATTCACTCTGGTATTCTTCATATCCGTGTACTTTGGCACCATCCTTCCTGAATCATCACAGTGGCTATTGCTAGCTGCAAGGGCAGAGTTAAGGTTGTATTGCAGGGATAACATGTACCACCTCAACAATGGTTTTCAAAGACTTGAGGGCAGCTGACTTCAATGTTCAGGAAGGACACGAGGTATCACCCAGGAGCTTAACCTATGAGTAAACAAAGCTTTTTATTAGTGATACAGGTGTAAATTTCACTGTCTGAGAATACAAGCCATTTAAGAGACACTAGGTTAGATCAATACAATTTAACACCATCTGCTGCTTGTTGGAAAATAAATTTTATTGCCAAATGTTATTTATAAACACAACTAATTAAGCATCCTGAATATTTCTTTAGCTAAACATACTGCATTGTACTAAACTGAATTCTTCATATACGCTTAAACCAGTGTTCTAAGTTTTCTTTTAATAAAAATCTGTATGTAGAAACTGATCTATGCTAATTACTTCAAAAATATTCTATAAACACAACAGTGAATGTGGTATAGAAAGGATCTTCGAGGCCTCCACGGTCTTGCATAGACATTATCATGGCTGGCGTCTTGGAGGGCTCCCAGAACTAGAATCAGAAAAAAAGAAGTATGGGTGACACATGCTAAAGAAATTGAGAGCCTTAGATTAAGGCTTTCATTGTGGAAAATTATAGGTAAATTACTTGTCAAGGTCTTATTTTAGAAAAGTATCCCTATTCAGGACAGCATTTAAAGAGTGGTGCCAGTTGCATGATATATGGTGTCATAAAGTTCCAGCCCCTAGAGTCAAGTGATTACATGGATACCTGAGCTTTCTTTTCTTTTAATATTAAGATTTTTAGCCCCCATTTGTGGAGTAAAGCTTGAAAATGTGAATTCTAAAAAGCTCAAAAAAACCAGAAAGCAAACAAAAAGGGCAATCGTTTATTATTATGTTTAAATCTCATGATTTTATGGGACCTGGCTTGTGATTTTTTTAATGCTTATGGCTGGCTATTTAAATGTGTGCTCAGCTTTGGACCAAGTGGGACAGAAGCGCATGTTTAAAGTTAAGCACGTCCAGGCTCTGTTCATTCACAACGAGTTGGGGGTCAAAAGTTACAGATTTGGAGCAGAGTACTTGGGAAATTAAGAGCAGCTCAGAGTCAGAGTCTGCAATAAGAGCTATTCCTGTTGCCATTTGACGTCACTGGCCGGTCTTTCCCATTTCTGTGAATGTCTCTGATTCCAAATGCTCTGATTCCAAATGTAAAACAGCCACACAGCTAGGATCTCTTCCCTTCTGGGCATCAGACAGGAGCCCTAACCCAAACTCTAGGGACCAGATGCTTGAACCCGGTCTTGGCTCTGCACAGACTATTTCCTTATCAGTCCCATTTATTTGGTTGAAAAACTGTTTTGCAAAAAGATGAAACAAAACAAAACAAAAAAGCACCTATCAAAAAATGTCCCAAGTTTGGGATTCTTAAATAAAAAAAGGTCAGTTTCTCCTGGCAATGTTGAAATGTGACCTGGCTCTAGTGATAAAGGTGTGGGAGAACCTGGCACCTACCATGGTCTTTATGGCAATGCTCAGAAGACTGCGTTCACTGGAATGGGCTTGTGTGAAGACAGCCCATGGGACAGATGTGGGATGGGCTTTACTGCAGAGCACAGAGCTGACATGGCTCTGCAAGACGGCCAGTTCAGCTTCTGCAAGAAAATACTGTAGCTGTCCTTGTATTCTGAAACCCAGGGGCTCCTGTGGAGCACAAGAATAAATGGGTGAGAAGGTAACATCAACGCCAAACTCATTGCACCAGAACAGGTGCACTGGGGTCTTGCCTAGACTGGGGATTTGCCCCAAATTCCAGTAGCTGACCAGTGCAAACCCCAGGTACAGAGGAGGAAAAACGCAATTTGTACCTATTTGAAATGGGAATAAATGCAACTGGGGCAAACAGTGACTTGGCCTGTGTGAACTAGGTGCTGCATCAAAGGCTGTAATCAGGGCAAATCCCCAGACTGAAGATTTCTAACTCCAGTAAGGGCCCTCGGCCATCCCATGCTTCTGAGGTCATAGATCAAAATCAAGACTTCAGTACGAATCTAAGGGAAAGGCACCCTTCCGAGGAGACATGGTATGACTTGCAACGCCTCAGAGCTGCATTTGTGCCTGACTGTTTGGCTGGTACAGATGAGTCCTACATGCAGGCAGCTCCAGCCCCCCAAACTCCTTTCCTGAGCTCCAGTGGAGTTTAACAGCCCTTTTCACCTGTTCCCATGGGATTTTCCAAGGGAGGGGTGACTGGGCCTTGTGAAATTATTTTATCCTGAAGTAATTTTTATTTTTTTAATGATTAACTATATATTTTTATTTACTAGCTACACATTGCATAATATGAGCACAAAAAAGAGACACCTGGGCAATACCGTATCGTCTTATTCTGTGGTTTTGAAATGCCTACGCTCTTTCTCTCCCACCCATCCCATTGCCCAATTAGCACATACTGGTTACAGTGGCCATCTTCAAAGAAAATGTTGGAGAAATTCCTCTGCGCTTTGCAACATCCATTGCGGACTCCGGGCCAGCGTTTGTAATCAGTGCTGTAGGTACTTGCCCCTTCTGAATTGAAGACATCTGTTCAAAGATCAGAGATAGCAAATAATTAAAAAGTCTGCCCGTGTCACCTCTCCTGTTACTATTATAAGTTTCACCAGCCTTTTGGGGGTATGTAGACACCAGCTGGGAGGAGTTTTTCCCAGCGTGAGTAGATGTACAGGAGCTAGCTCGCGTAACAGGGTGGCGGATCTAGCTAGGTGCCCAGGTACAAGCCCATCTTAGACCCTGGGTGTGTATTCATTCACTTAGCCCCTCCCACCACCAGCTGCAGCCATACTGGTATGTTTAGTGCACTAGCGTGAACAAAGATAGTGTGTCTATGCTTGCCTGAGCATACACATCTCCCAGCTGCTCCATAGACATATCCGTTAGCTCTTTAGGGTCTCTGCATTAGGCTTTTATGCCAAAAATATCCCACCACTGATGGCAGCCTTCATGTAAACAGGCTGCTTATGTGCATTGTTGTGGGTTCCTGCTTTAATGCGTTGTTTAAAACCCCAGCGGCCACTCACACCTTGTCTACACTAGGGCTTCCACTGCGGCTCCCACCAGTGAAGCTGAAGTAAGGCTCGCAAGAGTGGGGAAATGTTTAGCAATGTCTCCATAGGGGCAGGCAAGGCCTTTTAGACTAAAGTCGGTCATTCTGTATCTTAAATGGGCTTTTAAGGTTCAGAATTAGAAAGGTGAAGAAAACAGACATTTGGTCACCCCATCCCTCTCCTAGCCTGTGCAGGAGTGTTCCCTCCCACACAGTCTCTCCTACTCTCTGAGCTTCTAATAAGTGACACACTTAACTATGCATGGGGACGGAGGGCAGGTAGGGTTGGGAAGTTGATGCAAATAAGAGGCCCAAAGGCTGTGAGTGAAATGCAGCCTCACTTTCAGTATTAGAACTTTCGGGGGACCTCACCTCTCAACAGGCCGAAAGGACAAATAAATAGATCCTGACTAGGGAAACACACAGTGAGGCCCGTCTCCTCTACTACATTAGTTCTCCCCACCATCCCCACCCCAATGGAAATTCCTTTTCTGGAGGAGTCTGGATCTATAGGCTGGAAGGAGCTGGTTTGAGGGAAAGGCCACTTTCTAGGGTGCCATCCCCTCCCAGGCCTGTAGGGAGTCCCTACATTAACAGGGACTGGGTCTAGGCTACATGAACACGAACAGTAAGAAGGTTTCCCAATTATTTTTGTGCTGTGACGTTATTCAGAGTCATACTGAACTTTACTGTAACTGGTATCAAACCAACATTTACAAGGTTCAGATGTTTTTAAAATGCATAACGGTCCTGGTCAGAATGTAATGGACTAGTTAATGTTTGAGCCTGATCGCCCCTACAGGACAGACACGGGGTTGTTCAAGGGCTTGGGATTATGCGACATTCCAGTGACTGGCTCCAAAAGAGGACATGGAATCCAAAGTAAACCCCAGCGAAGTCGATGGAAAATTGATTTCATTGGTGTTGGATTAGGCCCACAAACCCTGGAGCTACCAACACCTAACACAGGGCTTGATAAAATTGGCTTCCATCTAGGTACCAGCACTTTTATTTTTGGTAGCCAGGTGGCATTCTTCCATTGCATTTCTGCAGCAGAGCTAGGAGCCAAGCTACACACCCCAGTTGCCACGACGACCTGGCACCCGAGTTTTGTCAAGCCCTGACCTTAAGGACATTCTCCATATTCTGAGGTTAAGTAGAAACTGGCATATTTGCAGCCACAGCTCTTGTGCAAGATTCCACATGTGTAATTAAATGGTTGGACCATGGGATCTGTATGGATGTAGCCAAACTCAGAGTTCTGTAGAAACCAGCAAAAGCAAATTTTCAAGGGGGCTGGACATGACATGACTTGAGTGAAATTTGCACCTGAAGAATTTTGCACTCATAAAAAAAAAGAATTGTGGGAGCAAATCTGAGCACTTGCATTTCTAACTAACATGCGTGTGCAACTGAATTGTGGGTACCAATGGAAGATCTAGGATATCCTCTTCCACACCTCCTTGAAAGGTATCTAACACTCTCACCCTGTTTATTCAATTCCCATTCTTTCTCCTTAGCATCTTTTCATTAGCTTTCACTCCAAAACCCGAAGCTGGGCCTGCAACTCCTCTGCGAAGAGTCCTCAGGTTAGACTGTTGCCATGCAGCTAAATCAACAAACCTTCCCCAAACACAGAAGACCCCAAAACCGTGCTCCTGTTCTGCTGCGCTTTCATTTGCCTAGCTCTGCACGTCTCCAGGATAAATTGCTGATAGGTCTCCCAGGTCTGACCTTGTCTTCGTTTGTAAAATACTGGCCCTTCCTGACCTAGGAGGAAAAGAACGAAGATTGTGATATAAGGAAAGTCGCTGTCATTTTAATTACTTTCGTGGTTTCCATCCTGATAAAGACGATGGGCCAAATACTCACCTGAATTCAATAGAGCTTTGCTGAATTATAGCAGCTCTGATCTGGGTCATAGTTTATTTCATGAGAGGAGCAAAGAGAAGAAATGAACAATGATGTTTAGCATGTGGATGTTAATGTCTTTGGTGAAACGATGCTGCCTACTATTTGAGAGGAACCAGAACAGGTCAGGTTATGGAAAGAAGGGATGGCTCATTAGTTAAGGGTGCCAGCCTGGCGCTTAGAACAATGAGATCAGTTTCCTGCTGCACCACAGACTTCCTGTGTGACCTTGACAAGTCCTTTAAGCTCAGAGCCGCAAAAGGATTTAGGCTCCTAATTTCCACTGGCAGTCATAGAAGTTAGGAGTCTAAATACAGTTGTGGATCTGGGGTTAGTTGCTCTGTGCCTCAGTTCCCCATCTGTAAAATGGGGATAATAGCACTGCGGTAGCTCGACCTGGTGTGGAAAGATAAATAACTTAAAGATTGTGAGATGCTCAGATCCTACGGGAGTGAGGGCCACCCAAGTTCCTTAGATAAATCCAGCCACCTAATTCAGATCTGCATTCACAAACAAACCTCAGCTGCAGTACAATGAGAATTACCTTCTTTTTCTGGACATTGTGCAGGGGTTGCAGGAGGCTGGGAGTAGGATGGCAAAGGATAAGGTGCTTCTCTTTCAGGCAGGGCAGGCACTTGTGTTCTCTCTGTTTTGTCCTCCTCGGTTGCAGTTTGCTCAATGAGGGGGTAACATTTAGAGAGGTAGTGTTCTGCATTCGGAAGGACTGTATTAAAATACTTCCTCTGATCTTCCTGGACCCCTTGGAATGATTCAGGACCAAAAGAGCCACCTTTGCGACCCTTCTCCAATTTGTTGTCAGAGCTAATGGGTGCTTGACTGCATGCTCTTTGGGCAGTTTCTCTTCGCTGGCTGACAGGATCCTCCTTACGCATCATTGGAGGCCGGTACTTGGAAGACCGTGCAAACTCCTTGACCTTTAACTTGGCTTCTGCTAATTTAGTCTTCTGCAGAAAAAAGTCATGGGCAAACAGAGGTGAGATGGGTAAATTGAAAAGATGAAAATAAGAGAACATGCAATATTATACTTTCTTAAATCAGAGGCTCTGGGGGACTGCAGCATTAGAAAATATGTTCTAGTCAAACACAGGTTATTGGGCTCAACATAAGGTGAAAAATCTATGGCTTGTTTGTGATGCAAGAGATCAGACTACATGATCTCATGGTGCCTTCTGGCCTTTAGACTTTATCAGCTATGAAACTTACAACAATAAAAATGTACAGAAAGTCACAGATCAGACTCCTCCTCTTCCAGCCCCTCGTATTGCTGCTGTAGTTAGGGTGGTGTGGGGTTATTTTGAGTGACTCTAATTAGCTTCCACTTGGATACTGGGGCCTGTCCTCAATGATTCAGTTACAGGAGAAGGATCTGAAACTGGACCCACAACAGACCTAACTGGACTCTTTTGATAAGTCATTGGGAAATAGAGCCAGCCCTTAGATCACTATAGAGAGCCCAGAACCCAGTTCATCAGACTCTGAGCAAACTCAACTTACTTATACCTGTTAAATAAAATCAAATAAGTGTTAGCCGATGCAACAAAGAGGATACCCAGCTTGCTACTTACTGTCAGCGTGAATAACACTTTCAGAACAGTTGAAACAAAGCTATCATGCTTAGAATCATGGCTGATGGAAAGCAAGAATAGCAGCCGAAGAACCAACATGGAAGTTATTGACTAATCTTTCCATAATACAGGAACAGCCTGATATAACATATCGGAATCAGAAGTGGTGCGTCTACACTTACAAATTAAGTCGATTTAAGTAGGCTTAAGTTGACTTAAACTACTCTGCGTCCACACTGGGCTTTCCTTAAGTCAACTTGAGGAAAAGTTAAGTCGACTTAATAACACCTTGATTTAGGTTGACTTAACGCCTAAATCGACCTTATTAGGTTGATTTAAGGCAGTGTGGACGGGGATTAGCACCTAAGTCCACCTTATTAAATTGACTTAAAGTGTTAAGTTGACTTAATAAGGTCGAAAAGGGGCCATGTCTACACTAGAAAAATTAAGTCGACTTTTGTTAAGTCGACTTAATAAGGTTGACTTTAAGTCCACTTAAAGTCGACCTTATTAAGTCGATTTAATAAAGTCGACTTAACTTTTCTAGTGTAGACATAGCTCAGGATTCCGCCTTCAGAACAATGCTACATAATTCGTAATAGCCTGATTGCCATTCTAAAATGGCAAAGTAACCACTGAAGTGGAGCAAAAATAATATATACTATTAATTTTATAAAACGCCTCTAGGGAAAGGAATACATTTTACCACACCAAGGTGGGGAAAGAAAGGTGTGGGAGGATTCCAGTCCAGTGATAGGCGACTGTCTAATGCAGCTGCCAGAATGACTAGTATCAGGTCTGATGCTTCTGGGGTGTTCTAATCCTGCAGATCCCCTATATATATAGATCGTGGCTTTGCCAGCAAGGGCTAAAATAACATTCTGCTTCTTACTAAAGGAATAGTAAGGTTTGCTCAACCTGTGTCTGCTCCCATAATCCCTCAGCAAACCTACTAAGCATTCGCAAGATGGCTCAAGAACCCCCTTCATGACCAGCTCCAATTCATCCCCACTCAAATCTTGTGTGGCTCTTTCTTTGGGATCTCCGCATCTTCCTTTTTGTTCCTCCAATCTCAAAAGGTCCCTCTGAAGTTCTCTTTATTTCTGCACCTTCTCCTCCCTTTACTGACCTACCTTTAACAGACCTCACAGTGGGACAAGCCTGGCTGTTGAGCCTCTGAAATCTCCTCTATTTTGCTGACGGGAAAGCTCATTGGATTTCTAGGCCTGGAATGGGGAGAGACCACTGGAATGGCGGTTCTCAACCACTGTGTTGGGACACATTTCTGTGTCACCACACGATGGTAAGTGTATCACAGAGAGCCGGGGAAATGGCTGGATACGGCCTGAGGGGTGTGGGCTGGTGTGTCCTGTAAGGTTGCAACATGCCACCAAATTTTTTCCCACCCAAAAAAGATTGAGAACCATTGCACTAGAAAGTTAAACCACTATACTTCACATCTAAGAAATTCCTTGCCCATTCTGTAAGTTCTCCATCTTCAAAGCAACTGACAAAGTGGGATTTTCTCCCACGAAAGCTCATGCGATAAATCAATCTGTTAGTCTTTAACACGGCTCCCCCTTTGGAACATCACATGGTTTGTGGCTCATTTAAGCTGAACATTTCTCAGAGGAAAATGACCGGGTAAATGTTGTCTCTTAAAACCTCGGACATTTCATCCATTCTAATCACCCAAACAAACCCACTCACATGTCAGGACATTCACACAAAGCACATTGCTTCCTAAGTCTCTAAAAACTCAGTGCTGGTAGATGACGCACAAAACAACGCTTCTCTCTCTATATCTGAGCGGTGGGCAAGGCCCCCATATGGCATGCGGGGGGGAGGTACACTTTATCAGGCCCAAGAGGCAGGGCCATCCCTAGGGGGGAGTGGGGCCCAGGGCCAATCAGCCTAGGTGGGGCTCCCACCCTCCCAATGCTGGTGGGGAGTGCAGGGGGGGGGAGCAGCCTGCTCCACCCCCCAGGGATCCTGGTTACCCCCCCCCGGGGAGCCAGCCCCGGAAGCTGCGCTACCCTCCAGGCAGGGGGGAGCCATGGCCAGGGAGCTGAGGCCAAGTCGGGGAGCTGCGGCCATGGGAGAGCCGCGGCCCCAGGCGGCAGGGAGCAGGGCCAGCCTAGGGGCCAGTGGAAGTGCTCCTGGCCCACCCAAAGGCAGCAGGAATCAGGGGGAAGTGCGGTCTTGGGGAGGGGGGCCGCGACATGGACCCCACACTGTCCCGCTGTGAGCGGGACAGCGCGGGGCCCACGTTACTGTGGGGCCCGGGGCGATCGCCCCATTCGCCCCCCCCTAAGGACGGCCCTGCCCAGAGGCCCCAGCCCAGGCCCTAACTCCCATTTCCACGTGTGGGAGGGGAGCTGTGTTACAAGTTTATACTGGGCCTGAAAAACTTATGCTTGGGCCCTGGCTGTGGGATGGGTGATCCCTGGAAGGCAGAGGGTTAAAGCCGGGATCTTGGAGGGGGAACAGCCACGGGAGGCTTGGGCTTCTTGCAAAACCAGTAGCCAGCCTAAGAGAACAGCAGGAGTTCAGTGCAGGGAACATTAATGAGCGTAACTGGCAGCATACGCTGTACCTGGTTCCCAGGAGGACAGACGTTGGCAATGAAAGGGAAAGCAGACGGGAGAAGGGAAAAGAGGAGTGGAGTGGAGTGAGAAACCTAGTGTGAGCCTTTGTTTTCAGGCTCCTTTAAACTGAAAGCATTGGTGGCTAAAGCGAGCCTTTGCTCTTAAATCCGTTGTGCCAGGTTAACGCCGTATGCCAGTATCCGCTATCCCCTTGCCAGGCGGTGACACCTTTCAGAACCACCCAGCAACATCAGCATAAGCAATTTCTCCATCTTTTCCCCCGAGCCTGGGCTCTGTCTGTTTTGGGCACAGGGCAGATCATGCCACTTTAGGAAGTGAAAGAACAGCCGCCACGGGGCAGGCTCTTCTCTCAGCGCAAATAGCTGCTGTCCCGACTGGACTGTCACGGTCAATTAGGACAGGCCAGTCTAAATGAAGCAAATCAGATTAAATAGTTCAGGGCTTCACTCCTACCACAAGACCATTTTAGAAGGAACACAAATGACTTCCCTTCAGAATTCAGCTGTGAGGCTCCAGTCCTGACTCCCGCTTCCCACAGTGGAGTGAGGTTTAGGTATGAGTACAGTCCGGTGACTTTAACACAAAAGACCTGATCCCGAGTCTCCCGTTTACTCCCAGAGCACTCGCCCTGTGCCCTAAGTCAGTAAGAAATTGTAATGTCCCAATTCGGGAGCAAATGTATGATCAGCCATGGGTGACAGGCCATATAGGGGGATTTAGGGGTACAGTGAAAGACCATAAGATCAGTGCTCTTAAATTACCCCTGGCCCATCTGAAAACTTCCCCTGTCTGGCCAGTCACAAGGGGACAGTTCCTATTGTAACATGATGGATAAGCGGCAGCTGGGACCTGAGACTTCTGTTTCTAGAAGAATTAATCTCACTTAATTTGCATTAACTAGGCCCACAGCAATTAGCTAAGTTCCAAAGGGGTAGTCGTGTTAGTCTACTGCAGAAAAACAAACAGAGTCCTGTGGCATTTTTAAAGACTAACAGATTTATTTATCGCATGAGCTTTCGTGGGAGAAAATCCCACTTCGTCAGAGGCTTTGAAGATGGGAAACTTACTCTGTGCAGGCCAGCCACTAGAGGGAAACAGAGGCACACTGTGTGAGTGGCCTCCATGTAGTCACATTCCAAAGGGGTAGCCCTGTTAGTCTATTGTAGAAAGACAACAGAGTCTTGTGGCACTTTTAAAGACTAACAGATTTATTAATCGCATGAGCTTTCGTGGGAGAAAATCCCACTTCGTCAGACGCTTTGAAGATAGGAAAGTTACAGAGTGGGAGGAAATAAAATGCAGGGGAGTGTATGACATAGCATCAGGTCAGGCTGTAACAGCAAATCAAAGTAGGTGTTAGGATTCAAACACTGGGGAACCTCTTTGCTGTTACAGCCTGACCTGATGCTATGTCATACACTCCCCTGCATTTAATTTCCTCCCACTCTGTAACTTTCCTATCTTCAAAGCGTCTGACGAAGTGGGATTTTCTCCCACGAAAGCTCATGCGATAAATAAATCTGTTAGTCTTTAAAAGTGCCACAAGACTCTGTTGTGTGAGTGGGTCACACTGTGTACTGATGGTGTGAAGCCTGGCTATAAGCCACTATGGTGGTGCTGGGAAGTGGCCTCCTTAGGGTCAAGGAGGGATGAATAGCTAAAAGACCCAGTGTACCTGTGAGTGATTCTCCATGGATGGCTTGTCGTCATTGTAGGGTCTGTAGTCTGTCATGTATGAGCTCTTGTACATGTCCAAAGACACAGGTCGCTGAGCAGAGAGAAGAAAACCATCTGTTACTTATTTCAAGAGTGCAGCACTGTATCACCCAGTCCCACAGCTGAATTACATGGAGGGGGACCAGCTTTGGAAAGGACCAGCTGCTCTTACACAAAAGCTGCTACATGTTGTATTAAATCCAATAGCAGGGAACTACATGAGAGACTCAGCTCTTCTCCTAGGCGCAGTCACGGTGTCTCTGAGTTACTGTGTGTTCAGCCTACAAAGACAGAGGTGGCTTTTGGGGTAGGCGAAGCTGCATCTGCCTTGTCGGCAGCAGGAGGAGGAGCTGGCGTGGGGCCCCCAATAGCCAAAGGCCATCTTTGTACAAAGGAAGGCAGCTATTGCTGCTGGGAACATTCTTGGAATAGCTGGACTGTTCCTGATCCTCTGTGCCAGTTTGGGGTGGAGCCGTGTATATCAGGCCATTGGCAATGGGCTATGGACCCTCTTCTCTTTTAATTCTGGGAGTTTCTTTTCATCAGCTTCTTCACCAGTTCTGAGTAGCTATGAAATTCATCCCCGTGCATCGGGCCAGTACCAGACCCACACATCACTTAGGTCCCACTTAAGCTTTCAGAATATGAAGTATAACATTTCATTCTCTGAAATTTCACTCTGTGGGCAGATCCTCAATCGGTGTAAACCAGGACAGCTCTGTTTATTTCAGTGGAACTATGCTAGTTTACACCAGCTGAGGACCTGGGATGTACTTAAAACAACATTCATATGAGGTTTGACTAACGTAGAGTGATTAAGACCCCTTTGGAATTTGACTACATGGAGGGTAGAGTGATTAAGTGACCTAAACATGAGATCTGAAATACAATGGCTGGATTTAGTATTTTTGTATTGTTGTATCCAGTTGGGAAAACAGCTATTCCTAGACACCAAAGCCAGTGGAAGTGAAACACCCTGACGCAGAAGAAAGCAACTGCTGGCCTCAGACCAAATCTGTTCTTGACAGTATGCCAGATTTTTCACGGAAATTGTACGTGACTCTGTGATGGGGTTACCTACAATAACTGGGGACTGGACCGGTACCTTCCAGGCCTATGTCCTGTTTTTTAATGACAGTTTTTCATTAACAAAATAAAAGGTGACCTTTCATTTAAAATTCCCATTGTCAAGCAATTTTGATCTCAGGTCTTATAGATTGTCACATTCTCATTGCTTTATCATTGAATCGCTTTCACCATCTACTGCATATATTAGTCATGCAAACTTCCTGTGAGAGCCAAGGGGGCTTTTCTGTAAATAAGGTGAATCCTAACACCTATTTTGATTTGCTGTTAGAGCCTGACCTGATGCTATGTCATACACTCCCCTGCATTTAATTTCCTCCCACTCTGTAACTTTCCTATCTTCAAAGCGTCTGACGAAGTGGGATTTTCTCCCACGAAAGCTCATGCGATTAATAAATCTGTTAGTCTTTAAAAGTGCCACAAGACTCTGTTGTCTTTCTACAATAGACTAACACGGCTACCCCTTTGGAATTCAGACCCTGTGTTTATATAGGCCCTGAGTCAGCAGTGCACTCAAACACTTGCTAAAATCAATCCCGACTCAGCAAAGCATTTTAACACATTCTTAACTTTAACCATCTCCAGTCTTTTACTTCTATGAGACTTAACTTGGGCTTAAAATTAAGCATGTGCTTATGATTTAGCAAAGTAGTTAAAATCTACTTAAATTCAAGCATGTGCTTAAATTTCTTTGAAGTCAATGGGAGGTAAGCATATGATGAAGTGCTTAATACACAAAACGTTGCTTGTGGTACAAAGATGTTTTTTGTTATGGGCAAGGATATATTTTATGTGTCTCGTTCACTTTTCCCCAAGATTTCACCTATTTTCTTGACGCATGACTTAGACATGAAAGAAAACTAGGAATCCTTTTGTCCTTAGATGCAAGCTTTTTCTCAGTTCGACCAACAAGGTGAAATCATGATCCACTTCCACCATCCATCATTCAGTGGGAAAAATCCCAATGAGAAAGAGACCCCAGTATATGCTTCACCTTGGGAATGGATATTTTCCGCAGCACATCTGCCATGGTGCACCAAGAACCTATAACAAGGATAGGGGTCAGTGGGTTAGTAAAATAATAACAAATGACCCCTTATTTGCTTCTTCCACTCCTACTTACCCAACTCCGGGTCAGGGACTAACTGGTCTTCGGTGGGGCTGTTACTCCTGTGAGTAAGTGGGCCTGATCCTAGGTGGTACTTGGCATTGAGCATATCAAACCATTTTCTCATTAGTTCCACTAGGTGGGGGGAGCTTTCTGTCCTTTGAGGACATCTGTACCAGCATCCCAAATTCAGCCCGCAGCTGCACCAGCCAGCATCTGCTCCCTCCCGCTGAATGGCCCAAGCAAATTTAGTACTCAGCTCCCCATGGGATGGCAGCAGGTGGGACATAACAGTGCCCTATGGCACAGCAGAGAGGCTCCTTAACATGGGGTGCTCCATGCCTGGCTACAAAGAACAGCCCTGTGGTGACAGAGATGGGCCATTGTGCGCCACTGTTGGCCATCGGTGGTGGGACTGGGGCACGTGGGTGCAGGCAGCTATGGTGTGCACTTCTCTTGGCATCCCGCTATATCCCCTCAGCCCCGATGAGGAGCACTCAGGAGCCCTGGTACCTGTGAGGCTAGGTCTACAGTTGAGGGAAGTTACTGCGTTGCTCGGGCCCCGAGGAGCTGCCTGGCTGGGCTGGGCTGGGCAGTAAGTGTGGGGCCGGACCGGTTTCCAGGGCAGGCAGGGAACATTCTGCCCTTTGTGAGGTACCTGGCTCTAGAACCCGGGGGGGGAGGTCAAGGGGGCCTTCTTCTTCAAGGAGATGTGGGTGGGATCCAGATCCATGTGCCCCCTAGGTACTCTGCCAGCTGATGGGCCTTGCAATGTGCAGCGCTGAGCCCTTCTCCTCATATCCCCTCATCCCACCCACAGCCGGTACCCTTCACTGTACTTCTCCCCATACCCCCTCTGTGTCACCAACTCCAATATCTTCCACTGCCCTTCACCCCATAGCTCTCACCCCCCCAATACCTTCCACTGTCTCTTGCGCCACTGCTCCTCAGCAGAGCTCATTGGACAGAAGGAAGTTTGGAGGGGATCCACAGGGCAAGTCAAGGCAGCGGTTGTAAATTAGCCATTCAAGGAGCCCAGAGGTGAGAGAGAGAATGGAGATTGGTGGTGGCTGGAGAGACAGGTGAGTTGCCTGCTGGGTTTTGAAGAGGGAAGTTGCTTGAGCAGTGAGGGGAGGGAGAGGAGGGATGAAAATAGGATCAAAGCAAGAGGAACAATCTTCCGGAAGACACAGTGGTATGGATGAATGGAAGGATTGGAGTGAGAGTATGAGAGATATGTTACAGTCACATCTAGGAGGACAGGGGGTGGCAGTGGGAAGGCACAGGTGAGAGGAAGGAGACAGACTGGAGGAATCCTATACCAGATCTTGTCAATCAGCTCCTGGAAGAAGTAAATGAGGCCCTCGGCAGGGTAGGATTGGGTAACAGCAAACAGTGATTTTCTTGCACTCATGGCAGGCCGGGAGCGGTGACACCGGCTTGTACCAAAGGGAGAGGGCTGGAGAAGGAGTCTAGGACGGGTTATAATAATTGGCTGGTAAATTTACTCTGGGTGCAAGCTCAAGGGTGGGAATGCAGATACAAGCTTAAAAAATGTCCTGATTACATTAACAATCCATGTTGATAGGAAAAGGTGCAAAAAAGAGACAGAAAGATTGACTTACTGAAAACAAAGAAGCCTCCTGCTATAACCTAAGGACTATGTTAAAGCTCTGTCTAGGAGACCTAACAAGTGTGAGGCCAGACATTTATGGACCAAAACTGAGGTGTTCAAATTAAGCCTCATTGGTGGACACAGTAATGAGAGGACGGACTACTCCATCCAGTTCTCACTTCTGGGGTCCTTAAAAGAAAAGATCTTGGGGAGAATATTAGTGAAGCGTGAGTGCAACAACTGCTAAATGAAAGAAGGGAAAGGAAATCCTCATCATGGTCACTGCCCCTGTTTCTTCCTGGGACCCTGGATCAACTGTGGCATCACTGGGTCTTTGTTGTCCTGATTCTGGGACCAGACCAGGCTGAGAGAGGGACACAGATAATGTCATCACCTTGTCTGCCCCTGGCTAAACCCCCAAATTCACCTGGTATGGAAAACATTGTCTCCCGACCTATTCCTCTATGTGTTTTTTTCCTTCTCTTTCTTATTTCTTCTCTTTCCCGTCTCTCTCAATCAGCCTTCTGTTTAATAAGAATCTGGCTTAGCCAGCCAAGGAAATGTATAAACAGCCCATTGCTGGTACAAGTTTGCCAAGTTTCAGAGCAGTTAAAAAAACAGTGTGCTGGGCCTGCGTTTCTCCAGCAGGGAGGTAGCAAATGAAAATCAACACCAGCCAGACGCTGCATTTTCTGCCTTTGCTGTTCTCTCCTTTCCCCTTTTATGTATTTGTTTTATTTTATCTTAAAATAAAATGGGAACTGATTTCGACAGCAACAATGATAGCTCCAGCCCATCTCAGCTAGCCTTTCTCCCTTCCTCCACCCTGAAAAAAACAATTATTACCATTTAAAACAGTGTCAAATAAGGGGATTTGTCCTCTAAAACAGTGGTTTTCAATCTTAGGGTCGGGACTCGGTACTGGGTCACAGACAGGGCAATCCCGGGGGGGGGGGCGAATGGGGCGATCGCCCCGGGTCCCACGGTTATGTGGGCCCCGCGCTGTCCCGCTCCCAGCGGTGGAACAGGCAGGCCCAGAGGCGGAGCACGTATGTGGGGCCCGGCCTCTGGGCCGGTCTGCCCCACATGGCCGCATGCGGCCGGCTCCCCACCTGCGGCCTCGGCCTCCCGGGCCGGCTCCCTGGGGGCTGGAGTGGGCCGGTGGGCCCACCACGCTTCCCTACAGCATGGGGGGATGGGGCAGGGTCCCACCTAGGCCAATTGGTTCAGGACCCCACTCCCCCCAAGGGACAGCCCTGGTCGCAGACCCTCAAACACTGGGTCACGGCACCCCCTGCTGCTGCCCCCGAAAGACGAAGTGGGATTTTCTCCCATGAAAGCTCATGCGATAAATAAATCTGTTAGTCTTTAAAAGTGCCACAGGACTCTGTTGTCTTTCTACAACAGACTAACACGGCTACCCCTTTGGAATTTGCTCAGAGATGTAACTGTTGGGTCGTGGGCATAAACGATTTTTTTCAACTGGGTCCCGAGAAATTTTTTTTTGAAAACCATTGCTCTAAAAATCACTCACCAGCTAAAGAGAAAGGGAACGAGGGATGCAGTTAATATCAGGCCCATCTCTAGCAGTGGGCGGGGTCCAGGGCCAATCTGCCTACGGGGGCCTTTCAAATGCTTCACCTTGCCTTTCAAATGCTTTTGACTCTGTTTCCTTTTTCTGTATCTGGAATAAAAAGGTAAAGGGTTGTTTAATAGTGTGGTACTAAGCAAGCCGAGATCTCTGTTTACCAAATCCCAAATCTCGTTTAATGTTGGGCAGTTTCAAAGTCATGTTAGCTTTAATTCTTGGGCCCATTTATTCTATCCAAGTGAATGGAATAGGGAGCATGGTCATGGGACTGTATTAGAGAAGAGGAAAAAAAGCTGTTTGGTGAGAAAGATGGCAGAACTAAAGGAGAAGACGACCTATTTGTAATAGATGAAGGTTGTGTGTTCCCTGGATTGTCTCCAGTGATGCCAACATGGCAGATCTGAAATAAGAAGCAGGCATGAGAGGTTAAGTAGGACTGTGGCTCACTGGGATGAATTGAGCAGAAGGAAAAGAACAATGGAGTCAAGGGTAGAAAAAAGAGTGGAGCTAAATGTCTCGTCAGAGATCACAACATCAAACTTAGCGTTAGTACAGATCACTTGTTTTAAAACCACCCCTCACACCCTATTAGCTCCAGTAGTAGTTCTAAGTAGCTCTAGGAAGTCAGTGAGTTTGAGGACCACAGTATTCAGTGTATATATTCCTTATGAGATGGTGCGTATCTGATCCTACAACAGCCAGCCTTTGTCGTGAGGTTTTTATGACCCTGCAATGAATTATTCACATTTAGCAATCCTTCTGAAAGACAGAGACACAGGTGAATTACTCATCAAAAGTATGGAAAGGGCAGGACATGACTGTTCATTAAAAGAGTTTCAAGTATTATGTTGGGTGACTAATTTCTCTGGGTACCAAGGGCTCCTGCATTGTGGCTCAGAAATTTGAGGCTTTAGTGCAGAAACCCCTTGTTAGTAGACTGCCCAACATCTGCCCATGGGACTGGGGAGTCGTCAAACGCTTGCTGCTTCCCAGGGAACTATAGAAATCTAAGGGGGGTATGGGGTAAATAGGTATAGATATTGCATACAGGATTATAAGTAGGCACAGTATGTTAAGGATAAAGAGTAGTTAAGGTAGCTAGTGTATTGTTCTACGGGCCTACTCTATGCATCTGCCCAGTGACAAGACTAATTTAAATAACTGAGGCCTTGTCAAACCAGCAAACTCTCTTCTTGATCTTGAGCCAGAACTCGAACCGCCTGTTTAATATGCAAATAGCCTGAGGCCCCCCATGGGTCCAGGTGTTCGACCACTACCCGCAACCTAAATGTCAACCAATCAGGAACGATGCCATGCAACCACAGTTTCACACCTCACAGAAGGTGAGATACTGGGCCGACCCAAAAAACACTATAACTGAGGCCCCCAAATGTTGCAGGGGGTCGGAGTTCCAGAACTTCTAAGACGTTGGAAGTCTCTCGGAACTAAGGCTCTCTGATCATAGGGCTCGTCCTTACGGTCACTGAGTCTGGGCAGAGGAGTCAGCGGCCCCGACCTGGTAACAGGTAGTGGGACTGACACGGTGGAAAGGAACCGAAGGGTCGATCCAAATCCTTACAGAGGCGGAATTGGACACGAGGCTAAGAGCGCAGGTATGTATAAGTACAAAAGGCATATGCACAATACTTAGGCGAATGTTGGCCCGCTAGAATCGGGAGTACATTCTTGATTGCACAGGACTTAGGCGAATGTTGGCCCGCTAGAATCGGGAGTACATTCTTGATGTTGGCCCGCTAGAATCGGGAGTACATCACTGATATTGGCCCGCTAGAATCGGGAATAGAGTAGTTTAGTGTAAATTGGCAATAATATACTTTAGCGTATATTGACCCGCTAGAATCGGGAACAAATTTGGGTCCTGGAATTATGGTAGCTACTTTAGATATTTAAGATATTTAGTGTTACACCCGTCAAGCTTTAGAACCCCGAACCTGCGGGGAGTACAGGTAAATAGGTTAGAACCCCGAGCCTGCGGAGAGTACAGGTTGGTTAGGGCTGTACTGAGTCTCCCTTAAAAAGGGGCAACGGCAGCATTGTAACAGGGTGTCCTTTAAGAATAAGTACAAGTATAATGCGCATAAAATGTAACGGGAATTTAGTGTACACATAGTAAGTTTGCAAGAAATCATTTACTGTCCCTTTAAAAGCAGCTGCAACTAAAGAAACCGCATAGAACGGCATAGACTAATATTCAAGCTTTTGCTAAGGAAACTGCATTTTTGTACTTTAAGTTCTTTATTTCCTGTCGCTCTACAGAGCCACAACTATTACAATCATGAAAAATAAATTGTTTCTTTTACTAACAACACTTTTTGTAGTTTCCTTGTTATTTTCCCTGGCCCTCCTTATTTTCTTGACCGTGGTACCACTCCCAACTTTCCTCTCCTGGGACAAACACCCAATCCTGCTACTAATAGCTTGGGTGCTAGGAGGATTCTGTCCTGTATTTTGTTGCTCCTATATCCTGACTACATATGTTACAACATGGGCCTCCAAAGATCACTCCCTGAATAAAAACGGAGGTTTTACCTCCGAGGGAAAAAGAACCCAGGTCAGCACGCCACCTCCGATGAATAAGACCCCGGAGGGTGACCAAATTCTTAGCGGCGAGCAGGAACATCATCAAAGATAGAAATGTACGGGGCCTTCAGAGCACAGGTTTCTTTGGGCAGGGACTTGGTTTTAGTCTCTGTGGGTGCATCTATACTTGTAAATTAAGTTGATTTAAGCTTGCTTAAGTTGACTTAATTTACTCTACATCCACACTACACTTTCCTTAAGTCGACTTAAGCAGCTGCTTAAGTTGACTTAAGGAAAATTAAGTCGACTTTGTTAAACCTACTTTTAAGTCGACTTTCGGCTTAAGTCGACTTTAGAAAGTCGACTTAGGGCTCTTCAGGACTCCCCCCACTGTCCTCCCAGCCAGGGTGGCTGGCACAGGGAGAGCCTGGCATGCCCCCACACAGGGCAGGGCAGAGCCCTGCCCACCCTGCCCCTATGCCCTGCCAGTGTCCCTGTCCCCCTTTGCCCCATTGTACCCAGGTACAATGGGGCAAAAGCTGAGCCCCCTGGCACTTGGCAAGGGGTGCCCCCCTGCCATCATGGACCAGTCCCAGGTCCACCTAGCCCCTACAAGTTGACCTAGGCGTCCAGTGTGGACACTCTAGGTCAACCTTGTAAGGTCCCCCCTAAGTCGACTTAAAATTTAAGTGTAGACATGCTAAGTCGACTTAAATTAACAAGTGTAGACATAGCCTGTGAGTGTACCCCTATGCAAAGAGCCCCCACAGGCCATGCACCATTAGAGTTCTCCAAACCCTTTCTTTTATTCTCATTGATGTTACAGATCTGTAACAGGGAGAGGAGAGTGAGTTGGAATCTATTCTACCTCATTCCAACTAGAGGTGCTGTAAAAAAAATCAAAAAGTTTTGCAAAGATTTATTTTTTAAAGATTTATTGAAATTTCAACATTTTTCAAGAAGCATTTTTAATCTATTTGCTAGCTGGTCAAAAAAAATGAATAATTTTGGAGGTGGAATTAGGAAGCAAAGCAGCTTCACTGAAATTGAATTTTCTGTAAAAATAGTCACTGAAAAATCAAAATTATAAAGGAAGAGAAGAGAAGAGAAGAGCCAGCTCCAGCTATCATCCAAAAGTGTTCTCCAAGCAACTTCCAGTTACAGAATCTTTCTTATTTGCAAGGAGACTCATGAACTGGAAAGAATCCAGGTTGACTTTCTGATCCTGGGCTGGGTGTGCAGAACCAGCAAGGAAAAAAAACATCTGTTTGTCCTGGTCACTGAGTCAATGTCTGTTTCTGCGAGAGCATCACCATGGAACCCTACCAGGCAGAGCTTAATTTGAGCCAGGGCTTGCCAGGACTAAGCCGTGGCACCTCTAGACTTGATAGTTCATAGTCTCGGCACCTCTGGGCTTGGCACATCAGTTCTGAAAGTAAAAAAAAAAACCATAAATCACTTGAGTCCCAACACCTCTTTCATTACAAATTAAGCAGTGGTGCCAAGCCCTTTGCAGAAAGGAACTTTTCTGATTATAACCCAGTAACAGACTCTCTTTTTGTTCTGTGTTTGTTTTAAAGGGGTAGCCGTGTTAGCCTAGTTCAGCAAAGCAAACAAGGAGTCTAGCTGCACTTTTAAAGACTAACAAATTTATTTATCGCATGAGCTTTCGTGGGAGAAAATCCCACTTCATCAGAAGCTTGAAGATGGAGAAGTACAGCACTTAGTGAAATAATGTCCAGTTCTGTGGCTGGCACTAGGCGCTACAAAGCCATAAATAATCATATAATCGCCGTCTAACACATGCACTTTTATAACATACTACTAATACTCCAGTGTCAATGGAGGCATGCACTGTTAATATGCCAGCACTGAAAATGGGTAAAATTAGGGCTGCCTTTATGCAAATTATCATTAGACTTGTTACTGCATGGAAGAAGGAAAT
Organism: Pelusios castaneus; assembly: GCA_007922175.1. Lineage (NCBI taxonomy): Eukaryota > Metazoa > Chordata > Testudines > Pelomedusidae > Pelusios > Pelusios castaneus. The sequence goes on from ML686047.1 coordinate 307,610, forward strand.
TTTTCCCAGAAATAAACAAGAAGTTCTGTGGCACTTTGAAAGCTAACTAATTTATTTATCACATGAACTTTCATGGGCACACCCCCACTTCATCTGACAAAGTGGGATTTTCTCCCATGAAAGCTCATGTGATAAATAAATTTGTTAGTCTTTAAAAGTGCCACAGAGTAACATGTTTGTTTTGCTGAACTAGACTAACATGACTGTCCTTCTGGAACTTCCCAGAAATGTGAAACTATCATGTTCTCCTGTTCTTAAATTAAAAGGATTACAATCCATTTCCTTCTTAATATACCTAATACTCTATGGGAAGCCCTCAGGCTAGGGATTAAAGTACTTATTCAATTAATTAGGCCCAAACCCCTGACTTAAAGTCATACACACAAGCGTCAAGTAAACATTACAAAGGTCTCTTCCTTCCAAGGCTTGGAATATTGAGAGCAAATTTCCAGTGTAAATAAAACACAGTCTGCTCTCTAAAGTTACCTAGAATGATAGAATTTTTAAGTCGTTCCGTTTCTAAAACACAGAGATCCCATGAAACACCATGTCATTAAGGGAACAATTCTGCAGTCAATAGCAAAACTCTCATCAATGGCAAGAGGAGTCAGATCTATATTGGGAATAGCCTGAAGGCATAAAATTAGCCTCCAGATCTGAATTTCAAGCACACCAAAATCTGATATAAAAACAAGGAGTCCTGTGGCACTTTTAAAGACTAACACATTTATTTATTGCATGAGCTTTCATGGGAGAAAATCCCACTTCGTCAGATGCTTTGAAGAACAATTTGTTATGATGACACCTGGGAGGAAATCCTCACTTTTGTTAAAGTCAATAGCAAAACTCTCATTGACTTCAGTGGAGTTAGGATTCCACCCTGAGTGTTTACTTCAATTCATTATGAAGATAAGAGCTATATGCAAAACTTTGGACCCAAATCCAGGTCATCCTTCATTTTAGATACTTCAGTCTTTTCACAGGCAAAACAGACACTAACGCAATATGAGTTTTCCCACCACAGTTAACAGAGGGTCAGGCCCCTGGTACTCTTGAACTCCCCGTAAAAACATTTCTCCCTAAAGAATAAACAATAAGGAAGATAATTAGCATTATTCAAATTAGACATGGCCCAAAGCCACAACTGCAGTTAAGGAGGCTTAAGTCAACTAAACAAAACCACGTCCACACCAGACTTTCATTAAGTCGACTTAATAAAAGCTAAAGTCGACTTAATAAGAACCATCCATTAAGTTGACTTAAGCCTCCTTAGATCGATCTAACCCTTCTTTAGGTCGACCTAACCCAGTGTGGACTTTTAAGTCCACTTTGTTAAGTCCACCTAAGGGCTGTTAGGTCAACTTAACAAAGTGGACTTAGTCCACGTCCATGGACACCACTTTGTTAAGTCGACTTAATAAGGTCAACTTTAAGTCGACCTAACTTTTCCTAGTGTAGACATAACCTGGGAGTCTTTGCCTCCAGAGCCATTTCTGATTCTAATACAGAAAAGAGAACAAAACATCTACACCTTGTGTGCTGGTGTACTTTCTATATAGCCGTTTCTTTAGCCACTATCACCATAGTATTTGATACCAAATTCCAGACGGGGTAGCCGTATTATTCTAGTCCATCAAAACAAACAAGGAATCCTGTGGCACTTTTAAAGACTAACAAATTTATTTATTGCATGAGCTTTCATGGGAGAAAATCCCACAAAGCGTCTGCCGAAGTGGGATTTTCTCTCACAAAAGCTCATGCGATAAATAAATCTGTTAGTCTTTAAAAGTGCCACAGGACTCTGTTTCTCTGCAATAGAATAACACTGCTACCCCTTTGGATCTTGACAGGTGTGGTTTGTTTCCCCAGCTTCTGCTGGATCTGATCACAACTCAATAATTCTCTCAACACACTCAGTTTGGTCCCTATGTTCCACCACTTAGGAGTTTCACCTTCTCCTTTCCCCTCCCCAGACTTCATCCTGAAACAGCTATATCCTGGCCTAGCTATTTCCCTGGTTTTTTATCTAAATAAGTCCCCTCCAGGGAATTCCAGGTGACTGTTGCCTGTTCAGAGCTCTGATAGAAGGGCACATTTATTCCGAAAGCTAATATCACTTCGTACCTTTCACCGCCAAGGTTTTTGCAAACATTATCAGCCAATCAATCTTCATGACATCTCAGCAGACAACTGTTAGCATCCTCATTTAAAGCCAGCAGAGAGGCTCAGGCTGAAAAATTCACACTTAGGACTCTAAACTCCAGTGTTCTCGAATGGGTTGATCACCCCCCAACAAAGAAGCAGCAAAATCAAGCCACTGATTTAGGGGTCTTATTGAATATAGCAGGGAAAGCACCAGAACAAACCGATGGATCACTCAGAGCTTAAATGGGATGTATATGGCCCATGAGCATTGCGCTGGCCCTCTGCACAGGGGTGAATTTCACACTTATATGCTTAAATTTGACTTTACCACCCTGTCTCGTTCCCCCCCCCCCCTCCGTAAAATGAAGACAATAGTTTCCTTGCAGGGATGTTGTGTTTGAAATTCATAGAGCACTATGGAAGTTTAATTTATTACCAAACCGATGACAGTTTTTACAGAAAAACGTTCGCCGTGTTAATAATACTTCCCCAGTGACCCAACTCTTTACAAGTGCCCTTTGGGGCGGGAAAAGGGGTCGCTGTCCTGCTGGAGAATTTGAATGTTGAAAGAGAACAGTGATCAATAAGTAACACTTCTATTCTGTGCTTGAGCAATGGCATTTTGCAGAAAGTAATCTGGGAGAGGATCTCCATTTATGTTATCACTGAGAGAATAAAGAGCAAAGGAGGGAATCTTCTTCCAGGAAAAAGTGTTGACAGGTTATTTAATCAGTGCAGGGTCAACCTCCTATTAGAATCTAACAGAAACTTTTGGGGAAGTGATGCAGTGGGGTGGACTTCTAGATAAACACTTTTGACAGGTTATTTCATGTTCCTCCTTCTACCTATTTTTCTTTGGGGGGTGGGGGGCGGAACTTATGGAAGCAGATTGTCAGCAAGCTGCAGTTTCTATTATCCCTGCATTGGAAAATCTGACCACTTGCCTTGGTGACTAAATAGTTTCTACTGGGTTCCTAGCTCATCGGAAACCTTAGCCCTTAATCTTCATCGCAGCCACCTGAACATCTGTATCCATTAACCTCATTTTAACAGAACTGCTTCAAACCAAACTGATGAGCAAATGGATGCCAGGAATCTTTTCCGTTACCTTATCAAAAGCAATTCTCTTTGACATTTATAGTCCATTTTTCAACCACCTTCCTCCAGGGCTATGTCTACACTTGCAAGTTAGTTCGAATTAAGGAAGCTTAATTCGAACTAACTTAAGCCTGGGCTGCACTAGACTTTCATTAGTTTGAATTAAGGGCTTCCTTAATTTGAACTAATAAATTTGATTGCTTAGTTCGAACTAACCCTTAATGTGAAATAGTTAGTTCGAACTAAGTCAATGTGGCCATATTAGTTCGAACTAACTGCTTAGTTCAATCTAATCGGCAGATTGACCTTCCTGCAACTGACTAATTCGAACTAAGCAAGTGCCCTGCATGGCCATGGCTAGTTCGAACTAGCATTCTAGTGGGGCCATGCTAGTTTGAATTAAGTTAATTCGAACTAACTAAAATTAATTCGAATTAGTTAGTTCGAATTAACTAATTCGAATTAGCTTTTGTAAGTGTAGACATAGCCCAGTACCCCAAAGCACTTGATACTGGGCCAGTCCTGCATTTCTTGCATAGGCCAAACATTAATGGAAGCCAACAGGAGTCATGATGTCCGTGGAATTCTCAATATACCACTCTACTGCTCGCCTGTCTGGGTAGAAGCCAACATCCTGGGAGACAGAATAAAAGAGGAGGGAAAAGAGGGAAATTTTGGCCAGCTACCTCTGCTTTTGTGAACAGTGCCTTTTGATTGTGCCTGTCATATACAGATATGCGAACAGGGGAAAGACCACTTGCCACCTTCCTTCCTATATGCAGCCCTGCACATGGATTGCGCACTGTCATGGATCTGACCCTCAGAGACCACGGTGGAGCTGCATCGGGACTGTATTTGGGTCTTTATTTTTACCTATGCCAGTCAGAAAATTGACAGTATTTGCAATGAGAAATGCTCATTTGTTTGTAAATTTTTCACATCACTTTTCTGTTTTTCTTTTACGGTTTTCTGGTTTTGAAAATTACATTTTAAGGTTTGTTTGGGTTTTTCTCATTCTAAAACCCCAGGAAATCTGGAAGGAAATGATTACTTCCATTTTGAAAAAAGGCCACTTCCCATACAAATACACAAATAAATAAATACATTTGACCAGCTCTTAGTTTTACAATTAAATTAAGAGAAACAAAAATGTTCTATTTCTTCAAAACAGTAAACAGCATTCTGTTGTCAGTATTTCGAGACCCATAATCTTCTCTGCTCCAGAGAACAATTTTTGACCTAGTATAAGAGACAGAGGCCCCCTCCAATCCTCAAAGGAATTTCATTGCCTGTAGGCACTAAATATCTCTGAGGATCTGGGCCTGAGAGAAAGACACTTGACTTCCGCTACAACCTCTGCTTCTGACTCGCTGTGCAAACTTGGAGGAATTATTTACCTTCTCTGTGACTCACCTTCCCCAACTGTAATGGGGCTAGGAGACCCACATGGGTATTTTCTTTCAAGGCTCTCAGATACCACAGTAGAACTGTGGGACTGGCAGATCCATGTCTCATCTACCTCTCACAGGAATATTATATGGTAGCCTAATTAATTAATAACAGAAGGCACTAAACCACTGCAGCATATTATTATTGTGATTAAAATCAAAGACAAAAAACCTGTAACTAGCCTAGGGAAGACAACAGAGTCCTGTGGCACTAAGGCACTGGAGTTGGCTCATGATAGCTTGGGTTTGATTCCTAGCTCTGCCACAAACTTGGGGTGTGTCCTTGGACATGTCACTATAGGATCAAATTCCAAAGGGGTAGCTGTGTTTAGTCTAGTTCAGCAAACACCAGGACCATTAAAGCTGGCACATATCCCTGCAACGTACCACGTTGCCAACTTTGCCCATATATCTGCAAAAAAGACCATCACAGGACCTAATCAAGCCAGCTTCTCCATCAAGGACTCATTCACCTGCTCATCCACCAATGTGATTTAGACCATCATGTCCCAAAAATGCCCCTTCTCTGCCTTATATGTCGGACAAAGAGGACAGTCTCTGCGCAAAAGAATAAATGGACACAAGTCAGACATCAGAAAGCCCAACATTCAAAAACCAGTAGGGGAACACTCCAACCTCCCTGCTCGCTCCATTGATGATATGTTAATAGCTGTGTTCAAACAAATGGATAACAGATCACAGCTTCAAAGAGAAACTGCAGAACTGGAATTCATATGCAGATTTGACACAGTTGCCTCAGGGTTAAACAGGAATTACAAATTTTATTCTTATTACAACAGGTGATCTGACCTCACCTTCCTCTATATGCTGTTCTCCAGTGTTTGAATCTAAACGACTGCATTAATTTGCTGTCTGACCTGATCCCATGGCTTACACCTCCCTGCATTTATCTTCCTCCCATTCTGTAAGTTTCCCATCTTCAAAGCGTCTGATTTTCTCCCATGAAAGCTCATGCGATAAATAAATTTGTTAGTCTTTAAAGTGCCGCAGAACTCCTTTTTATAGGATCAAAGTCTTTTCTGCACTAGAGAGCTGCTCTGCATAGCAGACACATGGGCTATTGAAATCAACATGACTCCCTGGTTCTCTGGTAATTCTGCCCCACACCCTCTGAAGTCTGCTCTAAACTGTTAGCTGTTAATGGTGCCTAAGAGAACCACTGGACAGATGAGACGTGCCCTAATCCAGCCATGCTCCCTACACAGAGCCCATCCTGTGGTGGGGAATTTCCAGCTTGGAAGACAAGGCCTGTCTCTGCTCCCTATGGGCGCCTGCTACAGGGTCTCCTGATGGAGGGGGTGCCCAGAACCAGGAGCTGGCCTCCCCAGGGTCCCACAGCAGTGTGGAGGGGCCGGAGCCTAGCACAGGCAGCCTGCAGGGGCCCCCAATGGCAGGGATGGGAGCAGAGCCCAGAGCAGCAAGGGGGGAGCCAAAGAGCTGCATGTGGCTCCAGACCCACAGATTGCACACCCTTGGCTGAGAGAAAGGAGAAGGTGGAAACCTAGAACGACGTAAACATCAGCTACAGAAATTATTCTTCACAGTTTACTTCCTTGCTATCTCCTTACCAGTCTAGTTGGCATTTTAATATGTTAGCATAGAGTACGTTGTCTTAACAGTAGGTGGCTTTGCTGTCTCATTTAGGAATGTATGGGAACCAAATGCATAAGTATATTTAAACACAGATTGTTGTGAAACTGCTGATTAAACGGCCCGTTAACCACATAACTTTTCTCCTCATTAGGCTAACTTGCTTGAGGTGAAAAAGCTCTCTAAAATGGATTTCACTCATTCACTCAAACCAAGGTAAACATGCCTCTGGGACCATTACCTCTTGTATCAAATATCCAAGGCTTTGTTAAGAGCCTGAGGGTTTGATAAATTCTACCATTCTTCTTCTTTGGGAGATGGTTACAATCAGAGATGGGCCCACCCTGGTAACAGGAGATGTGAGCCTGCTGTCAGAAGGCTATCTATATAACAGGGAAAACCAGAACAACATATCCAAAGACCCAGAAGCTTGGGGAAATTCCTGTTCTGATAATTCCAGGGACAAAAGTTGGGAGTCGAATTTATCTCTAGTGACAATGAGGCATAAGGCTGACTCACAACATTGACTTCTGTCCAGCACTTCAAGTCAAAGGGGTCCAGATTCTGCCATCCGAACCACAAGACGCCAGCTGAGAGTCTGGCCCAAGTGTTAAACATTACTAGCAATAAATATATCAGGATTTTACTTTCACTAAATACAACAGAAAATACCAACATCCATTTGGCTAACATTTCTACAATGGGGAAAGGCCCAGAACCTGCTGGACTTTCCTGGAACAATTCCTTTGAAGCATGTAGTTCTTAAAAGCAATCTGAGCTAAGCAATGACCATTCAGAATTAACAGGATCCAAAGCACTGTCAAGTCAGTGCTGGTCTTTCCATTGATTTCAGGTTTAGAGCAAGGAGACTTCGTAGTTTTGGTCATTTAGCTGTCCAGCTGATGTAAACTTGTGAAGAAGAATAAAGGAAGCTTAAAACAACCACCTGTTTACAGTGACAGGAAAGTAAAGTGAGATCCCACTCTTGCAGGAGGAGAGAATTTAAACAATGCAAGAGGTGGATGCATGTTATTTCAGCAGTAGCCCTTTCCCTTTGATCTGTGCTTAAGAACTTGGTACATCACGGATCAGATGGTCTTTAGAGAAGCGTGCCACTGAATTTATTCCATCGTGAAGTCTGAAGTGTTTGCCTTTCTCTAGACTTCTCCTCTTACTTCCTTCTCAGTGTAAATCTGCTCTCTGGATTCCTTAGAAGAATGAATACGTATTACAAAATAGAAACCATTTGCAGTTCCCTTCTCTGAGATTGGAACAATTTATTGCAAGAAAATGCAGGCTACTTCTTTACAATTTGCATTTCAGTAGTGCATTGGGGCTCCTAATGAGATCACAGTTTCATTCCATTTGGTATTGTACAAACGCATACTAAAAGCCAGCTCCTGCCCTGAAGCTCTTACACTCTGAATAGACAAAATGGATAAAGAAAATTTAGAGGTGGGGAACTCGGGCACAGAGGGTGCGTCTACATTTGTAAATTAAGACAACAGAGTCTTGTGGCACTTTTAAAGACTAACAGATTTATTAATCGCATGAGCTTTCGTGGGAGAAAATCCCACTTCGTCAGACGCTTTGAAGATAGGAAAGTTACAGAGTGGGAGGAAATTAAATGCAGGGGAGTGTATGACATAGCATCAGGTCAGGCTGTAACAGCAAATCAAAATAGGTGTTAGGATTCAAACACTGGGGAACAGCTATGTGCTGCTCTATGTGCTGTTCCCTAGTGTTTTGAATCCTAACA
>ML686047.1:325670-345277 GCA_007922175.1 Pelusios castaneus
CAGTCTGATGGAAAATCACAGCACTGACTGAAGCAAAAAGCACAGAGAGAAGTGTCCGAGGCATCAACATCACTTCTGGGGAAATTCACATTGATTGTCCCCCTTTGAGGCTGTTTAATCGCCTCCATCTCACTCGCCCTCCCAGAGCACAGCACAAATCATTTTGTTCCCCCTCCCTTCCCACCTTGATTTTTAGGGCTTCATTCCAAGAATTTCAGAAGAGGCAATGTGACTTATTAATGTGGCCAAAACCTCTTGACTTTTATGGGGAGGGAAGATTACCGCACAGCTGCCTACTGGCAGGTATTTAGCAGTTTCCTCTGAAGCGTCTGGTGCTGGCCACTGTCAGAGGCAGCAAACTGGACTACATTGCTAAATTCAGGGTGGTTTGGTCTCTCAGGCCCCAGCCCTCCAGCCCTCACTCAGGAATAGCACCTGAGGACACCACTCATGAACCACTGCCATGTACATCGGCCAAACCGGACTGTCCTTACACAAAAAGATAAACAGACACAAATCCAACATCAAAAATGGCAACATCCATAAACCTGTGGGAGAACACTTCAACCTCCACGGACACTCAGTAGCTGACCTGAAAGTTGCCATACTTCAACAAAGAAACTACAAAAACAGACTTCAGTGTGAAACTGCAGAGCTGGAGCTGATTTGCAAGGTTGATACAATCAGACTGGGGCTGAATAGGGACTTGGAACCGTTATCACATTACAAAAAGTGATTGTTCTGTTCACACATTTATCTACTGGTGTGAATAGGCCCCATCTGCTCTCTGAACTGACTTTGCTAGCACTCGCTCTCCTCCATCCTGGCATGTGTATATATACCTCTCCACTGTGATTTCCACTTAATGCATCTGACGGAAGTGGGTTATAGCCCACGAAAGCTTATGCCGAAGAACATCTGTTAGTCTATAAGGTTCCACAGGACGCTCGTTGTTTTTACTCGTGAACCAGGACCCCATTATGCCAGATGCCATACAAACACAGGGCAAAAAGTCAGTCCCTTTATCTTATCTGTCTGCAGTGATTGCGTTTTACTGTACATTAAAATGTGCCCGGTAGCCACCCAATGGACCAGTCAAAGTCAGCTGCCTATGCAATATGGTTTCTAATAATTGAACAAAACTGTACTGTAGAGCTCAGGAGCAGTAATAAAGAGTTGCCTGCATTGAGGATTACCTCTTATCTAACTAGTTCTATTTAGGTACAGTAGAACTGGGTTTTCAACTTTTTCCTCGGGACTCAGTTGAAAAAAATCATTTATGCCCGCGACCCAACAATTACATGTTACAGCAATGCATTCAGGTTTTTCAACAGAGGCAGCAGGGGGCTGCATGACCCAGTACCTGAAGGTCCGCAACCCAGTGTTGGGTCCCAACCCGTGGTTTGAAAACCACTGCGGTAGAACATAGACAGACCCAATATACTCATGGTATCTGAGCATTTCTGAGATGACATCGTCACTGCTGGTTCCAGCACGTTCTTTTGAATTATGCTAGTCAGAATTTTGGGAAGTGTTTTAATTATGAAGTCACTTCATGAGCCTCAGTGGGTGCCATTGGGTGCTCAGCGCTTCTGAAAAATCAGGCCACTGAAAATCAGGTTCTATGGATATTTAAGCCCATCACGTAGGGCTCCAGGTTTTTAAGTATAGCCCATCAGTCAAGGCCCTTTGGGTATTAAAAAAATGGGGCTTTTATGAGACGTGATGGAACTTTCAAAAGAAGTCACCATGCTCAATTGAAGCCAGGTTTTCAGAACAGCTCAGTTCCCAAATACATGCCCAGATTTTCAAAAGACACCTGCATGTTGGATACTGAAAACCTAGCCAGAAGAGTCACAATGGGAGCTGCTGGGAGCTCTTTCGAAAATCTGGCTCCAAGTGTGGATGTTGAGCACTTGAAAATCTATCCCTTGGTTATTAATTATTATTATTAGTGGTATTTCTATTACTATTATTCTATTGTAGTGCCTCGGAGCCCTAGTCATGGAGCAGGTGATGTAGAAATACAGAACAAAACGTTCCTGCCCCAAAGAGCTTACAATCTGAGTAGAAGACAAGAGACAACAGACAAACCCCAACAGAGAGGGTCATATAAGGAAAGAATGAGACAATATCAGCCAACCTGAGGGGGCAGTGATCTCACCATGCCAGCAGCCTACCCATTGTCAAATTGTTTGGAAACCTTGCCCCCCACCCCCACCTCCCAGCAAAGCACCTTTTTCTGGCGGGTTTTGAAAGAGGACAATGCATTCAATTTGCAGATGTTTATGGGGAACTTCTCTCAAGCAAGATGTAAAGAATGGCAGTGTGAGGTTCATACCTCAGGGCCAGCAGCCCCAAATGCATGCAGGCATTTTAAATACCGTGGTCTATATTGTCCCCCCTGCTTATGAGAGTGCAGGGGCCCTACCATGCACCGACTTCCCCCTTTGGGTATGTATGGGGCCAGTACCATTCCACAGCACTGTTTTTTTCCTCAGACCCTCCACGAATGCTCCACGCAGAAGGAGCTCAGTGTTGTGCTGAGAATAACAGGACAATTCCCTGCCAGGGCAGGACTGGGCCCCTCTATACATGTTCCAGGATTTCTGAAAGCAATAAAATGAACTTTTCATTAAACAGAGTTGTATCAATAAAATAAATCTATTAACTTGGATTCAAATCCAGGACCACCCCCCCCAAAGAATCAGGACCCCCAATGGGGGTCCCAAGTGTATACTCAAGAGGTAGCAATTGCCCCGGGTGGCTACTCCCATGAATTGAGACTGCAGGATTGAAGTCTTTAACTTAAACCACAAAGGAGCTTCTGATATCTTTGCCAGAAAGTGCAGAACAAAATCCTTCTCACCCCTGAGCTACCAGCTCCATTTAAAATACCACATTATGCTTCGATAAGGGAGCAGCATTATCCTAATGCTAGTAGTAGTTCAGTTTGATCTCGCTCGTCAGTTTCCAGACATGATTGGGAGAGATAAAGCCCCTTGCTTCAAGTCCCTCACAGGAAAGGAGCCTTCAGAAACAGCATCAGCCACACACATTCATCAGGTGGCCTTTTTTATTATTCCCCCCAAAAAGTTGATGGGCTCAGTGGGGGGGATTCTCTATATGAATCTGCTTAAGCCAAAAGTGACACTAATTTTTGAGAGCTACGGAAAGGAATGCAGAGATCTGAGGGATCTGGAGATTTGTTTCCAACTCTGGAGTATGTGCTTAATCCATCCTCAAGCAGCTGATTTACTTTTGTTTTTAGTAGACTCTCCACACACACACACACACACACACACACGCACACACACACACACACACCCCTTCCCTCCTGCACATGGACACTGGCACCTCAGGCTTCCCTTTCAGTTTCGTAAAAATCTGTTTCAAACTCTAAAGCCATTCAAATCTCTTCTGAGAAACCCAATTCTTCTGTGACACCTGCAGCTGCTAACCCATGTCAGCAACTCCTGTCATCACTTGGTTTCATTTACACACTGTATGTACGGGGCACATTTATGAGTCATTTATAAAGGACTGATAGATGATTAACCGTTTATTAAGACATCTATTAACCGTCTGTTGGAATCATAGAAACTGGAAGGGACCATGAGAGATCATCGAGTCCAGTCCCTGCACTCATGGCAGGACCAAGTACCTTCCAATTCAGAAAAGCACTTCAGCATGTGCCCAACTTGAAGCAAGTGAATCGTCCCATTGATTTAAAAGGGAAGCAAGTACGTTAGAGAGAGAAGACTAATGGTCCTTTTCTCTCTGTTTGGAGACTTTGAAGAAGTTTATACAATCCTGAGACATATTAATTATTATTTGTATGTATTATTTGTATTGCAGAAAGCATCTAGGGTCCCCAGTCATAGAAGAGGACCCTATTATCCTAGGAGCTATATAAAAATACAGAGTAAATGGCTGAGCCCCGCCCAAAAGACCCACAATCTAAGTACTGTAACATATGATAGAGAAGCAAAGTTAGGTGATCACAAGAACTAGGAGATACTGGGAGGGAGGGAAATGAACAATTTTTCTTTAGGTAAAAACCTTTTCACCATGGACGCACGTGTACACGGTGCCTTCCCACATTCGTGCCAATAAACTTTTGGTACCACTCTATCAGATATTCTCTGTATTATCTATATACAGAACATACCATATGATGAGTGAAAAACAACTCCCTAGAGAAGATTAGTGGGAACGAGGGCCCTTATTCAGCACAGCATATAGGCATATGCTTAACTCTAAGCAAGGGAGTCCCATTCTCACATATTTAAAGTTCAATTTGGGGCCCAAAAGAATGGCCTTCTTGCCCCCTCCTGCTGATTTTCCTGCAGAAAGAGACTAGAGGAAACAAATCTGTGCTAGGTTATTCTTGCAGGGTGGGATTTGTTCCCAATTGTTCTGTCCAGTGACTAGCAGAAAGGAGGAAGTTATGTGTGTGAAGTCTTTAAACCATGATTTGGGAACTTCAATGACTCAAATCTTAGGTTAGGGCTGGAGGTTCTGCATTGTGCAGGAGGTCAGAAGATGTTTATATTGGTCCATTCTGACTTTAGAGTCTCTGAATCTATGTGAAAGACCCCCCTCTCCTCCCATATGGATCATGGGGGGGACATCCTCTGGCTCTGATATTGGCTTGCCTCTCTACCCACTGGAGATGGAAAGAGACTTGCACCACCTACTAATCACAGTGGAAAGGAAAAAGAACACGATCATGAAGTCTAAGTTCACAGCTGTGGGTGGTGGAATTTGCTTATTGTCAGTTCATTGCTTGGGAGCACCCAATATTTTTTGGTCTGTGGAGAACCAGATCCAACTCCCACTGAAGTCAACAGAGTCTGAATTAGACCCATGAGCTCTGAACCCAAAGTATGATCCATGAAACCAATAAGTCTCCCTGGGTGCGTCTACACTGGCAACTTAGCTTGACTTAAGGACGTTTAAGTCGACCTACACAAAGCTGCGTCCACACTGGGCTTTTATTAAATCGACTGAAGCGCTTCCTTAAGTCGACTTAATGACACCACCTCTGAAGGTCGACTTAAGCCTTAAGTCGACTTCTTAAGTCGACTTAAAGCCAGTGTGGACGGAGAATAGCGCTAAGACAACCTTATTAAGTTGATTTAAAACCAATGTAGACGGCTATGTCTACTGTTAAGTCAACTTAACAAGGTTGACTTAAGTCGACTTAAAGTGTAGCCACTCTGTTAAGTCGATTTAACAAGGTCTACTTTAAGTCGACTGAAAGTCGACCTTGTTAAGTCGACTTAACAGATTCAACTTAACTTTACATGTGTAGACATAGCCCTTGTGAGTGCTGTAGTTCACCCCAGTTCATCACATACAGCACTGAGACGTCAGATCTCAGTCCTTCAGACACTTACTAGCATGCTTAACTTTGGGTATATAAAGGTATGTCTCCAGTGCTTGTTAAAAATCCATGATTAGTCCATGCCAGCTGACTTGGGCTCGGGCAATAGGGGTTGTTTTAATTGTCTAGATGTTCAGGCTTGGGCTCCAGGACCCTGAAAGGTGGGAGGGTCACAGAGTTCCCAAATGTCTACATTGCAATTAAACAGTCCCTGTGTCTGAGCCCGAGTCAACTGGTATGGGCCAGCCATGAATTTTTAATTCCAGTGTAGACATATCCCCAGTGTCCTCAATACACTATTCACATATGTAGAATTAAGCATGCATCCAAATATCTGGAGGGGCAGGGAAGGTCATAAGCCCTTTGAAGCAGAGACATTGTCTTCCTCCTAGTCAATATAGCAGTTTGCAAACAGTGTGATATGAACTACAGTCAAGAATAAAAAATGTACTGCCAAAAAATGAATGATACCATTATTCAATACAATAATAATATCTAGCTCTCATCTACCATTTTTATGGGTAGATCTCAAAGTACTTTTCAAAAGGCAATAGCACTATCCCCATTTTACAGAGGAGGAAACTGAGGCACAGAGCGGTGAAGTGTCTTGTGCAAAGTCACCCAGCAGGGCAACAGCAGAGCCAAGGGTGTTTCTATCCAGTAGTTTTCATGGCTTCCACAACATAATTACTAATAAGCTCCAGAGGGGTCGTTGTGTTAGTCTATTCCAGGAAAACAAACAAGGAGTCCTATGGCACTTTTAACGACTAACAAATTTATTTATTGTATAAGCCTTCATGGGCACAATCCCACCTCATCAGATGCATGAAATAGAAAATATAGTATGTTAGCTGTATATATAGCTAACACTACACGTGGGATAATTACTAATAATTAATGAGACTCCTCATGGGATAAACAGCATAAAATTTGGCTCAGCACAGTGCCTTGAGAGTTATCTTTATACCTTTAAACTTTAACTCTCTACCTCCTTGCTTTGGTAAATTTTATTCAGACAGTTATGTTGAAGATGTTTCTATGTTTTCACTTGCCTCGTTCCTTCATGGATTCTTTCCCTGAACTTCTCTCAGGCCATTCTTAAAAACAGAAAGAACATGGATGCTAATAAATGGGATGAAAATTCTGGATCCTTTAACTTTTTATTCTGGATTACAATTTGTTGCGGCAAAAATGAAAAGCTATAAATCTTTATCATGTGATGAGAATCTCTTTATACCAAATACTGATTTATTACATCCTGTCTTAAAAGTACAACAACAAATAAAATAAAAGTATTTTCAAGGCTTCACTCTGTAAGCAGCATTGCAATGATCTCCCCTGCCTGTATGGAAAATAGGTGTTTAATAAAAGCAATTTCATAATTTTATAAAGCTGGGGCCGATTTGGCTTGCATTCCACGGGGTTTAGTTAAATAAGTATAATTTTAAAAATTGTATTCCTTCTTAGATCTAAATCCACACTAATTTTTAACCTGTGTCCTTTGTTTGACAGAGAAATTAACTAAGGAAAAGTCATTACTTTTAGTTCCAGGAGTGTAGCCATGTTAGTCTAATTCAGCTAAAC
Organism: Pelusios castaneus; assembly: GCA_007922175.1. NCBI lineage: Eukaryota > Metazoa > Chordata > Testudines > Pelomedusidae > Pelusios > Pelusios castaneus. The sequence continues at coordinate 332,644 of ML686047.1, forward strand.
AAATAAGGAATCCTATGGCACTTTTAAAGACAAACAGACTGTCTGACAAAGAGAGATTACACCCATGAAAGTTCAAGCGATAAATAAATTTGTTTGCTTTTAAAAGTGCTCGAGGTTATTTCATTACTTTTAGGAGAATATCCTTTCCCCTACCTTGCAATAGCCAGAATATGCCTGTAGATGGCTCTGCAATTTTCCAGATAAAACAAGCTTCTGAAACAGGATTTGTAACATAAAACGATATAATGATACAATACCCACTTCTAGTAGCTTTTCTTCCCAGTGGGATGATGACAGACTTTTTGAACTAGCGGATAAACACAGATGCACTGTAATTTTACAGAATACATATATCAGCGGAGATCTTCAAACACAGAAATCACTTGCTTTTAAAATCCAGTTGCTTCTTGTTCTTCAGACCCTATAATGCAAGAAACTTGTGACTTTTTAAAAAAAATAGAAATTAATGTTTCTATCCTCTACTTCAAACTTTTAATTTGTCATTTTTAACCCAACCATTAGCAAAATAGCTTTGGGACTAAATAACAGACGTTTCAGATTAAGAGGCAAAGAAGATAATGAAAAACCTTTTAAAAAGTCATTGTATTTCCACGGATTTTTTGGACTATACAAATAAATATAAGTTGCAAACTCTTTTCTACATAGAAAAATGCACAACAGGGGGTGTGTTAAGAAAAGGAAATATATACTCCAAGTTCACTACACCTATCCGGCGAATATCATGTTCAAAAAGGGCTGTTTATTTTTTTAATCAATAACGTTTTTAAAGTTCTTACATTCCCTGGTCAATACAGTGTGAATAACAATTTAGGGATTTGAACTAGAGCCGTTGAAGCGTGTCTGATCCTTTCCTTTAATGTTTCATATAAATGTTTTATCTACAGCAAAAAGAAGTAATGGCATTTTACGAAAGAATTATTTTCTGATTTTTTTTCTCCCTCTTTGATATCAGTTTAAAATCTAACTGCACCGTGGTAAAAACTTTGTCACGGGTGCCTTAGATTTATGTTAATATTTTTACACATTTTATCTGCAGCAAACGTCATTAAATAATAATAATTAGGCTTTAGAAAACGATTTACATCTTCAAAGCGAATCGCAAAGATTTTCTAAATTCGTTCAACAGCTCTGCCAGAAATTACTGAGTGTATTCATTTATTAACAAGGAGTCCCGTGGCACTTTTAAAGACAGTATTTTATCCAAGACTGATTTCTCCGTGTTAATTTCCCTGATAGATTCCTGTTTACAAATCTGTGTGCAAAAATGTCCCTAAATTCCCAGACGTATTGATACTAATCGAATAGAAAACAAAATGTTGCAAAGACATAAAGATTTGCCCTAAATATTAGCCGAAATTACATTTTCATCAGAAAATCACGTGTGTGTTCAAGGAAAGCTTGCAAAATTTTTCATGTGGAAATATGAATGAAAGCAGTTCGTTTTCGTTCGTTGCATTTCAGGTAATTTCTTACCCACAGTAACTGAAGTGTGATCTATCCCTGTATGTTTCTAGGGCCGTAATGGACACTTTAAATGACACAAAATATATAGTTTCGCCTTCAAATTCCAAACCGTGGGCTTTTAAGAGGCTGGCACGTAATTTAGAGCGGAATTGGGAATTATTGCACGTCGTTATTTGTTTTTAAAGTTTTTAAATGATGCCCAAGCTGTGATGTTAACAAATCCGCTTTGCTTGTGGGCTAAAATTACAGGCAATCTTTGCACAGCTTTAAAAGTGATATTATTTCCGTTTTAGAAATGATGCCTAGGAGTGAAAAAACGACGCACACATTATGGACAAGTGAGCGGCCCCGGGTGCAGTTTACTGCTTGGAAAGGGAGTGAAAATATGAGTAACGAGATCTTCACGTGGGCTTTTTAAAAATGTACATTTATGATTTTTTAAAAACATCTGATCCCCTGTCTAGTGGTTTGAAATACGGCGGATACGGTCTGGGGAAATCCCTAATCGGGGGGGCTGTTAAGCGAACGCGCCATCCATTTAAAAGTGCCACTCTGTTGACTTGTTTAAAAGTTAGTGCAAAGCAGGATTTTTGGAGAGAGGGGGGTGACAGCGGCAAATTTCGGGGACGAGCTTTTCCTTTGCGAGTTCCGAATCGGGGGAGAAAAACAAACCCTAAAACTGGTTCAGAATAAGAAGTCGAATCTTGCAAAGGACCAAACGATTCAATTTCTCCCGCCCGTAGAACAGGGTTCGAATCGAATTCGACGGAGTGTTTTCCGTTCACACGCATTGGGAGCGGCCCCCGATCCGCGGAAATCCGGCGCCCCCGCAGGTTTTAAACACAGGCCTGATCCCCAAGCCCCGGGAAGGCAAGGAAGAAACGTCGCCTCGTATCAGGCTCCCGATTCCAAAGGCGTGTGTGTGCGCCTCCCGGAGTCTATCCCATGTCCCGCGCCTGGAGCCGGGCCGGGGGAAGGCCAGAAGCCGACGGACTCAGCCCATCCCCGCTTCATACCCAGTGGCTGGCCCCTCATCCCACCCCGAGACGTGCTGCTCCCCAAAGTCCCCAGACGAGCTTCACTTTGGTCTCCAGGCCCCCCCCCCCCCACCCCCTCCCTCCCCGGCACGCCCCCCCCCTGGGGGGGGGGGGGACGAACAAACCGCCCCCCCGGGGGGGGGGGGGGGGAGCAGACAGACAGACAAATCACCTCTCGCTGGGGACGGCGGTAGGATGCAGAGACAGACACATGGTCTCTCGGGGGGGGGAGGGGTGTCCAGGCAGGAGAAGATCGCCTCTTGGCGGGCAGGGAAGCAGACAGACAGATCGCCTCTCGGCGTCGAGGGGGGACAGACAGACAAATGGCCTCTCGCTGGGGGTGGGGTAAGCGGGAAAGACAGACAGATCGCCTCTTGGCGGAGGAGGGACAGACAGATCGCCTCGCGCTGGGGGTGGGGTAGGCTGCAGAGACACTGACCGACAGATCGCCTCTTGGCGGGGAGGGGGACAGACAGATGGCCTCTCTCTGGGAGGAGCTGCCTCCTTTTTTGGGATCCACCCGCACCGCCTCCTCCCGCCCCCTCCTCCCAGCGGCTGCGGGGCCCGAGATCCTGCCCCTATAAGGAGCCCTGCCGCCCGGCCGCCCCCTCGGTCTCGGCTCGCACCGGGGAGGGGCAGCAGCCCGCCGAAGCCGGCCGCCCGTGGCCGGGGAAGGGACCATGAGCCTCGGCGACCCGCAGCCCCGCCGGGCCCCAGACACGGCCGCCTACTGCGGCGAAACCTTCGGCGTCTGCCCGCCCGCGGCCGCCCCGTCGGGGCAGCGGCCGGCCGCCTACCTGGGCGAGTACGGGGCGCCCGGCGCGGGCTACCTGTGGGGCGCGGGCGGGCCGGCCCCCTACCTGCAGGGCGCCCCCGGGCCGGCCCCCTACCTGCCCCCGCGGCCCGCCCCGTCGGCCGAGCTGGGCTGGCTGAGCCTGGTGCGGCCGCCCTACTCCTATTCGGCGCTGATCGCCATGGCCATCCAGAGCGCGCCCGGCCGCCGCCTGACGCTGAGCCGCATCTACCAGTTCGTGGCCGACAACTTCCCCTTCTACCAGCGCAGCAAGGCCGGCTGGCAGAACAGCATCCGTCACAACCTCAGCCTCAACGACTGCTTCCGCAAGGTGCCCCGCGACGAGGACGACCCGGGTGAGCCGGGCCGGGAGGGGCCCCTGGGGCTGGGCCCTGGAGGGGAGAGGAGGGAGCGATCGGGGTGGGGCAGGGGGTGCCCGGGGGGGGGAGCAAGGGGTGGGGTCAGAGGCATTGGGGTCTCAGGGGGGTAGAAGGGATTGGGGTGCCCGGGAGTAGAGGGATCGGGATTCCCAAGGGGCTGCGAGGGGGACGGGACGAGCGGACCAGGTTGGAGGAATGGGGCTGGGGCAGAGGGATCGGGGTGCCCGGGGCTGGGGGTGGGAGGTGGAAGCGGACCGAGAACTGGGGAGTGGGACTGGGGGTGCCCGGGGGCGGGACTCATGTAGAAGAGGGCCCGCCCCGGCTAGCCCCCGGGGAGAGGGGCCCGACCCCGGGGGGAGCGGCCAGCGGGGCACACCCAGAGCGGTGCGGATCCAGCCAGGGGAGCCTCGCCCAGTTCTGGAGATCCACGCGGAGTAAGAGGCGCCTGCACCCGGGCCGGTGGGGCCGGCATGTGGGGCGCTCTGGGCAGAGCTCCGTGCAGGCTGGGGGGCGCGACGGGCGGTGTGACCCAGGGGTGTTGGATCGCTCCCAACCCAGCCCCCTGAGTCCTCGGCAGCTTTGCCCAGCTCGGGACAGTTTCTGCTCTCGCTGGGTGGAGGGACAGATCCTGTTCAGGGATGATGGAGACCCGGGAGGGTGTTTTGACCCAGTGGGAGGGAAGCAGGCCCTTTTCCAGTAAGGCAAACTCATGCTGGGGTTGGCTGGGTGCCCCCCCCCTTTGGCCTCAGTTTACTGTCCCCTTCTCAATATACATCCAGTCTGCTTGCCTCATTGGGGGGTACTTTAGAGATGCAGGGCTCCTCCTACTGGATGCAGGGGCACATGTGCCTGTGGAGTGGGGGGTGTGCATGGCCTGCTCAATACGGACAGGGTTAATGGGGTGCAGATTCTGCACAAGACCCCCCTTGGTGGAAAGGGATTCAGGACAGATCCTTCACAGAGGCCAGCAGAGCTGAGTGGGGGAAGGGGGCATGGCAGACTGTACCCAGGAGGCAAGGGGACCATGACTGAAAATAACCCGAGGAGGAGATTCCCTCCCCAGTAAACTGATGTGTCTAAATCTGCTGCAGCCAACATACCCTTGGCTTCCCCCTCCCCTAACTGAGCTATGGGGATGAAAGAGCAAGTGTGGGCATGCGCTACAGTGCAGGTCTTCTTGAGACTGGGGTGCCAGCTGGTGAGTGTGGGTTAGGGGTCCAGCTGAGGGTGATCCACCCAGGTAAGAGGCTGTGAAAGCCCCAGCTAGCTGAAGGTGCTGCACTTCCCGCTTTTAGCTCTGTAAGTCCCCAGTTCTGTCCCTGGTGCCTCAGCCAAGGTGGTAGCTATCCCATGCTGAACAGTGAAGTATGGGCAGCAATACGAATTCTCTCTGCAGGTCCCTTTTACCCCTTTTAGGGCAAGGTGGTAGGCTGGGGGGGGGGGGGAAGGCGTGATTCTCATCCTGCTCAGGGGCTGCAAGATTCACTCCAGGCGCACGGTCTGTGGGGCCGGTCTTGAATTCCTGTCCCTAAGTCAGTGAAATTACACCAGTGTAATGAATCCAGCTAGTCAGCAAGCACGGGGGCTGGAGTGGGTGTTTGGTGGCCACAGACTGTGCAAATAGGGGTAGGGGAAGAGGGGTAGAAGGAGGGTTCAGATCCTGTTAGTGGGGGCAGGGTATCTGGGTTCTGAATCTTTCTCTCTTCCAGGGAAGGGGAACTACTGGACCTTAGACCCAAACTGTGAGAAGATGTTTGACAACGGCAATTTCCGGCGCAAGCGCAAGCGGCGCTCAGAGCCCAACCCCCCCACAGTAGCATCCTCCGCGAGGGGCCTGAAAGCTGAGGAACGTCCCATCCTGGCTGCTGCAGGCAAGCCCTGTGAAAATAGCTCCTCCCCAGAGCTAGAACCGTCACCTGCCAGGGACCATCCAAAAAGCTCCTCTTCTCCAGGCATCATCTCAGCCACTCCTGGTTGCCTGAGCACCTTCTTCAGCGGCATGAGTTCACTGAGTAGTGGAGGGGGCCCCCTGGCAGGGGCAGGGCTCCCCAGCGAGCTACATCACAGGACCTTCCCTAGTAGACAACTGAGTAGTGGTACCTTCACCCCCTCCTCTGGCAGCTCCCAGGAAATGTCCCCACCAGACCAGCTGCAGCGAGTTTCGGGGCCACCTGCTGCCTATTACAACTCCTTCCACCCCAGCAGCAGCAGCCAGGGTGCCCAGTACAACCATTACTACAACTTCACGGTCAACAGCCTCATCTACACCCGAGATGGTACTGAGGTGTAGGACACTGAGCAAGGAGTGTGGGCATGCAACTAAAAGGAACGAGTGAGGCAGGTTCATTCTGCAACAAGGAAGACCGTATGCTTTTGCAAACGCCATTCAAAGCCAGGCACTTGCACTATGTGTTTGATTTTCCAGGAAGAAAAATTTACAATCTATTAAATATATACTCACACGATACGGAGTATTTGCCCTTACTCATCCCTGCAACACCAGCAATCGACACAGCATACCTGTTTTGCCATTCAATACTGCAAATGAGAACAAGAACTGGATTAGTGACTTCAGGGGGTTTTAATCTCGAATGTAACATTTTTTAAAAAACCACAGAGAAACCAGCCAGGACCAAATATAGACACACAGCAGGGGAGCATTGCTTGTTGGTCATTTAGTTGTTGAACCTCTGTTTACAAGTGCTTTGGCACTAGAAGAGGGGACAAAATGAAGAGATTTCTGATGAAGTGCCTTTAAAAATGCCTGTGTCAGAGATTACCTGTTTAGGTAATTGTCGTAGGCCTTGATCCTGCAATGTACAATACTTGGGCAAATTCTCTGCCCACACAGAACCCTTTTGATACAGGGCAGTTCATGCTGGCCCACCAGTCTGCCTCTGCTTTGTATATTGAAGAATCAGGGCCTTTAATTTTAAAATTTTACTTCAGCTTAGTACCAAAGACAGAAAATCTAGCCATCTAGCTTTAGCAAGAGACCTCCATGGATATTTTTATACATGTTTGTATGTAATGTACTTCTCTGTAAATACATTTCTATGTGATTTTATATTTGTAAATTATGCTCTGGCGTTGTACTTATTTATAATGTGTTTGAAATTTGGTAAAGTTTATTTTGCCATCTCTGCCCCCCACCAATCCATTTTTTTTTAAATTGTAGTCTAAATGAAACATTTCAAAGTGAACAAAATTTTGGGGAATAAAATATTTGCAGTTAGATATTTTGCTTGTTTGTTCATCAACAGATTTTTTTTTTAAGTCAGTAGTACAGACAGGGGTTGGGACAAAAGATACAGGGACTCATTACTTTGTTCTGTGGCAAGAAAAAAATGTTGCTTTCAGACCAAAAGAGAAGTGTGATTGGTAATCACAAAAGGTAGACTAAAGCGTTTTGTTGTTTTTTAGGCAGTAAATTGTGCATTTTCAGCCTAATCTGGTCATATAGTAAATGCTTGCAAATGAGATAGTTACAATTCAACAGGCCTATGCAGTCAAATTCAGGCCCTGGAGTAACTGGAGTCCAAGGAGTTAATGCCCATTTACAGTTCCTCAGCACTGTATGCCCAAGTACACTGGTTTAAATCTGGAAAACCTCACTAACCTTTGAAAAACAAACAAGGAGTCTTGTGGCACTTTTAAAGACTAACAAATTTATTTATCGCATGAGCTTTCATGGGAGAAAATCCCACTTTGTCAGATGCTTTGAAGATGGGGAATTTATAGAGTGGGGGGGGAATTAAATGCAGGAAAATGTATGACACAGGATCAGGTCAGGTTGTAACAGCAAATCAAAATAGATGTTGGGATTGAAACACATTTGAGCACAGCTATTAGCAGGGGAATAGAGTGAGCAGGGAGATTGAAGTGTTCCCGGTTTGATTTTTTTCAGATTTCTGTTTTTATTCTTTTCCACAGAGACAGAACTTCTCTGAAGTTTCTTTTGATTTAAAGTTACAAAAGAAGAATCAGTCCATGATACATAACATCCATGATGTAAATAATCATCACATCTCGGAGGTTTACATCGGTTGTCTGTAGAGAACCGATGCAATCAGTCAGCTGGTATAAATGAAATTAAGCTGACTTAATTTCAATTAACTGCAGTACTATATTTAGCAATGAATCATCTGCATCCATACTTATAATGCAACACAGGCAGGTAAACTTCTGTCTCAAAACAATATTTCATCCTGACAATGCAATCCAGCACTCAGGGACAACCTAGTACTGTGATAACATAACCACGCACTGTATCATTGCATGACAAGCCTAGAGCCTGATCCAAAATCCATTGGAGCCATGGGAAAAGTCCTATTGACTTCAATAGGCATTAGACCAGGCCTGTAGGCATAACCCAGGAGTACAGTGTCTATTCAAGCCTTTTTCCTCTAAAGTGGCTCACCGCTGCTACTGCTCCATTTGTGGAAGCCATGGTGAAACACTTGTGTAGATGGCTCCATGTGTCTATTAACATTAGAGCAGATCCACCCAACATAGGGCTTAAAATCAGTCCCCTGGAGTCTTTCTCATAGCTGCCATTGCTAGAACTTGGTGCAGTGGCTGTGGAAGATGTTAGGAGAAAAGTCTGGCAGTTCAGAGTAAGTAAAAAAAATCATGGTACAAACTCAGAGGGTCTGGATCTCCTCTGGCTTGGTGGTAATTTGTCAGGTGCTGAACACACTCCATCTGTTGTGAGTTTGGAGCCTTCCAGGGGATGAAATCAGCAGGAGGAGGACTGGGCCCTTAGTGGCTGATCTGGAAAGACTCCCCAGTGATTGGAATGGGCTTTTGATCAGGGACTTGTTTTCAGAAGTTTATTTAATCAAATGAAGCAACTTTTTGCTTCTAGTGTTTTAATTCTTCACTGCCTGGAATGGGGCCTTCTCTCCCCACCTCTCCTTGGAATACACCTTTCTATTCAAAGGCCAAAATTTGAGGTCTTCTGTTAACAGACAACAGAGTCTTGTGGCACTTTTAAAGACTAACAGATTTATTAATCGTTAAAAGTGCCACAAGACTCTGTTGTCTTTCTACAGTAGACTAACACGGCTACCCCTTTGGAATTCTGTTAACAGGGCATTGGGGAAGTTGCTGGCTTTGATCTTTCCCTGCTTGAGACATCTTCCTGAGAAAGAGCCCATATCGGGATTCCCCTTAAACAATCTCAGCTGCCAAACAGAGGAATGCAAGTTTCACAAGTGGTACCTTCCTGAAATTAATTATTGTAAATGTTTATTTCTATCCTGACAGAATGGGTAGTCTGTATTTAAAAATGCATGAAGAAAACAATAAGATGTTCAAAAAGTTGCAAGCACATTTCTTCAGCCAATGTATGGCACTTCAGAAGTGCCCTTCGGTAGCTACATGAAGTGTTGTAGCAGTTGGTCCTAGGATATTAGAGAGACAGGGTTGGTGAAGTAATATCTCTTATTGCCAAGAACAGGGCCCCCACATGGGGCGGACGGAAAGATACACTTTATTGGGGCCTGCAGGCCCTGGTGTGCCCAGCCCAAGCTGCAGCCCCCATTACCAGGGAGCCCATATTACCAGGGCTAGGGCTATAGGGGGGCCCCTGGCTCCAGCCCCTACTTGATCTGCCCTGCTCAGCACAGGTGGGGCTTTAGGGAGTGTTGAAACCACTCCTGCCCTTCTAGCGCTGTGGGTGGGGTCCCAGGGGCCAGAGCTCTGTTCTCTGGGCAGAGCAGGGTTGGGTCAGGACCACCTTCTGTCCCCAGAACTCCCCTCCAGCAATGTGGCTCACCCAGAGGCTGCAATGCTGAGTGGCAGGGCCCCATTTGGGGGGGGGAGGCACAATGGGAGTCAACTGGGGGCCCCCAGGCCATTTAATCTGTCCCTGCATGTTACAGGTTTGTACTGGGCTCAAAAATATTATGCTTCATCCCTGCGGAGAGAAATAAACTTACAAGACCAGCCACACAGGTCTGGCTAGGAAAGGTTTCCCCAGCATTACAGCAAAATGCCAGATGGGTCTCTGTAGCTCAAACTTTCATCTTCCTCACCAGCAGAAGGGGGTCCAATAAAAGATAATTATCTCATTCCACTCACTTTGTCTCTCTAACATCATTGCTATCACAGTTCTGCTTAATTCTCATCAGCTGTCCTCCAGAAGAGAGGCCATGGGGCCAGGTAGTTCTATAACACCTGACAAGAATAAGCTGACCCCTAAGGCTTGATTCTGATCTCACACCATATTAACTGTATTGACTTCAGTGGAGCTATTTGTAATTTACACTTCTGCAACTTGGAGTGTAATCAGGCATTTTTATGTAGACAATTATTGTTTTCCCCTGGTGAAGAGCCACAATGAGAGGACGTGGTATACCTTGACTTTAGCAAGGCTTTTGATACGGTTTCCCACAGCATTCTCGTCGGCAAGTTAAGGAAGTATGGGATGGACGAGTGGACCGTAAGGTGGATCGAAAACTGGTTAGATCAACGGGTTCAGCGGGTAGGAATCAATGGCTCGATGTCTGGTTGGCAACCGGTAACGAGTGGAGTGCCCCAGGGGTCGGTCTTGGGGCCGGTTCTATTCAACATCTTCATTAATGATCTTGATGATGGAATAGACTGCGTGCTTAGTAAGTTCACGGATGACACCAAGTTGGGGGGAATAGTAACACTCTGGAGGGCAGGGACATGATCCAGGGAGACTTGGACAAATTGGAACACTGGGCTGAAAGAAACCTCATGAGGTTCAACAAAGACAAGTGCAAAGTCCTGCACTTAGGACGAAAAAATCCCATGCACTGCTACAGGCTGGGGACCGATCGGCTAAGTAGCAGCGCTGTAGAAAAGGACCTGGGGGTTATGGTGGACGGGAAGATGAATATGAGCCAACAGTGTGCCCTTGTTGCCAAAAAGGCCAATGGCATAGTAGGCTGCATCAGTAGGAGTATTGCCAGCAGATCGAGGGATGTGATAATTCCTCTCTATTTGACACTGGTCAGGCCGCATCTGGAATACTGTGTCCAGTTTTGGGCTCCCCACTACAGAAAGGATGTGGACAAATTAGAAAGAGTCCAGCGGAGGGCAACAAAAATGATTAGGGGGCTGGGGCACATGACTTATGAGGAGAGACTGAAGGAACTAGGCTTATTTAGTCTACAGAAGAGAAGACTGAGGGGAGATTTGATAGCAACCTTCAACTACTTGAAGGGGTGCTCCAAAGAAGAGGGAGGTAGGCTGTTCTCGATGGTAACAGAGGACAGAAGAAGGAGCAATGGTTTCAAATTACAGCTGGGGAGGTCAAGGTTGGATATTAGGAAAATCTTTCTCACTAGGAGGGTGGTGAAGCATTGGAATGGGTTACCTAAGGAGGTGGTAGAATCTCCATCTTTGGAGATTTTTAAGGCCCAGTTAGACAAAACCCTGGCTGGGGTGATTTAGTGGGAGTGGTCCTGCTTTTTAGCAGGGGGTTGGACTAGATGACCTAGTGAGGTCCCTTCCATCCCTATTATTCTATGATTCTTCTGTGATTGTGGGGGGGATATCCCTTTTTCTTGAGTAGTTGGAGACTCAGAAGCAACAAGTTTCTAGAACCTGCTTACTTGCTATTTATTTTTTATTGTGGGAGGATGGGTGAGGGGAATGAAGGAAAGTAATCAAATTATTGTATGATTGGTTGCATCCTCAGGATCAGGAACTTCATTGAAATTCCTTAGTTTAATCCGCTTGCGGACTTCTGGTAAAAGTTTGTACATTTAAATAGGGCTCGCTTATCTGAGTCAGGGTTGTAGAATTGAGTCCACAGTGAAAAACTTTATGTCCCGATCCTGCAGTCTTAACTCAGCAAGCTCCAAAGGTTAGCCGTGTTGGTCTAGTTCAGCAAAACAAACAAGGAACTTTTCTCCCATTCTGTAAGTTCCCCATCTTCAAGCACCTGACGAAATGGGATTTTCTCCCATGAAAGCTCACAAGATAAATACATTTGTTAGTCTTTAAAAGTGCCACAGGACTCCTTGCTTGTTTTACTCAGCAAAGCTCCCAGTAGTAACTTTGAAACAGAAAAGTAGTTCTGTGGCACTTTTAAAGACTAACAAGTTTATTCATCTCATGAGATAAATACCCCTTTGGAACAGAACTCCTTGTTTGTTTTGGTGAAATAGACTAACACAGCTCCCCCTCTGAAAATTGAAACATGAATGCACCCTAACAATTTAGGCCAGCTCTTGCAATGTGCCAAAACAGTGAAATCAGCGTGCTGGCAATATAGCAATCCAAACGTTGCTAGAGTTGGGTGTATGTGATATTGCTGATCTCTGCAACCCTTCCAAGTCAATGGGACAATCTGAGGAGTAAGGGTTTCCACAGTGGGCTGTAAATAGGTTCAAACGTTCTAACCTCATTTACAATTTTCCTTTTCTTGCTGGTAAGGCTAAATTCTGCTTCCCTCCTGTTGCAGAGATGGAAGCCCTTGCCTGAGGTAGGTAAGCCCTGGCTTTTGGGCCTAGTGTGAGTATGTGAATATAAATGCCTGGGCGTCCAAAGGAACACTTGAAACTTGCATTCAGACTAATAGACACCTCATTTGTGCTGAGGGGAGTTGAGTGAATGAGTCTTAATGGCAGCCTTTAGCTTTTCCCTTTGTTATTAAAAATGACTCCTCATTTAAAACCCTTTAGCAACGCCCCAGTCATGGGAGAATGAGGGCAGCAGGATTGGGCTTAATGAAAGACACTCAAACACAACAGTGCTATTGTCATGGGCGTTCTTCATTTAAAATGAGCTCAAGAGCAGGGGGAAAAGGACAACGGACAAAAGAGGAGTCCCACGCCAGAATCTGCCCCCCTCCCCTCAAACCTAAAGAAGCCAACAGAGCTAATCTTTTTTTTTTTAATGTCTGTTTGTACAGTACATAGTGTCAGCGCCCCAGCCCCCCACTGTGCTATGATAATACAAAT
>ML686047.1:350277-362034 GCA_007922175.1 Pelusios castaneus
GGGTAGCCCCATTGTGATGTCACAATAGTTTAAAAAATGATGTAATTCCATTAAGTGGAGTTACTTTTGTTTACAGCAATGTCCGCAAGATCAGATTCAGGCCTATTCGCTATAACTGGTGACTTATGGTGATGAGCCAGCCAGAAATGCTTAGCCTGATAGAGAGGGGGCAGATGTCTTTTTTCCCACATGACTGCTTTAACAAAAATGAATTTTGTTTTAATCCAAAACTCCTCTGCATTTTCATCCCAAACCCCCAAACTCTTGAGACTGAACGCTTTTCAGGTTTTGGCAACCCTGTTTGTTTCAGCTGATCAAAACAAAAATAATCAGATTTTCAGGTGGTAGGGTTTTTTTTTTTTCTTCTTCCAAAAAAAAAAAAATCCATTTAATTGAAAAACCTTTTTTTGTGGGGGTGGTAAATGTTGATTGGGTGTTTTTGACCAAATCTAATTGATACTCCGGGGTGTGTGTGTGTGTGTGTGTGTGTGTGTGTGTGTGTGTGTGTGTAAAATGAGCATGATCTGTCTCTGCAGGAATAATATGGGTGTAATATTAGTAAAACATCAAAGGTGTTTTCTCGCATTATACGTGTGCTATCTCTGAATCATATCAAGTAATCTCAGTGCTTCATCATACAATACAATGCGTGATAGTAGTGCATATGATTTGCTTAATACATTGCTGAATAGACTGTTAGAACATCTATCCTAAAAGTCGTTCATTTAAGGCCTGATCCGAGCACAAATGAAATCAGGGGAAAGACTCCAATTGGAGCCAGTGGCCTTTAGATCAGGTCCTTGGTCAACCTGCCTCTAGCATATTTTGGATGGTCTAATCTCCTGCGCCAGGGAGGGGGGAAAGAAGTAAAAAACCGAGTTGCATGCCATCACCCCCATCCTGACAAAATTCTCGTTGGCTGCTGTCTCTTAGCAGAAGCTGGCCCCATGGGTTTCCTGTGATCATTTCCCTCTTTCCTGCAGTCCATTGTGTTAGGGTTTATTGACAAAGCAAATATCTCACTGTGTAGTCAATCTATGATAGCAACTATGACAGATCAGCTCAGGATTGATGGTTAACCTGCCCTTTGCTTCGTTGGGTGCTGCTGATTTTAGGTCTAATTAAAGTACATTGTGGAAATGTGCTGTCTTCCTCCGAATCCCTTTGGACGGTGCATTGTCCAGTTACTTTGGGAGTTCTGCACTTTCTGTCGACTTCCATGCTGCATTTACAAGCAGTGAGTTACCATCTAAATTCGGAGGGTCACCATGTCATTGTAGTTCAGCGAAAAAACCAAGGAGTCCTGTGGCACTTTAAAAGACTGACCAATTTATTTATCTCATGAGCTTTTGTGGGAGAAAATCCCACTTTGTCAGACTCTTGAAGAACTTGAAGAACTATCCCCCAAAAGCTCATGCGATAAATACATTTGTGAGTCTTTAAAAGTGCCCCAAGACTCCTTGCTGGTTTTACCATCCAAAGGCTCTTTAAAACATAAAGGGTTAGCTTCTCAAATAGCATAAATTAGTGCAGATGACTCATAACTGTTACACCCATTGAAGCCTTATTTGGTTCCCACATACCCCTGCTGCTTTGCAGTCGGATGTGATTGCAGTGACTTCAGTGATTGACACCCATTACTCAAAGTGAGCCAAATATTATTCTCATTTACATCTCTGTAAAATCTGTAATAACCCCACGGACTTCAGCCTAGTCTCTCTGTATTTACACTAGTGTCACTGTGAGCAGAATTTTGACTTATTTTGAGCCTGACACTGTGAAATGCTGAGCACCTTTCAGTCCCATTTACTTAAATGGGCATTGAGGATGCTCATCATCTTGCAGGATCTGGCCCTAGTATTGCAGACATGGGAGTTTGGGGGCCACAAGGAATGTAGGGTCTTATATTACATGTGCATTCCTGTCTGTAAAATGGGAACACATTCTTCTGGGGGTGGGATATTGTGCAGAGAGACTCAAGTCTGCATGCCTTCCATCATCTCCCATTGACTCTCGTAGGACGTTTGAATATGCAAAAAATCCAGGAATTAGAACAGGGTTTGACAAACGCATTGCATGCGAGCTAAGTATTACTCTGATAATTTTATGGTATACCTAACCCTGCCCTTTCCTGGGAAGCATTTTGACTCCCCACCACAAGACTGGAGGGTTTGAATCAGGGGCATTACTTCTTTTAAAAAAAATAAAGACTCGGGGCATGGCATCGGCGGGCGGGGGGTAGGGCAGAGGGCGGGGCTGGCTACTCCATCAGCCACTCCCTCCGCAGCAAGGGGGCAGGGTGGGGCTGGTGACCAAGGGCAGGCTGTCATTGTGGGCCTGTGCACCCTGGCGGTGCTGGCAGATCAGTGAGTCTAGCTCTGGGCCAGGGGCTGGGAGCAGCCCAGCCCAGGAGTGAGGGAGCAGATTGGCTCTGTAGCGCTGCGTGTTTGGGCTGGCGATGCTCTGGGCAGGCAGGGCCCCCCTTAGCCCAGGGCTCTGGGCTGCAGCCCCTAGAGCCCCTGCAGGGAGAATTAAAGCAGGGGCTGTAGGGGCTGCAGCCATTCCCTGGGCTAAGAGGAGCGCCACTGGCCCAGAGCACCACCTCCCACAGTGCCAGCCAGACTGCGGGCCCCAGACCACCCCCAAGCCCTAGCCGGGTCGCCCCAACCCCAGGCTGGGTGGTTGTGTGGCCCACAAGAGTGGGCAGCCCCAGCCCCCCATGGGCCTTGATCTGGCCCTGAAAATATCTGAAAATACAATCGGTTTGTCAGTCTTGCTTCCTTCTTAGCCTTTGGGAGACACGGCTTGGGTAGATGGATGTGTGTGTATTTGAGGGAAAGATAAGTTGAAGAGATAAGTTTTATACTCTGTTTTTTAAAGCCATGGGGTCCGTGGTCATCCTTATCTTCTCTGGTTCTTTGGGCTGCAGCCATGAGCCTCCCTCCTCCGCATTAGTCAACAGCTCCATTGTTCCGGTGGAATGTAGCTGTCATGAGGCGTCATATGGTCACGGTGGGGGAGAAGATCTCCCGAATAGCTGCAGTCAACCCCATGGAGGGCTTTGACTATCCGGACAGAAACTTCGAGTTGGACCAGCAGAGAGAGTAGAGCACTGGGATGACCTGTGTTCTTAAGCAGACAGACTGCTGTGTTTGTACCCGCTGGAGATCTTTCTGCTGTAATTCCTAAGGGAGACTTGCAGTAATCAAGGCAGGAAGCTGGGAATGTGTAGATGACTGTGGCGAGGTCTTTATCCACTAGTATGGGACTCAATCTTCTAACCAGTCTGAGATTTTTTTACCACACTGACTACTGGGGCATCTGCTACCGTTGAAGAGTCCAGAAAACCTGAATACTATAGACTGATAACTGTAAGCAGACACTCTGGACAATGCGAGGTGTCTCCAAGCCAGGACCATCCCTAAGGGCGTTCAGGGCGCAGGGCCCACCTCCCAGCTAGTCCCAACACAAAGCAAGGATCCTGGTGGCAGCAATTCTCCTCCCGCTGGGTCTCTGCACACATCCAGGAGACGGGTTGCAGCCGCCACCTCCTACCTGCTCCCAGCTGAGCCCAGCCAGTCCTGGCACAGGGCCGGGACTGTGGCGAAAGCCACCTCTCTCCTGTCTGGTCCTGGCACAAAGTGCTGGACCCTCCAAAGTGTGTGGCCCAGGGCAGTTGCCCCGGTTCACCGTACGCTCAGGACAGCTCTGCTTAGAGCAGAAAAGTTCTCCAAAGTGCTTCCCACCGCTTATCAGTATCCCCCTGGTTTTGTCTGGGATCAAGCATTAGCCAGCACCTCTTCATTTTGGCTAGGCCTTGAGAGAGAGGATGTGGTTCGTGTGTAATTCAAAGAAGATGCAGAACTGGGTGTTTTCTGTGTACGGCTGGCTCTTTAGCTTGTTTTTCTTTGTTAGCTTCTCAGCTAGCTTGCTTAAAGGGAGATTAGGTGCTGGGCAGGTAGAGCAGAGCAATGGTTTCTTTAATACTAGTCACAGTGACAGGTTCCCCTCTTCAAAGGAAGTGTTGACATTACCCATTAGCAGGGTTCCCAGGTGTTACCTATTTGATCTTCCCACTTCAGGAGGGCAGGGGTCAGAGTCACACATGTACAGGTGAGATCTCTGGTGGCTGTCCTACTTCCACCATTTCCTTTGTAAACAGAAATGGGTTGGCTTTCTGCAGCAAGCTGAGCTTTTGCTAGAGTGAATTAAATTGATCCAATGTAGATGCGACAACTGTTTTTCAGCCCTTATTAGCCCGGGAGGCCACGGATATTTTCTGCATCCTGGACCCTACATCGATTTTAAACTCCTGCCATGTCCAATTTGCCCCTGTCCCAAATTAAAGATATTCTGTCAAAACAAGCTTGGTCCATCAGAATTAGTCTCCTGCTATTTTAAAACTTGAATGGAAAAAACCCAACATTCTCTTGCAACATTTGCAATATAGGCTTTGCTGCTTTGTGCTAGCTAGCGTACGGGAAGTCAAGCTGAGGAGGAACCAACCAGAAGCCAAAATGAACAAGCGAGTGCATGTCTGTTTCCCCAACTGATGAAAATATTAAAAAGTCAATATCAGGAACAGTAAAAAGACAACTAGATGGTAAATAATGCTAACAACAATTAATAATGTGTTAGAACCGAACATGTGATTTCTCTCTCCAAATAACAGCTCGTCCCACCACCTTCCGGTGTCATTCCATGTCCTGAAGAGTTTCCAGGCTCAATAGAGAAAAATGACAGGAAATACGAGAACCCCTGTTTTGCACATGGGGAACTGAAGCCCAGAGAGATGTGTTTACACTGTAATTGTAACTTACTAAACAGAACTCCAGCACTTTTGCCACAGGCTAGCTTTCCAATCACCTGGGTTTCCACCTCTAAGTTGCAGTGTGGATGTGGTTGGCCACAGGACACCCAGGAGGGAGTCACCGAAACTCTATTTTCTGAGCACTCTGCTAGTGCCTTAACCACCGCAAGGCTGTCCTTCCTCACTAAGCCCTTTAAAATGTTTTCTCCCATGGATCTGGCCAGCCAGCCAGGCTAAACCATGTTTGAAAAACATGCTCTAAACTCGAAAGCTCCTCATTGTACAGCTGCTTGGTCTCAGGAGGTATAGCTACACTGCAGCTGGGAGCACCCCCCGCCCCGGATCCTGGTGGGCAGATTTGCACTAGGAGAGCTTGAGCGGGCATGCTAAAAATACCAGTGTGGATGTTGCCAATCAGGTTCTCAAGCCCAGGCTGTCCTTCGAGCCCAGGCGCCAGCCTGAGCCACAGCCTCTACCCAGCTATTTTTAGCGTGCTTACTCACGCCCTGTTAGTGCACGTCTGTCTCCCTGAGCTGGGGGCAGTGTAGTGTAGACATATCTCCAGAGTACAACTGCACCACAGTTAACAGCTCCGTTTATCTTCCTTTCTGAAAACTCCAGGAGCGAAACAGCCAGTCAGAAGCTGGTTCCACACCATGGAATTTTCATAATGGGGAAACCTTGTTCTTTCGAGGGGATTAACTGCCGGACAACTAGAAATATGTTAAATTTGCCAGAAATAATCCTGGCAGTTGGAAATGACAGCGCCTGCTGATGAATGAAGCCATGTGACCAACTTTCATTTGTAAGAATCAGTTCAGGTTTGATTGATTATTTATCATTTAGATTGCACCCAAGTGTAGTGAGGTGGTTTAAAAATGTATTATGGGCTCCTGCTTCAACAAGCTAATTCAGGTCTCATCTATACTACAAGTGCAACCCTCTGTTTGTGCCCAGGTCCAGCTCTGACTCAATTAGAACAAACACAGTTTGAGTTCTTGCAGAGCGGCAGGATTTTTCTCAACACGATATGTGCCAATCTTGTTTGTGCATCTGCGCCAAGCCCACTTGGTGGTTCTGGTGCATTCTGGGAAAATCTGGACAGCTCTTTCCCCAAGTCCTGTGTACACTAGGAAACAGAACCCTTGTTGCAAGCATGTGTGAATCAAGATCCAGTAGGGTCCCCACATACTCAGTGTGGCACTCTCGCCCCTTCTACGGGTAGCTGTGTCACAGAGTGAGCTAACAGAGGCTCCCGTAGCCTTAGTTAGTAGTGGTGGGTTTCAGGTAGTGCAGTCTGATGTGTTTAGAGCCAGAGGTCTCAAGTTTGATCCCTCTACTGACAGCCCATGCAGGGGTGATGCATTTTGCTAGTGAAGACCAAGCAAAACGAATTTCAGTAGTGGTTCAGCAAGTTTGCTGCAGGCCTCGAGGATGTGTTCTAAAATGGCGTGTTTGTTCTTCACTACTCATATGAGATCCTCCACTGGTGTAAGTCAGAATAGCTCCATGGAAGCCTCAGCACAGGTTCACTGGAATCAATGGAGCATCAGGTGAGGACCTGTCCTTGCCATTTTAAATCTTTTCCAATACTGGTTCAGGGGGACCTACTTCCAGTGACAAACCAGGGTCAAACAGGGAGAGGGGGAATTTGGTGGTGTTTCTCCATATTCCACCCACAACATAAATTCCACACCCTTGAGAGGCTGATTACAGCAGCTTGCACAGATTTTCAAAACATCATCATGCGTTCTCCCTGAGCTCCTCCAGCGTAAGGTTCAAACGCACCCATTGTCTCTGTTAGGCCCGTCATACTTGGCTTCCCCTCCACATGCAGCCCTAGGCTGCTACAGCTTATTTCCCGCTTGGCAAATTGCTCTGATGCCTCACTGGCTGTTTCTAAGCAAGCTGGGCTTCGTTCTTCTTGACTGTGGCTGAAAAGAGCCTTTCCTGCATGCTTTGATGAGCTGTGAAGTTGTGAACAAAGTTGACACTTGAGTATCCGAGTTAGGCCACATTTAGGTGCATTTCTCAGCGCTACTGCCAACTTATGCAGATACCATTGTATCAATTACTGTTGGGTCATCCTTCTGAGGCTCTGTCAGCAACCCTGATAAACTGGAGACTTCCTTAGTTCCTTTTATTTTAAAACGTGAGCATGGATTCAACAGCACAAGAAGGCAGCATGAAAGAGGTGTTGATATGCCATGCCGCAATGTGCCAGCTTAACCCGGGCCCTATCTTCAACAATTATATCATAGAATCATAGAATAATAGGGTTGGAAGGGACCTCACGAGGTCATCTAGTCCAACCCCCTGCTAAAAAGCAGGACCACTCCCACTAAATCACCCCAGCCAGGGTTTTGTCTAACCGAGCCTTAAAAATCTCCAAAGATGGAGATTCTACCACCTCCCTAGATAGCCCATTCCAATGCTTCACCACCCTCCTAGTGAGAAAGTTTTTCCTAATATCCAACCTTGACCTCCCCAGCTGTAATTTGAAACCATTGCTCCTTGTTCTGTCCTCTGTTACCCTCGAGAACAGCCTAGCTCCCTCCTCTTTGGAGCAACCCTTCAAGTAGTTGCTATCAAATCTCCCCTCTTCCAGTGTAGACGAGTCTACGGTGCCCCAGCAGGGAATGCACTCAGAGTGGCACCAGAACAGCGCATGTTCTGGCATGTCCTAGCACACAATGAGATGGGGTGAGGGAAGAATGGCCAATGTAGTTAAATAGGCATGGTGACATGATCCTGTCTACATTATAAGAGTATGGTCAATCTGCGACAGGAAGACAAATGAATTACGGACTAGGCCACTTGAATAAACAACCATGGTTAGTCTCCATGGTTATTAGGTGAATGGTTAGTAGAGCTGGCTGAAATATTTTCAGAGAACAGCAAATTCCCTGAAAATGTAGTTTTGGGTATGAAAAACTATTTATGAATTTGGGTCAAATGTTGTGAAAAGTTTTGGCTGAAATAAAAATTAAAAAAAATTTAAAAAGTGGAAATAGCTTCTTTCGGCATTTTTTAAAGGAACCATTTTGAGATTTAGTTTTGAAATGACCCATTTTGTTTGTTTGTTTATTTGTTTGTAATATTGTTTAATTTGACCTGAATAAAATTTGTTTTTTTGTTTTTTGAAAAAAAATGAACAAATTCAGTTTTGGTTTGAAACAAGCCATATTTTTTTTCAGATTTTTGCGTTGAACCACTAAAGTGTAAAATCAATTATTCATTCAGCTCCAGTTGTTAGCCATGTAATTTTGTGAGTGGATACAAATCACATTTAGAGGCATCACACTAGCAGGTGATGAACTCTATGCCAGGTTCTGTACTGAATCTTCTGAAACAACACAAAAGTATCTGTAAGTAAGTAAAAGTATCTAGCCCCGGTGGCAAAGATGGGTTTATTCATATCCCAGGAGAAGCTGTGTTACTATTAGTTGGTTTTTAAATCAGGGCCTTTGCTGAAACTTGATCGGAAAACTGATTGTGTTTCACTGACTAAATCTGTTAAATCTGTTAGTCTTTAAAAGTGCCACAAGACTCTTTTGTCTTTCTACAATAGACTAACACGGCTACCCCTTTGGAATTTGTTCAAGCTGAGAAGAACTGAGGCCAGATCCTTCAGTAGGTGGAGATTGCCCTGGCTCCAGTTTGCATTTTTGCATATGTGGGGTTCATCTGTTTAAAAAAAATGGGGGAAAGGAGTTGCTATGCATTGTTCTGGTTTTAAATGCTGCTTCCAAGGTGACAGACTAACAAGAGGAAATATAGCTCAAAAGGTATGATTGTTAACTGGACCAACAGCATTTATGGACACATCTAAGTAGTTTTTTTTCTAAAGCTAGTTTACACTAGCGGTTTTCAAACTGTGGGTTGGGACCCAGTACTGGGTCACAGACCCTCAGGAACTGGGTCCTGGCACCCCATGGCCAAAAGTGCCATAGCTGGGCCAATGAAGGGCAGATATGGCCTTACGTATGTATGTGGCCCCAGGGGTGGAGTTTATCAGAGGCACGGGGAGGCATTGCCTCCCCTGATTGGCTGGCCTCAGCCCCCCCTCCCCCATTGAGGGACTCAGCCTGGGGCCGCCTGCCACTGGCCAGCAGTGGCAGTGGCTGGATCGGGCCCGGGTGGTGAAGGGGCAGTCGGGGGAGGTGGAACTGTCTTCCCTAGGGCAAGCTCTAAAATCCGCCCATGTGTGGCCCCCATCAGTATAGCATCTGAGTGGCTCAGAATCCCATGAACTTGAATCGATTTATCTTCACAATATCCCTGTGAGGTAGGGAAGAGCGTCTATTCCCATTTTACAGAGGCGATAGTAAGTGCATCCTTGGGCCAGGGATAGGAAGTCCATGGCAAAGTAGGGCATAGAAGTCAGTTCTTCCAAATCCTACGTTAGTAGCTAGTCACAGGAGCAATGGAATGGAATAATTCTGGTGACTGCTATTTTATGCTCTAATGATATGCTCTTAACGCTACTAACTTCTGTGCAGGACCAGCGAGGGAATCAGTGTTACTGCGGGAGAGGTGGCGGGAGGCTGGGACTCAGCAAGTGGAGCAAGCCTGGCCTGTAATGTCCCAAGGTCCACAGCACTAGCAGAAGATTTTTGTATGGATCCTTATTTTCCAAGCTATTTGAAGGTCTCCCCTCACCTTTTCCACCTGGCTGTGAACTCCACACTCTTGAAGAAGACCACAGGGTGGAAAGTCCTCTGCGTTTTCCCCACTCCCTCAGGGTTTCCCCTACGATGGGATGATTTGGCCTCAAATCCGTCCTTTAACCTTGGCTCTTACTTCACATTTCCAGCACCTGGATCGGCTTGAAAGATCAGGACTGGGCGCGATGCACCAGCGATGATGGGTTACACCGAATCACTTTTCGACTTAAATCCCTTCCAGGTTTGTGAAGATTTTCCAGAGCTTAACTACATTTCTAATTGTTCCGCCACCTGTACTGAATGTGCCATCTGCATTAATCTCAAATTCTTTTCTGTGTCCATAATCTTTTCAAGTTTTCCTGCACTCAGGCAGTAAATCCAATTAGCTTCATGGGCGTTAAAGTGGAGCCAAATTTACGTCTGTCAGTTCCAGACACCACCATAAGTGCTGGAAAGTGTTTGATTTATTTTAATTATTTTATTTTTGGAGAAGCAAATGATTGTGTGCAGTTCCTTCTGCAGAGCCCATGCATTAAATGCTACCAATAATTACGTGAGTTTTGAAATTTTGATTGTTCCCTTTCATTGTGCTGGTTGGAAATGCTACAGGTAGTTGGGGTGCCATGGTTAGTTTTGAGATTCAGCTCAACCGTGGGCTAAATTCTGATACCTCCTCCACTTAGCTTGGATAAATATTAATGCCAGCTGTGGTTCTATTGGAAAGACTGGGACTGCTTTTGCAGGAAGGGATTTAATAGGACCACTAGTGGAGTAAGGTGTTACTCATTGTCAATTAGGATGGCAGAATCGAGACCCGATAATTTTGTGTGATGCAAGATAATGTCTTTCTCTGCTCCCCATAAAGCATGTGGCCAGCTCAAAGATAAAGCTAGACTTCAAGAAGTTGTTTTCAGAGGGTGGATGTCCTTCATTTTGTTGATATTCTTTCATTAAAGCTTTACTGCAGACTTTGGGTAAATCCTGGCCCTAGTCGACGGCAAAACTCTAGGGGGACTGGAATATTGTCCTATGTGTCTATGAACAAAATTTTCACAGTTCTTGGTGCATCTTAACTCTGCTCCCACTGAAATAAGTTCCCATGAGAACAAAATTAGGTCACTGCTGTTCACCTGTGTGTTTTGTACAGCACTCAGGAAATATCCAGTAATATTCAGTGTGTACATTCACCTCGGATTACTAACATATAGATCATGATTAGGATCCTGGCAATTTACATTTCCACTAAGAGGGATAAGATATCCATGCATGGCAAAGGGTCGATTATGTATGGTATTAATAGGGAGATGGGCTGGATGATCCATCTCTCTGTGATTTGTCACTCTGTGGTTTGTCTAAAGCAGCAGTCAGCATGGTATCTAAACAGGTCTCTTTCTCCTACTTATTGATTCTCCACAATTTTATCAATGCCAATAAATATAAAATGTGATATATGATGCAGTGCGTCTCCTCAGCAACACATCACACCTGCTGCCTTTTTGTCTCTGACTTCCCATAGCATATCTGGACAAATTTAAGGTCTAAAGTCCTTATCTTGAAGGCTCTCATTGGCCTGGGCCCAGAGTACCAAAACCAATCTCTGAAAGCTCCAGCCGGGTCGACAACTCTGCTCTTCCGGTGCAATGGAACTTTTTACCATAAGGGCAAAGCTTGTCTGTAGAGGAGAATGAACTTTCCCAGGGACCAGTCCAAGCCTGAGGAACAAGCTCCACCAGAACAAAGAACCCAACACAAACTTCCCCATCTTCTGCTCCAAGCACCAGCTGCACTTCTCTGACCTACCTTTTCCGGAGTAACATGGACATTGGGAAAAAGAAAACCCTAACAAAATAAACCACTTCAGTGTGCACACCCAACTGAGAAGATGAGAGAAAGAACAAACCTCATCAGATGGACATTAGTCATGTTGCTTAGCGCATGACTAAGAGTTGCTCAGATTTTGCAGTGAGGAATGTGGTATAAGAACCTCTATAGATTAGGACAGAGTATGGTGGGAATGCTTTAATATCAGTAAGCAAAGCTACAGGACACTTAAGGCTGTGTCTACACTTGTAAATTAAGTCGACTTAAGCTTGCTTAAGTCGACTTAATTTACCCTGCGTCTACACTACAGTTTCCTTAAGTCGACTTAAGCAACTTGCATAAGTCGACTTAAGGAAAATAAAGTCGGCTTAATGAAAATTAAGTCGACTTTATTACACCTTGTTTTAATTCAACTTAGGGCTTAAGTCGACTCCCTAGAGTCGACTTGAGCCAGTGTAG
>ML686047.1:368664-417600 GCA_007922175.1 Pelusios castaneus
GGCTGTTTATCATTGGATCCGGCCCCCTCACCATCCTTTTCTGTCCTGCCGACTGCAGACTCAGGGCAATAGAATTTGCTATAAAACTCATGCTGCTGAACAGAGACCCTGAAATATTCTGCAAAAGTGTAATATAAAGTAGCAAGGGGATTAAGGAAAATTTGAGATTTTGCTTAAAGATGAAAATTACTCTTAACCATTTGATATCAACCTGGCTAAAATTGTTACGCTTTCAAGAACTAGCCAGCTACAGAATGATATTTTTAAAAAATAAAATAAAATGATGTATTGAACAAGTCTATTAGTCATGACAAAAAACCTTTAAAATGACTCTTTTTTAAACATGCTTAGTTTTGGTTGGGCCTTAGAATTTCTTAAGAGAAAAGGCAACAAAGGACATTGAGAGACATGTAATGTGTGCTTGGCTGATTGCTTTGATCAGGTTGTAGTCTAATCATTAGGCAGTATTGACGGGAAATGAATCATCAAGTAAAATACACTATAGAGACAATGTAGTGATGCCATGGTTAAAATCACGACCGAGTCATTTCATATTAAAAACCAGATTTTTTTTTTTTTGCTCCGTCCTTTAACTTTCTTTAAATAGAAACTTCTTTCCAATCTGATATTCCTTATAGCTAGCATCAGATATGAGCAGGATGGTTTGAAAAATGAGAAGTCAATCTGAAAAGCCATTCTTGAGTTATGGCATTTAGAATAATTAGTTTTTACTTTTTCTTTCAAAAAATCTCTCACCATTTTTGTCAAGTCAGTAATTTAAAGACATGGTCTCAAAATTTTAAAATCTATTCAAGTAGATAAAGTCATTGAGGGAGAGAGAGAAATCTTTAATACTGGAAATGCTATGAAATCTCTTGAAAGACTTAAGGTGGGTCACCCGTAATCTCTTGATGAACATTAGAAATAAATATGGTAGGTCTCTCTGTAGCATGTGCAGGTATAAAAAAATAGACTATGATTTTCTGCACAATAGCTAGTACACAGTCCTAAAATGAGTTGTTTAGACAACAGCATTTCCGTCCCACAAGAAAAGCTAGTATTTTGACAGTGATTTGCATCCCAAAATGGGACAAAGTCAAAATATTGTAAATTTTCACAGATGAAAAATGTAGAAGAATTTTGATTTGAAAACATAAAAATGAAAACTACCATCAGTTTGGATTGACACAAAGAGTTTCATTTCAAAATCTCGCCATTTTCATCAGTTTCAATGTACATTAAAAAAATGTTTTGATGTACATTTTCGTATAGAAAAATCAGCACATGTCATTGAAATTGACATTTGCCCGTGTCCAGTTTTGACACAACCCCATATTTTGTCTGGAAAATGTTTCCATCCAAGGAATTCCCAGCTAGCTTTGATTGCTCCCTCTGCCAAGTTTGTAATAGCAATGAATGACCTTTATAAACTAAGTTAATGGGCAGGTTGCAATCTAGTCAAAAGCCATTCTTTTGATCATAACTATATTTCAACTGAGCCATTATAAGAAGACTACAGGTGGACCTGATTCACATGGGCCTTCCTGGCGAGCTGCACTTCAACAGTTTTGCCTGATGAAGGGCTGCATGACTCTGTTCAAATTACCTGGGCTACATATTCTAGGAATTATTCCAGTTTTGCTAGGCAGGTGGTGGGTCCCTGAGTTATCCCCTGCTATTTCCATTTCAGGTTCCATTGTTGTTTACATGAGTTACACCAGCATCTGGCAAAGTATTTCTGCAGCTTGAGGCACCTGTAAAATTGTAACATGGCTGTGGGTTGAGACACCCACAGTTGTCCCTGGCTATGTCCCTTTTTGTTAATCCCCTGAGATTCATGCAAAACCTGCTTCTAGTTTCAAGGGTTTGACTGCCTTCCATAATAGGAGATATCTGGAACATTTGCACTGGGACCTCCATCTTCCCAACCTTTTCCCCTTTCAGCATAGAACTCAAATAAGAATTTGGTCCAGCAGTGATTAAAAACAGGTGGGCTGATTTTCACATGTGTGATGGAATCCCAGTGATGTCCACGAGACCTGTAGGTGCATGGCACCTCTGAAAAATCAGACTTTAGTAAATGTTTGATCTACTGAAAGTCTTCTAAGGTGGGCCGCTCATAGCATCTTTTTCTAGGCTTGTGGTGCCTGGGCTCTGTAAGTCCTGTAGCCTGACATAAACTGAGCGGTGAGCAGTGAAGAATAATGAGAAATGCTAATTGTGTAGAAAGAAAAGAGGTGAAGGTGACCTAGTTAATGTGGGAAGAAAAGAAAGCAAAGGAAATCATACTTATAAATCAAAATCATTTGCAAAGAGAGAAAGAATGGTTCTATGGCTAATGCTCCTTGGTAGGCTCAGGGGAGCTGGCTTTAATTACTGACTCCGCTACATACTTCCTATATGACCTTAGGCAAGTTACTTACTCTCTGGGCCACAATTTCCCATCTGTGAAATGGAGATTGTAATAGTCCGTCTTTTGTTTGTCTTGTCTATATAGATTGTAAGCTCTTGCGGGCAGAGACCATCTTTCGTATGTGTGCAGATACCATCTAGCACAATGGAGCCTTGGTCTCGGTTGGAGCTGCTAAATAATTTTTAACTACAGTCCAAAACTATTTAAAGCTGTGTCAGATTCATTCCATTTTTAAAAATAAAAAAGGGTTTTAAGTGAAGTGAGTGGTGGTGGAAAATTGACTGCCCTGGAGTGAAACCTTGAAGTTGTCTACAGGACAGTTGCAGAACGGGCAGTGACGAAATCAATTTCCCTTCACTGCCATGTCCATACACATGGAATGGATCAGTCAAGGAATACTGCCTGACCCTTCATCTTCAGCCTTCCTGCTACCTCCAACTACCAGAGTTGCTAATTAGCAACAGGTATAGTAATGGTTCTGTGATGTGGGCACTAAACCACTGGGAAATGGAGGCAGAATTTATTTACTTATTTGTGAGCTTACATCTTCAGGCACCCGGCACTGGCTTTTCCACCTTACTTGTATCCTTTTTTTCTGTGGCTGGTTTTCAAGCTCCCGTGTGGTGGATGTGGTTCTCATACAAAGGAAATGCAAGACTGGTCGTTCGACGCAGCAGTTCTCAGCCACTGTGTCAGGAGACATTACTGTGTCACCACACAGCAGTAAATGTGTTGCGGAGAGCTGGGGAGATGGCTGCACTCAGCCGGGTGGGGGGAGAGGGGACGGGGGTGGTGTGTTCTGTAGGGTCATGATATGCTGCCAAGCTTGTCATGACCCACAAAAGGTTGAGAACCACTGGTTTAACATATTTCTCTTGCCTCCAAGCAAGTGATTCTTAATTACACATGGAAACATACAAATGAGATATTGCACTAAAAGGAGTAACAGGCAAACAAATGGATTTGTTTTCAGTGGGTGGCAATTGTAAAATAAGGCAAAATCTCTGGTTTCTGGTCACATTGGCAGAACAGATCTTCCAGGGCTGGAGCCCATGGCAAGGCATGCCTTTTGTTTCCAGATCTCATATTCCTGCCAACGTGCCTCTTTTCTTGTTCCTCCAATTCAAGAGCCTCATTACTATATACTCCAAGCATATCTCATTTCCAGGCCTCTCTCGGTGCCTCAGCAGGAGGACTCAAGTCAGACTCCGCCTCTTCTGGGAGGCTTTTGATTAGAACACAAGATTAAAACTCCACCCTCACTACATTTATACCATTTTTGGTGAGCCGTTGGGTGCATGTCACTGCACACTGCAGGGAAAAGCAAACCGCCCCCACACTGGTGTGTGACTACATATGTTGGTGAAAGGCTCTGGCAGTGGGGAGGTGCACGGAAATTCTGCAGCGCTTTGTAAATCCTGTAGCTCTGCTATAAACTGTGCAGTGAGCAGTGGAGGATAATGAGAAATGCTAATTATGTAGAAAGAAAAGAGATGAAGGTGACATAGTTAATGTGGCACTTTTAAAGACTAACAGATTTATTTATCGCATGAGTTTTCATGGGAGAAAATCCCACTTCGTCAGACGCTTTGAAGATGGGAAGCATCTGGCGAAGTGGGATTTTCTCCCACAAAAACTCATGCGATAAATAAATCTGTTAGTCTTTAAAAGTGCCACAGGACTCTGTTGTCTTTCTACAACAGACTAACACGGCTACCCCTTTGGAATTTGAATAGTTAATGTGGGAAGAAAAGAAAGCAGGGAGGTGAAGTCTAGCACAAAGGGGAGAGCCGTAGCTGTTGGGGTCATTCCCCTGCCAGAGCCTGGCCCCACTTGCTTTTGGAAGGAAAGAGCTCCAGCAATAGGGAGCTGCCAGAGACTTTTCTGCAGTGGGGCTTCAGGATTTATGAGGCAGTCGGACACTTCATGGGCAAAAATAAGAAGTGTAATTGGACAGGCACGACGTGTGCAGGTAGGGTATGTACTCAAGTACAAACCCATATCCTTCAAGCGTAGCACTACAAATGGTTTTATTCCAGCAAGAATTTCTATCTGGAATAATGTCCGTTATTCATTGATAAAAATGCCATTCTCATTCATTCACTTTTTCTTTAACATCATAACTAAAGTCTGGTGTAATTCCACATTGTAACTAACCCTCCATTTTGAACTGTTTACTTCATTTTGGATTGTCCAGTGTAAGTTTTGCTGAAACTTCCTTTAGATGTGTGAACTTAGTTTGGATGTGTGAAGGAAGGAGGTGTGTGTGATGGGATCAGTCTCCAACGCTAGCCTCTCCTGATGATGACAAACTGCCGGCACCACCCTAATGGCTGAAGAACAATGCAATCAAACCCTGAAAAAGCAAGAAGAGTCCGCCCTAGAAAGAAAGGGACAACAAGCCCCATCAAGAACAAGATCAAAGTCACATCTGCCATTAACTGATGACTCTACCTACCCTACCCTAAGGCAGTGTGACACAGCAAGAATTATGTTAATAGCTAATATCTAGTACCTAACCACCTCCCCCCCAAATGTTCTGCTGTTGGTCATATATAGTTACCAGTCCTGATCTTCAGAAGTAGTTCGTGATCTACTGGTTGGGGACCACTGTTTTTCAGTCCAAATTTTTTCATAATAAATGTGGCATATTGCTTTGTCCCGCTGAATAAGCTCTTGCTAATCTTTTCTTTTTAAGCACAACACGAATGTGGTTGTATTGCCCAAGCTATGCCTCACCCACCAGCATGCTAAGAAGCTATGCCTCACCCACTCCCATGCTAAGAAGGCCACCGAGTATATACTTCACGCCATGGAAAGAAATGTGCCCTGTAGACATAGCCTAGGAGTAAGGAACTGGGTACAGTTCCTATCTCTGTAATTGGCTCATGTGACCTTGGGTAAATCTCTTTCCCTCAGTTTCCCAAACTGGAAAGCAAAGATAATAATATTATCTCCCTCAAAAAGGCGTTGTGAGGATTAGTTAAAACTGGTAAGGCACCATCTAATTGTGAAGTAGTATTATTAATTATAAGAAAATTTTGGTCTTCTCCACTAAGTTCTTTGTTCATTTCTCACTAAGTGGTGAAAATAGATAAATAATTAGCGATTAATTAAAACTTGAATTTATATATCCTATTTCATCAGCTCTCTGAAAATGTGTCACAAGTGTGAGATGCATCTACCTGTTGAGTGGAAGGAAGCACTATCAATTGGCCCACAAGATATTAGTGGGGAGAGGGGAATATTGTGTCCAGCACACTGGGGCAAACCCCTCTTACAATAAATATCAAAGGCTATGTCCACACTGGCAAGTTAGTTCGAATTAAGGAAGCTTAATTTGAACTAACTAAAGCCATGTCTACACTAGGCTTTAATTAGTTTGAATTAAGCTTCCTCAATTCAAACTAATACATTCGAATAGCCTATTCGAACTAAGGGCTAATTCAAACTAGTTAGTTTGAATTAACCAATGTGGCCATGTTAGTTCCAACGAACTGCTTACTGAAATCAATGGAGATAGCTAATTCAAACTAAGCAAGTGCCATGAATAGCACTTGCTTAGTTCGAACTAATTTTTTCTAGTTCAAATTAAGCTAATTCGAACTAACTAAAATTAGTTTGAATTAATTAGTTCGAACTAACTAATTCGAACTAATTTTAGTAAGTGTAGACATAGCCAAAGGGAGTGGGAATTGCTAGAAGATTTGTGTTACGAGGTTTCTTAGATGCACCCAAGGTCACATCTGAAACCCTCTGTCATTGGGAATTTATTTCATTTTATGATTCCAAGATCTCCACCCCATGGACTTTTGATACATTATTCTGAGCTTACTTTTGATTACTATTGCCAGGATATTTCTCTTCTCTGTATAGAAAAGATCTAACAGTATCACAGCTAAATAGATCCGGGGTAGGTCCTTTGAGAAGCAGTTATTTGATAGGAGTTTCTTTTGCCACGCTTTGGGGTTATGCCAAGTCTTTCCATTTTTCTAGCCCAAATCTTCCCTCAGTTTTCCCCATGCAATTCTGCTGAAATAAAGAGATCTGGAGAGGTGTAAATGGGGACAGAATCTGACCCATGACTTTAGTTTTAGTCCCCACCCTGTTGGGTGTTGGCCTGAATTTTGCACTGTCTCAGGCCTTGTCTACACGAGAATACTTGTCCCGCAATAAGTTATAGCGGGACAAGTAAAGCGCTATAAGTATAGCGCTTTCCCGTGTACACACGTGCTCTTTGTTTCGCAAAGGAGCATTCACCCTTGGAATGCTCCTTTGCGAACGAAGAGCAGTGCATGGTGGGCACCTGTCCCACCATGCACTGCCCACAGCCAGCCCTCTAGCCCAGCTGCAGGGCTTCCGGTGGCAGGGGGGGCTGCGTTGCCAGCCCCCGCTGTCATCCGAAGCCCTGGACTGTGCATCTGAAGCGCCAGCGGCTTCTCCTGACACCCGGAGCCCGGGAGCTGTGCTGGGGGGCCGGCTTGAATCGGAGCCAGCCCCCCAGCACAGTCCAGGGCTTGGGGTGGTGGCAGAAGCTCCGGGGGAGCTTCTGCCGCCACCCGATCCCCCAGCTGTGGCGGCAGTCAGCTGGAGCCGCAGCTTAAAGCGCTGCGGCTTCAGCTGACTCCTGGAGCCCATATGTCAATTTCACTGCTCAGCTAGAGCAGTGAAATTGACATAGTTGACAGCTCCGATGTCCCAGAGTGGCCTCAATTGGCACTCTGGGACATTTCCGGAGGCCAATCATTGCGCGGTAAGCGTACACACGAGCTCAAACGCGCAACAGATGATCCGCAACAGCTGTTACCACTCTCGTCCGAGTGGTTGTTGGATTGCGCTACAACAAGGGGCTTGACACGCAACATCACCCTTGCACGTATGTATACCGTGCTTGTTATCGCGCATTAATGAGTTTTAATGCGCGATAAAATGATCGTGTAGACAAGGCCTCAGTTACTTCTATTTGATTTTGTTGGTAGTTTCACAAAGAATGAAGACAGGCTAGGATGGCTCTGTGTGTGTGTGTGTGCACATCTGTTGTTTTTCTACAATAGACTAACACGGCTACCCCTTTGGAAATTGTGTACATCCTGTCATTCATAGGGGTATTCATAGGTGTGGGTGACATTGTGTGGAAAGAGGCACATTCCCAGGATAAAATACTCTGAGTTTACATTATAAATTCCAGTAATATAAACTACATTGTCTCCATGCCTGCCTCTCCTCATGGCTCCGTTTGGTTCATTCTCCCAATCCGAGCTTTATGGCATTCCCTTCATATAGAACATTCTCCCTCTTCCCCTTCACCATGTGCCGTCCTTGCCTTGCACCAAATACCTCCTCCCTCTTCTGTCTTCTGCAAAGCCTTCCAACTCAGTACTGATGTCTCGCCACTGTGCCTGCGTTTTGTCTCTCCTAGATGAGGCCAGCTTCGCCTCTGCTTTGTAATTTGTGCAGACATCTGTGTGTGTGTGTGTGAAATGCTGCCAAGCAAAGATGGTAGCATTTTACTCTCTACTTTGCAGGAGTAAAAGGCTGTGGAGACACAGGCCCAGCACCAATCCGTTTTGTTGTCAGCTCTTTCAAGGACAGACGCTGTCTATTTTCTTATGTGTGCTGTCGTGTACCACGAAAGAAACGGAACTAAAACGTGTGGAATTGTATACGGCCGAGTGGAGGGGAAAATAACTTTGCCTCGGCATGGATGAGTGAAGTCACAGGGCCAGATCCTCAGCTGCTATAAATTGGCACAGCTCAGTAGAGCCAGCTCAGAAACATAATCTGTTCCAGAAAAGGATTAACAGCAATCTGTGGCAGATCTAGCGAATGAGAACCTAATGTTTCATAGCACTGCTGAGTGCCTCATGGAATTGGAGTGAAACAAGCCCGGAAAGGCCTCAGGACACAGGAGCCTTTGGATCTTGTCCCTAGGTAATGAAGCTGCGTATGACATTCCAACTTCTGGTTTGAGCCATTTTGATCTGAAAACTGAGACTGATGGTTTGCTGGGCTGTCGCTGGCAGGAACTGGCTCAAGAAGGGACGGCATGCTTGAGCAGACCTGAGCAATTCACAGTCAGAGCTATCAAAGCAATGATCCAGTGCCTCTAACATGCTGTCTGGAATCACATTTGGAAACCTTAACCTCAGGTTTTTATGCTCCACTGTATTATTTTTAATGAAATAGTAACGCTGTTTTCCACTTGATAGAACACCTTTCCCACCCCTGCCGCCCCCAAAGCTCCTATACATGCACTTTGTAAAGTACTTGGGAAGGAAAGGTGCTATGGAAAATGTCTAGATAGACATGCAGTACACATTGTGGGTGAAATCCTGGCTCCCACAGAAATCTATGGGACTTAGCTATTGACTTCAGTGCCGCCAGGTATAGACGTGTTCACACTGAAATGCAGCCCATCTAAGGTACTATATTGCGGTCCCCAGATTTACTGAATCTGTGAGCCACGTATAACAATCTTCAGAAGTTTGAGAGCTGGGGTGGACCTGCCTAGCCTTAGGGCTTCAGCCCTGTGGCAGGGCGTAGGCTTTTGGCCTGGGCTCCTTCATGCATGTGCCAGGACACTGGAAGATTGGGGTAAGTTGCTCATGAAACTCAGAAATGTAGCTTTCTTCATGCAAAAGTTATGACACCTCTGTTGCTCACCCCAAACCCACAGAACAATGTGGTCCCACCAGTCTGTGCTTGTGGACTGCTCCATAAGTACCAGGCTATATAAGGGACACCAATACCAACAGCTGTGAGCATCATCAGCCACTTCGGCTATGTATGTCTACACTAGAAATGCTAAGTCGACTCTGTTAAGTCAACTTATCGAGGTCGACCTAAGTCGATTTAAAGACGACCTTGTTAAGTCGACTTAGAGAGTCTACACTAGACTCTTAAGTTGACTGGCTAGGTCCATGGAGAGCCGCGGCCCCAGGCTAGGGGAGCCTCCCAGGGATATGGGGAGCCCGGCTTCTGGGGACAAGGGGAGCCCTGGCTCCCTGGCAAGCAAGGAGCCACAGCTCACCCCGGGACAAGGGAGCTGCAGGCGGCTCCTGGGGAGAAGGGAGCCATGCGGGGCTCCCTAGCCAGGGCTCCAGCAGCGAGGGAATCCCCCACCGCCCCGGCTGGGGCTCCCGTGGTGACAGAATCCAGCTCCAGCTCCTAGGGCCTCCACACCGGTCTTAGGTCGACTTAACAAATCAACTTGGTGGTTAAGTTGACCTAAGGACCGGTCGTTATTAAGTCGACTTAAGGAAAGCCTGGTGTGGAGGTGGCTTTATTTAGGTCGACTTAAGCATCCGTAAGTCGACCCAACTTGCAAGTGTAGACGTACCCTTCGAGTCTGCTATGTATGTATTTTCCTCCTTCTCCTCCTGTGACAGGGGCCTTGGGTAGGCCAGAGAAAACTGCTGAATTGGTCACCAGCATCTCATGGATGCTCCGTCTGTTTCCTGAAGCAGAGTGAAACCCCAAGCCGGACAAGTTCTTCAAGTGCTGAGTCCTCTGCGTTGCTGAGAGCATGCGGTCCCAAAACATGGTGCAGCAGGAGGCATAAAATGCTGCAGGAAAGACAGTGGCATGTTCCTGCAGTGCATCATGTATAAATGGCTAAAGCTACAGCTTGCCTGGGGCAGGAGTAGGAGCCCTGCTATGGGTTGGTTTGACTCTGGTCTGCATAGTGCAGTGTAGATTCCTGAGCGCTGGTGATGTGAAACCCAGATCCAGAAATTCTAGATACAGAGACCATATTCAGTGTGGGTGCTCAAGCCAGGACTTAGAAAAATAGAGGCTGCAGGCTTGAGTCCTACAGACCCGGGTCTAACATGGAAGAGTAGACACATCCTGGGGTGTGACATACTTCCAAGAGTATACAGGCAACTGCTCCCTCCTTTAATTCCCCCTCGGTCTGCTGGGTCGTTCCCTTCCCATAGACGTCTCTTTAGCAAGGACCTCATTAGAACAAGTCTTTAATGCCTGTCCTTCCTTCCCACATCCAAGACACTTCTTAGATAGAGGTCTTCTTCCAGCCTGGTCCGAGCTGGACACATCTTTTGTGCCACTTAGGGTGAGACTCATCTTGAACTCATGGGACATGGCTTGCTGGGCTGTTTTATTGCTGGGTGTACTTCCAGGCTTGGGGTGGAGCTGGATCTTATGAAATGGGAGCATCCCAGAGCTTGGGTTTGAGCCCAAGCCTGGAAGTCTAACTTCACATATCTGCTTCAGGTCCTTGTCTGTAAAATGGGGATCATAATAGTTCCCTACCCCCAACCTTTGTCTGGCTTGTGTATTCAGACACTTTCAGGTCTTTTAGTCAGGGATTGTCTCTTACTATGAATGTACAGCACCTAGAACAGTAGGGCCTGACTTGGTTGGGGCATGCAGATATTTCACTAATAATAATATCCATATTTGAGTCCCTATTTCCATGGCCGTTTTCAGTGTGCAGGCTGGGATCTGACTTATCTGTTGGACTGTAATAACTGGGAGCTTCACACAATATTATTAACAAGGGGGAAGGTGCACAAGCCCCAATGGAAACAGGATATAAATAATATAAATATAATATAATATAAATATAATAAAGAATATTTAGATAAGTTAGATGTATTCAAGTGGGCAGGGCTTGATGAGATTCATCCTGATATACTTAAGGAACTAGCTCAAGCAATCTCAGACCCATTTGCCATCTTCAAGAACTTATTGGGGACAGTCCCAGAGGACTGGAGAAGGGTTTCTAGTGGGGTCCTGCAGGGATCTATTCAGAGTCTGGCACTATTCAATACTCTTGTTAATGACTTGATAAGGAAGTAGAGAGTATGGTTACAAAATATATGGATAGCACCGAGCTGGAAAGGGTTGCAAGCACTTTGGATGACTAGATCAGTATTCAATATGACTTTGCTAAACTGGAGAATTGTGTGAACTCAATAAGATGAAATTCAATAACGACAAATGCAAAGTACCACACATAAGGAGGAAAAATCAAGGGCACAACTACATAATGGGGAGTAACGGACTTGGCAGTAACGCTGCAGGAAAGTATATGGAATATGAGCCAAAAATGTGATGTCGTTTCAAAAAGGCTAAAATTATTCTGGGGAATATTAAAGCTTATGACAAAGTTGGTATGTTTAATGTTGAGAAAAGAAGACTGACGAGGGCCCAATGACAAGTATGTTATGGACTTTTATAAAGAGGATGGTGAGCAATTCTTATCTATGCTCACTGAAGATAGGCCAAGAAGGAATGGGTTTAATCTGCAGCAAGGGAAATTAAGGTTAGATATTAGGAAAAACTTTTGAACCATAAGGCGAGTGAAGTACTGGAATAGGTTACAGAGGGAGGTTGTGGAATCTAGCATTTCCACGTTGTGGAATCCGACCATCATTTGGAGGTTTTTCAGAGTAGGTCAAACAAACACCAGTCAGGGATGGTCTAGATTTACTTGGTCTTGCCTCAGTGCAGGGGGACTGGACTAGATAAAACCTCTTAAGCTCCCTTCCAGCCTTACATTTCTATGTTTCCATGGACGTGTTTAGAAGATGCTGGACTCCTCAGAGAGGCTGCGTCTACACTGGTAAATTAAGTCGACTTAAGCTTGCTTAAGTCGACTTAATTTACCCTACATCTACTTTCCTTAAGTCGACTTAAGCAGTTTGCTTAAGTCGACTTAAGGAAAATAAAGTCAACTTAATTAAAATTAAGTCGACTTTATAACACCACCTTTCTATTAGACCTAAGGCTTAAGTCAACTCCCTAGAGTTGACTTAAGCCAGTGTAAACGTGGGGTAGCCCTAAGTCGACTTAGGGCTACCTCAGGGCTACACCAATGCCCTCCCTGCCGGGGGGGGCACAGGGGGAGCCTGGCATGCCCCCCCACAGGGCAGGGCAAAGCCCTGCCCACCCTGCCCCTATGTCCTGCCAGGGTCCCTGTCCCCCTTTGCCCCATTGTACCTAGGTACAAGGGGGCAAAGGCTGACCCCCTGGCATTGGGCAAGGGTGCCCCCGCCTGCCCCTGTGGACCTTCCCTAGGTCCCCCTAAGCCCCTAGAAGTCGACCTAGGCATCCAGTGTGGACGCTCTATGCCGAATTTTTAAGTTCCCCTTTAAGTCGACTTTATTTTTAAGTGTAGACACACTAAGTCTACTTGACTTAAATTAACAAGTGTAGACATAGCCAGAGATTCCAGATGGGGAGCTGTGTTAGTCTAGTTCAGCAAAACAAACAAGGAGTCCTGTAGCACTTCTAAAGATTAACAAATGTATTTAGTGCATGAACTCTCATGGGAGAAAAATCCCACTGCATCAGATGCTTGAAGATGAGAGAGAGTTTACTTTCTATACAGTGAATATTTCTAGCAGAGCAGAGCATTGGTGACAAGCACTGAAAACATACTTTTCAGGCTATAATTTAATTGCCAAAAAAAGTAGAATATCTTGGTAAGTGCGGGGCACTTTATCAGAGGCGGCTTTTGGGGTAGGTGAAGCAGGCGCACGCCTAGGGCCCCCGAGCAGTAAGGGGCCCCATCTCCTGCTTCACCTACCCCAAAAGCAGTGGTCAGCAGCAGGAGGAGGAGCTGGATTCTGGGGCTGGAGCCGGAGGCAGGGGTCCCCTGCAGGCCTATAGGGGGCCTCACAATGGGCCTTCACCTAGGGCCCCCAATAGCCAAAGGCCGCCTCTGCACTTTATAACAACAAATCTAATGAGAAACAGTAATTGAGTTCCAAGGGCAGAAAAGCCATTGTACTTAGTAAGAGCTCAGGGTTTTTTTTAGGATTTTGCCTAAATTCACCACATTAAGAGACCATTGGTGGCTTAAAAGCAGACAGAAAAGCACTGAGACAAAGAGATGGTTCTGCCTATATTTAGGCAAACCCCACAGATATTTTTTCATTTGCAACGTGGCACATGTTGAAAGAATAGCTCTGTCCCTCCTATTCTCCTCAGTTTTGTTTAATGATTCGGTAAAAAACATGCATGCGTTCTACAATGAAAGTCAACAGTGAATGGGGAGTAAAGTCATAATGCAGGTAACAATTAACCATGAATAAATTATCATTGTTATGGAGGTCTAATGACTTGCACAAACTCCATCAATTCAAGAATTGCTTATTTCCACTGCAACTGATCCTGGTTGAGAGAATCTGTTGTTTTTTGCAGCTTCCCCAAATAATGGAAAACAAACAGCTTGTATGCATTTAGTGCTTTGTCTGGTCTTATTTTATCCTTCCCAGCAATGAGGATTTCCTTTGGGAAACAATTCTTTAGTATAGTCAATCTCTCCTGTGCTTTTTTCTGATGGTATGCAGGGTTAGGGAATACTGGCACCTTTTTTGCCAGTCCCGGTGCCCAGATGGGGCGGCAGGGGCAGCAGGGAAAAGGAGCATGCCACTGGAAGAAGAGGGGTGACACGGGAAGAAATGGGGTGGGACAGGCATTTTCCAAATTTACTATCAAGATATGAGCACCGGCACCTTTTTCTTTTTTTTTTTAACAAAAAAAGCACTAGATCTTTCATTTTTTATCTATAATCTCATGCTCTCTTGCTCTCCTGTATTTTCCTGCAGTTAGCACTTTAGTATAAAAGTGCTAACATTTTCCATATAGGAATTGCATTCTGCCTAATTACACTCATTTGCCCTACCCCAAATAATTCTCTCTACGCTAGACTGTTATTTTGGCCCCACTTGGCTTCTCCACTTAATGAGGCCAAGCTGGACATATTTAGTGCTTTTGATATTTCATCAGAAGACTAATACACACGCACACAGGCAACACTTTCAGTCTTGGGTTCTGAAGTTAGGCGCCCAAATCCATGTGCATAAGAGTCCTGATTAACCAAAGAGTTGAACACCGGCAGATCCAAGTGATTTCAACCGAGGCTGAGGGTGCCCAACGTCTCTGAAAATCAGACCATGTATTAAGTGCCTAAATAAGGGTCTAGACACCTATGTTTGAAAATTGGGGTATTCATTGTCCGGATTCTCTTTTCACTTACACAGCTGTAAATCAGAAGTAACTTCACTGAGATGAAGTCCCAGCAGTGTGTAACTGCTGCAAGTGGACGGAAAATAAGCTGCAGCGTATGTCTACATTTCAATACGATTTCTCTTTTTGTGATGATGTACAGTAAACTCTTGCCACTGTGATATCCTTAGAGCCATGATCTGTACACAAGTTTCTGGGTTAGATGGACAAATTGCTGGGTGAAATTCTATGGCCTGTGTTATTATGGAGGAGGTCAGATTAGATGATGATAATAGGTCCTTCTGGCCTCCAGATCTCTGGGTATTTTGGCATTATACTACACATTAAAAATCCAGAGAGTCCAGATAGCTGCTGACATTACCAACCAAAATATTAATTGTGTGCGCTTTTATAGTGCTCTTTATAGTAAGGGTGCACTCTAGAGTGAAATATTCAACCCACTCTGAAGTTATCACACAACAAATACAAAGAAGTTTCACTCCTCTCAGGGAGATGTAGGGCAAATGTAATAACTATTACAATCCCCTGATTACTATTCTTTAGCTAATATGCTCCACACTGTTCTTTCTATAAATTACTGAATTATCCTTAGGAACAAAAGGTATTAGGGCCCTATGAGCTTCTCTCAGTTTGTGGTAGGACTAATTCATTAATGTGGCTCCAACTGGAATGTGTGTAATGTTCTTTCTAATTGGACATGACTGTTAAAGAATGACTTCGGCCTTCATCCAGCTCTTACTGTCACTTATGCTGTATAATAAGCTACTACTACTGGCCCATGAATCAATTTTTAAACAATTTGCAGTAATGAACTTGGACGTCTCATTGTTGTTGACAAAAAAAATGCACAGTCCTTCTATTGTCAAAGGACTCAATTATGGGTTCCTTCCGATAAAATAGAGGAGAGGGAGGTCTATGGACAGTAGTGACAGACTGAAAGAATTGTTTCATCTCTGGGGTTTTGTAAAAGAATGACAAGCCAAAAGGTCGGTTTCATAGAGGTTTAACTTGAAATGTCTGAAGACAAAGGAGGCATCTGGAATCATTAGGAAATGCAAAGTTTGACTTGCACCACTGAAAACCTTTAATATATTACTTTCACTGTATATTTGATAAACCTTTGCCTACTGTGTGGGTATGGAAGATTGGGGGAAGGAAACTTTTATATTTATGCAGCAGAGGAAATTAAAAAGTTAATTTTGGCAAGATCAGGAATAGCTTACAGAGAAATGGTCAATATTTCAGGCCTTTTGCAGTCTTCCTGACTTGATGGAGATAACATTGCTAGTAATAGAGGATACTACCTACACTGGTTTATGGTATCTAATGTAAGTTGCGATCAAAACGATTTTTTCCTGCAATTGATGTAAGCAGTTGTAGAAATCTAAGAATTCACTATGCTGTGTTCTGAAGGAATGGATTTCATTAGCAAGCAAAATATTTTCTTTTATATTTTGAATTTTATTTGTGATTTACTCAGATCCTCTCAATCCTCTGCCTTCTAAAAATATAAGAATCATGGGAATAAGGTAGATCTGAAATGTAAAAGTATAAACATATTTTGTACAAGGTTTTAAAAACATGTGATCCATGGGTGACCCTCAAACTAAATTCCAGACTTTTTAGTGTCGGAGCACAAGAAAGAAGGAGAAAATAAATCCATTCATTTATTACAAACACAGTTGCAAAGCACCTTTTTTAAAGTTGAGAAAGACTAATAAGAAGGCACCAATATTTCTTATTTCTTTATTTAAGTTAATTAGATAGTCCCACAAACCTGTGGGTGAATGTACAAAAATGGTTCAGAAAAATCAAGAGGACAAATTTTCAAATGTGGCCACTAAGCAAACAAAGAGTTTTCTCTGGAAGAAAATAATACTCACCTGACCTCAGTTATCATAAATGCTTATTTCTAATAGGACACAAAGCATGCGCTTCCACTGCTAAGACTATCAAGAGCTTTTGTAATATGTTGGCTGCATACATATTATCTGAAGAGCTCATTTCAGATAACAGTCCTCCAGGTGGTTCTGAGGAATTTCATATAGACAGTAAAGCACACTGGGGCCTAGTCTATGTTTATCAAGAACTTTGGCAACTGTTGATGGGAGTTATGCAACTACATAGAATAGGAGTAGTAGCTTGCTTAACTTACATCAGCTTCCTAAAGTCCATTCTGTGCGCCATCTCCACTACGCTGAGCAGACAGGAAATATGTACCCATTGATGCAGCACTATACTTTTTGTAGAGGTGGTTTTACTAAATTGACTTCTGGATCGATTTTGCAGGTCAGATCAATTTATCTGGATCGATTGAGCATGTCTTCACTTCCACACAATCAATCTATATAAAAGAATCTGATGGCAGCTAATTTGCTGCTGCCTTCATTGAAGACATACTGTGAGACTGTGAATCATCACTCAGCATGTTGGGCCTGATCCAAAGCCCACTGCACCAGTGAAAGACTCCCAGGCTGTCTCTACAATACGAAAAGTTAGGTCGACTTTGTTAAGTTGACCTAATAAGGTCGACTTTAAGTCAACCTAAAGTCAACCTTATTAGGTCGACTTAACAAAGTGGTTTCCCTGAACGGGGACTTAGTAAGTTGACCTAACTGCCCTTAGGTTGACCTAATAAAGTTGACTTAAGCGTCCACACTGTGTTTAGGTCGACCTAAGGAGTCGACTTAAGGGTTAAGTCGACCTAACCGGCGGTTCTTATTAAGTCGACCTAAGCTTTCATGAAGTCGACTTAAGGAATTTCTTAAGTCGACTTAATGAAAGCCTGGTGTGGACAGGGACTAAGTTAGGTCGACTTAAATGTCCTTAAGTCAACCTAACTTGCAAGTGTAGACATAGCCCCACTGACTACAGGGGCTGGGATCCAGGCCTTAGATGGGTTAACAGAATGTATTGTGCAGACAGTTGGCAGGGCATTGGGAAAAATGAGACTGTATGCCAATAATTGTGTTGTACACATCTGTTATCAGATCCACCTCACTCCAGCAGGGCTATGTCTGAAATGTTAGTTAAAAACTCGGGAGACAAGGAAGGGAAGATAATATCTTCTAGTAGACCAACTTCGGTTGGTGAGAGAGACAAATTTTGGTGCTTACTCAGACCTCTTCTTCAGGTGACTTGCTCAAAAACTTGTCTCACACACCAACAGAAGTTGGTCCAGTAAAAAATATTACCTCACCCACGTTGTCTCTCTCATAGCCTGGGCCCAACATGGCTACAATGCTGCAAACTGTTATGAACTAGCTTTGATTCACCCAGACCAGATTCAGTAAAAGACTGGATGGAAAAACAGCACAAA
This sequence comes from Pelusios castaneus, assembly GCA_007922175.1. NCBI lineage: Eukaryota > Metazoa > Chordata > Testudines > Pelomedusidae > Pelusios > Pelusios castaneus. The sequence goes on from ML686047.1 coordinate 386,394, forward strand.
GTAAAGAGCCCACAAAACATTCTGCCAAGATTTTTATTCCTAGACCAGCGAGCTGGGGTACAAATTCACTAGGGAGGCAGATAGTGGAGAAAAGGAGTTATAAGAAAAGTACTGGGAGCAGAAAATGGGGGAAGAGTTGATGGAGGTAAGTTATTGCTTCACAGATTGCAAGATCTTTGAATATGTCAGGACAGTCATTTTCTATGTTTGTACCACACCTAGTACAATTGGCCCAACCTCTAGTTCAACAGTTCCCAAACATTTTCCCTAGAGGGCCCCACATTCAGATGTGTTGTTTCTCACTATCCTGGACAGCATGGAAGATGCAGTTTAAAAATGGTGTCCTCTCTGCAGTGTGACCTCACATGCAGAGTACATGCAAGGTCACACAAGGAGGATGCCATTTTGCTTTACGAAACGGCATCCTCTGGATTGCATCGTCTCCTGCACATACAGTGTGTGCAAGATCAGGCTGCATGCAGGCCGCCATTTTGTAGAGCAAAATAGCATCCTCTGTGTGATGTGACCTCGTGCATAGGGTGTGTGAGAGCTCACACTGTAAGGAGGCCGCCGTCTTGTAAAATGGCATCCTCCACCCACTCGGGATTACCGTAACTCCATCTGTTGATGAAGTCACCCCACTTGGGACAGGACCCACAGTTTGGGAACTGCTGCTCCACTTGCTACCACATATAGAATAATAATACATGTCTTGCATCAACACAATAACGTTCCCTCTCCATCTCCCTCCAAACTGTGGAGAGTAATTTTCTTTACTGTCCCCCGAGTGAATGCTAATAGGCACTATAAGTGTTAACAGGTTATCATTTGCTTTGTAGGACTGCCTCTCAAGTTTCCAGTACTATTCTATGCACAGTACTCCACTTAGGAAAGAAAAATCCATTGCACACGTACAAAATGGGCAATGACTGCCTAGGAAGGAGTACTGCAGAAAGGGATCTGGGTGTCATAGTGGACCACAAGCTAAATATGAGTCAACAGCGCATAGGGCTGTCCCTTGCGGGGAGTGGAGGCTAGGCAGGGTCCCCATCCCCCCACGCTGGAGGGGAGAATGGCAGGCCGGCCCGCTGGTTTAAGACGGTACTTGGTCCTGCCATGAGTGCAGGGGACTGGACTCGATGACCTCTCATGGTCCCTTCCAGTGTCTATGATTCTATGACTATTCATAAGAAGAGTAATACTGCTACAAATATAGTCTCTATGTCTTAGATAACTCTTCTCATTGGTTGATCTCAAAGCATTTTACAAGGCAGGTCAGAATCATCATCCCCTTTTACAGACAGAGAAACAGAGGCACAGGGAACTGAAATGACTTGCCCAAGGTCCCCCAACAGGACAGTGGCATAGCTGGGAATAGAATTTAGGTTTTCTGAGTCCCAGTCCACTGCTCCAACTAAGGGATTAGAAAGTGAACAACTGGACTGGAAAAGAGCCAGGGGATTTAGCAGGAGAAAGGGAAGAAGATGGTAAATGAGCCACCAATTTGGGTACCTAAACGCTTGTTTTAGGCACCGATGTGCTAAGTTGATCTCTTTCTCCTAAATCCTGTAGTCCTCACTCAGGAAAACACCACTGACTGTAGGACTGGGCTTCAAAGATGGGAAATCGCTGGCCTAACACAGGTGGTGAATTAGGAAAATTGAATTTTCCCTGTTAGTGGAGTATATATGGAGGAAAATATTCAAGGGTTTGGGAGAATTGTGGAATTCTTTTAACATATAATTAAAGATGCTAATGGCCAAATCCAGCACCAACTCACCATCTAGGCAACCCCATTAACTTCCATAAGGTAGCACCAGAGGTAAATCAGTGCAGAATTCAGCCCTGTAAATGTAATTAACTTAGCACCACAATTTTAAGCCAAACTCCCAATTGATTTGACATTCAAATATCCATTTATAAATCAGTTGCAGAATATAGCTCTTAGAAGCTTCTGATGATGGCATTAAAAGAACTGGATCTGATGCGTCAGAATCCAAATCAACATACAAATCTATGGCTCACTTTTCTTTCTGACAGTTTGGAAACCTTTCCTTGTGAACATCTTGTTTGTGAGTTGCCAGCATTTGCCATGCAGATTTTTGCCAAAGGGGTAATATATAAACAAAGCATAATGTCAAGTTTCCCACACAAGTATGAAAATCTATTAACACTTTACTTTGTACTAATTATTGCTTAGTGGGTGAGTGTTTGTGAAAGGAGATTTATGCATTCTGCTAGCCTCACTTTTATTATTCATAAGTAGTTCTGGCAAGGAAGGAGTGAGATAAGTATTTTATTGTTACACTCATAAACATGCTATTCTTCCCCTCTCATTAAAGTCTCATAAAAAATAGTAAATATGATAGGGCTCTATCTGGATGTTATAACTAAAGAGCAATGGAACGGCATTCAGGATAGGAAAATTTAAGCTGACTATTAGGAAAAATCCCAGGCAATGAGACACGTCCACCTGTGACATGGTGTCACAGTGGTAATCCAGGCTGGAAGCCCCATCTTTAGCTAAGTCATGTAGCAATGAACTAGGCAAAACAATGTGGGTGCATCTACACTTATAAGTTAGGTCGACTTAAGGAGGCTCAAGTCGACTTAAACTACTCCGTGTCCACACTGGGCTTTCCTTCAGTCGACTTAAGCATTTCCTTAAGTCGACTTAAGGAAAAGTTAAGTCGACTTAATAACACCTCGGTTTAGGTCAACTTAAACGCTTAAATCGATCTTATTAGGTCGACTTAGGCCAGCGTGGATGGGGATTAGTGCCTAAATCCACCTTATTAAGTCAATTTAAAGTGTTAAGTTGACTTCATAAGGTCAAAAAGGGGCTATGTCTACACTAGAAAAGTTGTCGACTTTTCTAGTGTAGACATAGCCTATTAGGGGACAATCCTGCATTAACAGAGAGAGATGATCTTATTAATAGTTAAAATATTCTAACCAATTCTGTTCTGTGCCCCAAAACAGTTGCCATCCTGTGTCATTTCTTCTACCCATTCCCTGTAACTCTCCATTCTTTCCCCTCTGTTCTTTTCTCCTCTCACGTTGATTTTCCCTCTTTCTCCTTTGATTGTAAAATGTCTCCCACTCCTCATTTCCCCACTCACTCACCAGGGAATGATGCATATGGTGCATGACGGGAGCTCTATAACAGTGGTTTTCAATCTTTTTTCCTCAGGACCCAGTTGAAAAAAATCATTTATGCCCATGACCCAACAGTTACATCTTTGAGCAATGCATTCCAGTCTTTCAGCAGCAGGGTGCGCCGCAACCCAATACCCGAGGGTCTGCGACCCATCCCACAGTCCTGCGTACACACAGGGACCACTGCAAGAACAAGAGGGGAAGAGGCAGGTGTCTTTTGAGAGGAAGTTTGATTCTCCCAGCCTGTGTGCAGTGTGCCCAGCCATTTGAAAGCATCGTCATCAGTCAGGTGAAGAGCCAGTTGGCCACCATTGAAGTAAGTCAGTGGGCACTCATCAAAGATATGCAAATTAATCTGAAGTTGACCGGATGTACGGTACATCGTGTGTCATCAGAGAAACCCCATTTGAAGAGATTGATGCACAGTTCAGGTCAAAACTGGTTGGCAAGTCAAAACCAGGTAGGCAGATGGTTGGGTTGGTGATGAGAGACTGACTAATGACTGTCATTGCTGACCACTCATTACTACAAACAGATTCAACCATCATGTCCTGTGGTGGCAGAAGTGACCATAAAGGATGTATAGAAGACGGAATAACTGATGGGTGATGGAAGATGTCTGAGTACAGAGGCAAGTTGCTATTCTCACAGATCTTGGCCAGGAGCACGATGGAGGCCCTTTCAGGGCAAATATGGGTCAGTACTATGTTACTAAGTTTTGGCAGCCACGGCAATAGAGTTGTACATAAGGTCCTGGTAACAATGCACATGGTTTTCTTAAGTTCTTCATTGACCAGCCTCATGTCAGAGGAGTGACATGAGACAGGAGCATAGTACTTTGCTGTTGAATAGCAGAGGGCCGGGGCTGATCTTGTAAGTCTCTAGGAGCTTGCACCTGAGGTTAAGCTAGCCAGTTTTCTGAGCAAGTTGTTCTGAGTGCTAACTTGGGCTGTTGTCTTATTTACGTGGTGGTGGTAGGTCAGTGACCTATCCAATGTCATGCTGAGGTAAGCCAGGTTTGGGTTGTGATGCAGGCATTGACTGTTTAAGAAAATATTTAACTCATGGCTTGTGCTTGCATTATGCAGGTGAAATATGCTAGAAACCATGTTGGAAAAGCTCTGCTGCAAGCACCATCAACTACAGTAGCCTGCCAGGAGCTTCATATCGTCATTTAGAATCTTGTCAATTACTGAGAAGGACTGAGCTGCAGCAGATGTTGTTGACATAGATAAACTTGAGCAAGAGTGTTGCTGGCAAGTCGTTGATGTACACATTAGTGCAGTAAATCAACAATCACATCACGTTCCCCATCAGTACCTGGCCTGGGCCAAGGAAGCTAATGATACAACCAGTGGACCAAATTCAGCAATGAATCTTGGCCACGTGCCATCTGACTGCAACCTCAATGTAGTCCCATCCTTTGACTTTCAAGCCATTGCACTAGCACTTCAAATTCTTCATCTTAAGGTTGAGGATCTATCAGCAGCCAAGCGTAGCAACCTGATGCTTTATTCACACTGTGCAGTAGAGAATGACTTATCTGGTTCCCACCTTCAGGGCGGCTCCATCTGCCAGATAAAGATAGCCAACATTTTTCTACTGAACCATTTTTCTGTAAAAAGATAGATTCAGTGGCTATGTCTACACTTGCTAAAATTAGTTCGAATTAGTTAGTTCGAACTAACTAATTCGAACTAATTTTAGTTTCTTTGAATTAGTTTAATTCGAACTAGAAAAAGTTAGTTCAAACTAAGCAAGTGCCATTCATGGCACTTGCTCAGTTTGAATTAGCGATCCCCATTCATTTCAATGGCCAGTTAGTTCGAACTAAGAAATTAATTCGAATTAACATGGCCACATGGGCTAATTCAAACTAGTTAGTTTGAATTAAAGCCTTACTTCTGAAGCCCTATTCGAACTTATTAGTTCGAATTAAGGAAGCCCTTAATTCGAACTAACTAAATCCTAGTGTAGCCATGGCTTTAGTTAGTTCGAATTAAGCCTCCTTAATTCGAACTAACTTGCCAGTGTAGACATAGCCAGTGAAACTAAAATATTTTGCGAATTTGTGTTGAACTTGCTGAATTGTTTTGTTTTTTAAAAAAACTCTTTTCTTCCTAATCAAAACATTTCTGATTGACATTTTCTAAATGGAATACTTCAATTTTTTGGTTTGAAGTCTTCAACTTCATTTGAAAATATCCTTTAATTTTTTTTCTTTGTTTAAACAAAAAAAAATCTAAAAATGGTCAAAATTGAAACAAAATGGGCTGAACCAAACACTTCTTTTCATCCAAATCATTTTTTAAAAATTGTCAGTGAACAAAAACATACATCATCTTTCCAGTTCTCCACCTAATTCAAACTAGTGGTGGTTGAAAAATGACAAAGATTTTTTATGAAAAATTTCAAATTTTTAAGTCATTTTTTATTCTGAAGATTAGAAAAAGGAATAATCTTTTATTTTATTGAAATTTTTGATGAAAAGTTTTTATAGAAAATATTTGGTTCTATCGCCTTTTCCCTCCCATTTTCCTTTCTCCATCTTGCCTCAAAAAAGAGAAGAAATGGGAAAAGTGAGAGAAAGAGCTAAATATATAAAAAACAAATAATTGTTGTCAAACAAAACGAAAATTTTGAAAAAATTTTTCACAGAATTTTTTTTTAAAAGGACACTTTCCCCACTTGGGGGTGGGGGGGAGAGAGAGGGGGATGGGACCAGCTCCAATTTAAACCTGTTTTTCTTTTAAAAGTGCAATGGTTTGTTAGACCTAATGAAATTCTAGGGGCCTATTTTTCTTCTTACTATTATAGCATTGTAAATCATAGAAATTTGAAGGGACCATGAGAGGTCATAGAGTCCAATCCCGTGCACTCATGGCTGGACCAATTGCCATCTATTCTACACCATTCCTGACAGGTGTTTGTCTAACCTGCTCTTAAAAATTTCCAATGATAGAGATTCTACAACCTCCCTGGGCAATTTATTTCAGTGGTTAATCACCCTGACAGTTAGGAATTTTTCCTAATCTCCAACCTAAACCTCCGCTGAGGTAATTTAAGACCATTGCTTCTTGTCCTATCATCAGTGGTTAAGGAGAACAATTTTTCTCCTTCTTCCTTGTAACAACCTTTTAGGGACTTGAAAACTGAGTAGCTCATGTGTATTTCCATTGAAGTAAATGGAATTATGCCAGCATGTAACCCATGTGAATGGAGAATTAGGGCTGCCCACAGATGTCGTTTTGGGATTTGTGGGTTTCCGGAAGCAGAGTCTGCAAGCCATCCACAATCTGAACTCCCATTGATGTCAATTGCAGGAAGTTGCTCTAATTCAGCATGTTGGTTTCTGTTTCCAGTGTAGGTATACTACTGGGACAATGTGTTGCATAGACCTGCTGGAGAGAGCCTGGCTGTTACAAAAGAGAGAGATAAAGCTATAAGAGAGAGAAAAACACGGAGCCTGAGAAGGGGAGACAGAGATCCAAATACATGCTGACTCTAGGTGAGCTGCCTCTCAAGAAACAACAGGCTGCAGAACCTAAGATTAGGAAAGTAGTGGAGGAAACAAAGAGCCATATTCTGCACTCCCACTGGGGTCGGTCAGGAATAACTCTATTAAGTCCATGATGTAAAACTAGTATGAGACCAGAATCAGATCCAAAATATTTAAGGAGGGATTTTTCAAAACACTCTTATTAGGAGCAGAGTAGGTTGACCAGATGACCCGATATTAGGGGCTTATATAGGCACTTATACCATCTCCCACCTCCCAAAAAAGTGTCCCAATTTTCTACATTTGCTATCTGGTCACCCTACAACAGAGTCAGGCCGGTGCTGAGTGCCTTGGAAAGCCCCACCCATCAAGTGTAAACATGAAATAGAAAATTCCCATTATCCAAACAATCCTTTCCACCATCACATTATTACTAATGCCCACACCTTCTCTTACATGAATGTTATCCCAGTGTTATGTTGCAGGGCATACACACAAAGAAATTAGAGAAAAACATGAAATACTTTTCCTGGAACCAGGGGCATTCGAACAATTTGTATAGTAGAGTACTGAGAGCCATTGAACTAAGCTGTAAACCCTGCCTATGATGGAAACGACTTTGGGCCAGATGAGGCGGCAGCACGCCTAGTTGAAATGTAACACAGCTTTAATTTTAAAACTCAAAACAATAACACACAAGAACAAAAAACAGAGAGGTAGACAAAACAGGCTGAGTTGTACAAGAGAGAGGCGCCTCCACATTGTTTCGAGCTTACTATTTCTAACTGGCTCTAACTGTATGCTTCCCTACAAAACCCCCTAGACTGCAAACAGGACCAGGAATCTCAACCGCTGTCTCCTGCCACACACTCTGTCCTTTTCTTAATGTGATAGCTTGTAATTCCATCACAGTCCTCACCCACACCGAGCCTTCCGTTTGATTTGCTCCTTTTTCTATAGATCGTAACCTTTCAGAACTGACACCGTGGGGGTTTTTTAAGGCCAAATTTTCCATTCTGTCAGAAGCAGGAAATCTCCTTCTACAGTTAATGTCTGTCAAGGTTTATTATTATTTGTATTTCTCAGATTGGGACCATCCTGATTTCACTTCTCTCTTCCGCGTAGACTGGTGCCGAACAGACCTCCATTGTTGGGCCACCCCTCCCAGCAAGAACATCAGCCTCATTTGGGCATGTTGGGGCCACCCCAGCAGCTACACGCCATGATTATGGTGCATGTGGTTAGTGAAGCCTGCAACATCAAAGGACTTATTTACAACAGATGTAATCCGTAGTGATATAACAGGTGTATAACAGTCAATACGAGCGTTGTAGTGATCAAATAGCTTCATGGCACGTTCACATTGATCAAGTACTCATCCAGCCCCCTGAGGGTTTTGGTCTATGATTTATGTGACTCACTGGGAGGTTTAGGCTCCTTCTGACATAGCACCAAACTCTTGGCAGCAATCAGGATATAATTTACCTTTGCAATAAGAGCTTTTTAAATCCATGCTATTAACAAGCCAGGTTTGTCAATGGCAATTTTAAAAGGGGGCCTGTTAGAGCATGCAGAGATATCTTTCCTTCCAAAGGGTGATTCATACATTGCAGCCTCTGTTACTCTTCTGGTATTATGTGTTTAAATGCTGATGAATTTAACAAGAAAACAAAATTCTTTGGAAATTTTCACAGGCTCTCGCTAACATTGTGAATTTCCTCAAGAGTCCTCTGAATATCAGACTGGGATTGCTTACCATAGAAGAGAGTTGAATGATAGGGGGCATGATAAAGGAATATAAAATCACAACAGGTCTAGAGAAGGTAGATCGAAGCTTTTGTTCTCCGTGTTTCATAGCCCAAGCAGAAAGGGACATCCAGTGAGAAAGAAGATTCAAAACTGATGGAAAGAAATACATTTTCACCCCTCTTATAATTAGACTTTGGAACTCACTGACACTGGAAGTCACTGAGATCAAGAGTTTATCAAGATTCCCAAAGGAACTGAACATAAATATGGACAACAAGAATATCCAGGGTTAGAACTGTTGTTGCTAACAAAAAAATCTGGACGGGTTATTAAACTTTGTGCTTCAGGATTTAAACCAAACTCTAACTATTAGAGGTTAAAATGAGACCAATGTGGCAAGCAGTCAAATCAGCCCACATCTGCCTACCATAGGGTTCTTCTTCTGAAACATCTAGGGCAGTGGTTTTCAAACTTTTTTCTCAGGACCCAGCTGAAAAAAAATAATTTATGCCCGTGACCCAACAATTCCATGTTTGAGCAATGCATTCCAGTCTTTTGGCGGCAGCAGTACTGGGTCCTGAACCATGGTTTGAAAACCACTGCTATAGGGTTGGCCACTGTGGGAAATAATTCACTGAATCAAATGGGCCTTGGGTCTGATCTTGTCTAGCAATTCTTGCATTCCATTCTGTCTCCTTCTCCTACAAATATTTCTATGCTATTTTTTTATGGAAGACATGCTGCTTCTTACCCTCAAACCTGTTCATCAAATCAGCTCCCTCTCCCCAGTCAAATCCCTCTTGAAAACTCAGTCATGCTGGGAAGTCTATGAGAAGTATATGTGTGTATGAGATGGAGCGATGGCAAGATCTTCACACCCCAGAAACGTGGCTCGTTGAGTCACCATATTATCTCATTATTACCACCTTTGCTCCTTTGTTGGTGACCCCTTTTAGGAAATGTCAGGGATGGGTTGTGGGCAATAAACAAAAATTCACAGAAGTTGTGACCTGTTCTTGACTTTCACAGAAAATACTCTGGGGAATGGGGAACAAATACAGTGCTCCTGTGGCAGGGACAAATCCAGACGCAGCCACTGCTTCTGAGGGCTTTTTGGCAGCAGCCCTATTGCAGAAGTCGCAGAGATCCCAGAAAGTCACAGAATCTGTAGCCAAATTGTATCCTTACTCATTGTATAACAGTTAGACTGCTCTGCATCTTAAGGCCATTTTTTCACACTGGCCCAGGTTTGTTTTGGTGACCTCTGTGGAATGAGTTCAAGATGATGGCTAAGAAAGTCATGGTCCCATCTAATGGCTGGTTTGGAGAGAGGGTAACAGTGTACTACTGCTGCCTACCAAATGGGTTAGTCCTTCAGAGCAAGTAGGAGAGGCCTGTGTTTTGAGCTACAGTTTTCAGGCTCTAGTACTGTTGACCCATGGTGGTCTTTGCATCAGCTGGGTGACCTTACTCCAATTTTAAATGTACAATGGCCACATCACCAAACACCGCAACACAAGAGATGCTAGTTAGCACCTTCATAGGCAATCATAGCTGAGAAGCCAGAGACCAAATGTCCCCAGAGAATGAACAATCTCTGCAGCTTTAGAAGTTGTCCTTCTACAATAGGATTCAGGCACATTGCAGGGGCAACAGGTAACGAAAACTGTTCTATAAACCAGCAAATGACTTTAATTTCCACTGGTGTCAGGCTGGTAACTTTTCTCAGGGCTAAATGAAATTAAAGAAACAAACACACTGCATCACTCTCCAGTATGAGAGATCTTATCACTTGTGGGTTTCTATTTTTACATAAGCACAGTTTAAAGGAACGTTTTTCCACATGTGGAAATTCCCTGTTTTCTCCTCCAAATTGTAACACAAGAATTCCTGCTTGCTGGCTCCATGCTGTCCAGCACTCTGTGTTACAGAACTGTCTGCCTCCGGGCATTCACAAGAAGACATGGCCCTGAACCAAAGCCCAGACTGAAACACCCGTAGGATCCAGACCTAGATCCACACTACAGATCCCGGCATGGGATCTTCAAAAGTACTTCATTCCTACAGACTTGTGCTTGTAAATTACTTAGGTGCTTTTGAAAATTCCATCCTGTCTCATAGGCCTGAAGCAAAATGCTAGGCTCAAATTCTCTCAAATTTGAGAAAGCTTGGCTCTGAATAGAGAGATAAATGTTGAAGTTCAGACCTTTCAATGGGAAGAATGTTCACCCTATTCCTATACACACACACAGGGTGCGTCTACACTTGTAAATTAAATCAACTTAAGCCTGCTTAAGTCGACTTAATTTACTCTGCGTCTACACTACACTTTCCTTAAGTTGACTTTATTAAACCTCATTTTAAGTCAACTTTGCTGGCTAAGTCGACTTTAGAAAGCTGACTTAGCCAGTGTAGACGTGGAATAGCACAAAGTCAACTTTAAGTCAACTTAGGGGGTTCCAGGGCTTCCCCACTGCCCTCCCTGCCAGGGTGGCTGGCACAGCCACAGCCTGGCATGTCCCCCCAAAGGGCAGGGCAGAGCCCTGCCCACCTTGCCCCTATGCCCTGCCAGGGTCCCTGTCCCCCTTTGCCCCATTGTACCAAGGTACAATGGGGCAAAGGCTGAGCCCCCTGGCACTTGGCCAGGGTTGCCCCCCCACCACCATGGACCTGTCCCAGGTCCACCTAGCCCCTAGAAGTCGACCTAGGCATCCAGTGTGGACGCTCTAGGTCGATTTGGCAGGGTCCCCTCAAAGTCGACTTAAATTTTGAGTGTAGACATGCTAAGTCGACTTAAATTAACAAGTGTAGACATAGCCACAGAGACTCACAGGGTTAGTGTCCAGACACGTGTCTTTCTTTGGGTTTGGCTGGTCATCTTAATCATTATATCACATAAAAGCTCAGCCCAGTTTTTCTTCTGATCTTTGTTTCTTACCCAGGTTTTCCCTAAAGGGCTCCTCTGTCCCTCTCCCTTTTTTATCCACCACAGCAAGAGGCTCAAGCCTTTTCTGAACCTCTGGGTAGGAGATAATAGGGTTCCCTGATCTGAAGAATCATGAGAAATAACTCTGCATCATTAGGCTGTAGCTTAGAACCTGACACCGCTCACGTGGCCCATTGCGACTTGTAGGTCAGCTATGTTTACATTTAAACAGCTAAGGTGGCACAGATGCAGCAGTTGCACTTCAAAGTAGACACTTATTAAAGCAACCAGGAGGGTTCTTCCACCACGGTAAGTAAATCCACCACCCCGAGAATCTTCTGTCAGCCTATCTCTTGTCTACACCAAGGGGGTAGGTTGGCTAACGATGTCACTCAGGATTTTTCACACCCCTGGTCAAAATAATTGGTCAGCCCAAATTTTTTGTGTAGACCTGGCTTAATTCTGTTTCCTAGTAAGGAGTCCAAAGGCCCAGATGCTCAAAGGTGCCTAACTGCCATTGATTTCAATGGGAGTCAGTTGTCTAAATACTTTTGAGGATCAGGGCCTAAGGGCTACAAAAGCTACAGTGGTGCAGCTGTGTCGCTGTAGCCCTGAAGTGTAGACTTGCGTGACAGCATCAGAAGAGCTTCTTCCATCATGGTAGCAAACTCACCTCTCCGAGAGGTCAATGGAAGAAGTTTTCTGTTGATGTAGCGGTGTCTAAACCGGGGCTTCCATTGGTTTCACTGCGTTGCACAAGGCATGACATTTCACAGCTCTGAACAACATAGTTAAGCCATCCTAGCTCTGTAGGCCAGGTCTACATTACAAAATTATATGAACTTTACTTACGTTGGCCTAACCACCATAGTTATTCACGGGTGGATTAACCCAGGGGCCCACACAATGAGGGGGGCCCTCTGCTGTGCAGCGTCGGCGGGAGGAGCAGGGCCGCCCTGGGCCAGAGGCCAGGCTCTACTTTCCTGCCCCACCCCTGGGCCGGCTGGTCCGCCTCCAGGGCCGGGGCGGGGCTGGCTGCCATGCAGTATGGCCCCTGGTGCTAGAAGCTGCCCTGCATGCACCAGTCAGCCCCACTGCACTGGGGGGCCGACCAGCCAGGCCGGCGCCGGCTTCTGGCCCCAGATACCTCCCCCCAGTGCCAGCCCTCCCACAGAGGAGGTTTGCGGCCCCAGTTTAGGGTGGATGGGGCCCCAGGCCAGTGGGGGAGGCCCAGGGACCCCTAATCCATCTCTGCAGTTATTCAATTGGTGTCATCTTCATCATCAAGGGTGTGCATCTTCCTCAGGTGCGCTTATATTATTGTACTGTTAGCGAGGGGCAGCATCTCAGAGCCAGTAACAGTTGACTTAAGCAACACCGTGTCTACACTGACTCCGCTTCAGTCTAATTACACTCACCATGACTCTACTCTGCTCAGGGAGGCGGTTACTAAATCCATGTAAGGAGGCACTGACGTCAGCGGGAGTCAAATTTAAGTGAAGATACTTCCACAGCTAGGTGAGCCCAAGGCATCAACCTAACTTTGTAGTGTGGACCAGGCTTAAGACCTTGCCTACATGTGCAATCTTCACCGATATACCAAAGATGTAAATTTAAAGTGATAGAATTAAACCAGGGCAAACCCCTGTGTGGACGCCGTTATTTTGGTTTAATGGTAGGCTTTTTTTTTTTTGTTCCAATTAAGCCAACTGGGAACAAGTTTAAATTAAACTGAAAGAAGTCTCTCTTAAACTGAAGGAAGAGCCTCTACACAAGGGTTTTTAGCCGTTTAACTATGCAAGTTTAAAAGCCAAGTTCCACTGGTGCAACTTTCCCATGTAGACATGGGCAGACATCCCATCCCCAAAACACCTTCTATTGGTGACACTACCTTGCCACTGAGTAATGCCGAGGGCAGATCGGGCTTGTAGAAAGAACTGCCCTGTAAGCCATCCCTCCAGAACTGGGCTGAGGTGCATGGCGGGGAGCCGTACCATTCCTGTTTCATTGCTATATGGAAGATGGCTGTCAAGTCACACATTGACTGTTCACCTAAAAGGAGGTGAGGACTGGGAGAAGGATGGAAGCTTTCAATGAGCCAGTTTCTCTAGGCTGCAGGATAGTGATTACAACAAGCTAGCGTCGTGGCCGCTGTGCTTTTTGGGCTCAACATGGATAGCTTGTTTCTTTGGACCACATTTGCTGTGTTTGGTTGTTATCTGTGCTCATCTTCCTGGCTGAGCTTTTCTCTGCTGCACTCAGAACGGGGGATTGCCTGCTTCATGGATATCACTGCAAGCCTGCTGCATTTCGTTGGCTGTTCTATCACACATCCACCCCTGAGGGATTTGGGGTTTGTGTTTGCATCCTCTGCACAAACCTAAATCTTCTGCACAGTCCAGCCAGCATTCAAATTCACTTGGCCCATTTTTGAGGCCTGACTTCTGCGAAGAAGCAGCTGAGGGCATGCAGGCTGTAGCTGTTTCTTGTTTTGCCTCCTCTCCTATTGCTACTGCCAGAAAACCTTCTTGTTGTGGAAAAATGGAGTGGCTTCTTTGTAGATGAGAAGTCTGGTCTTGAAACTGCTGAAGATAAAGGGAAAACTTCTGCTGATTTTCATGACCACAGGATTAGGCCCCATGCTATAAGCAAATGAATGCACCTATTGCCCAGTTGAATCACAGAACTGGAAGGGACCGTGAGAGGTCATCAGGTCCAGTCCCCTGCACACATAACAGGACCAAATACCCTCTTAAACCATCCCTGACAGGTGCTTGTCTAACCTGCTCTTAAAAATTTCCAGTGATGGAGATTCCACAACCTGCCTAGGCAACTTATCCCAGGGGTTAATCCCCCTGACAGTTAGGAATTTCTTCCTAATGTCCAACCTCAACCTCCCTTGCTGTAATTTAAGCCCATTGCTTCTTGTCCTGTCATTGGCGGTTAAGGAGAACAATTTTCTTCCTCCTCCTTGTAACAACCCTTGGCTATGTCTACACTAGCCAGGTAGCTCGAATTAAGGAGGCTTAATTCAAACTAACTAAAGCCATGGCTACACTAGGGTTTAGTTAGTTCGAATTAAGGGCTTCCTTAATTCGAACTAATAAGATTCGAATAGGGTATTCGAACTAAGGGGTTAATTGAAACTAACTAGTTCGAATTAACCAATGTGGCCATGTTAATTCGAACTAATTTCTTAGTTCGAATTAACTGGCCATTGAAATGAATGGGGATCGCTAATTTGAACTAAGCACGTGCTTGCTTAGTTCGAATTAACATTCCAGTGTGGCCATGCTAGTTCGAATTAAGTTAATTCAAACTAACTAAAATTAATTTGAATTAGTTAGTTCGAACTAATTCGAACTAATTTTAGCAAGTGTAGACATAGCCCTTGAAGACCCAGAGGCTAATTATGGGCATTTTCTAAACAGAATTTAGCTCACAATGGAAACCATCCAGGAAAACCTATTGATTGTAAATACATTTCAGGAGACCCTTAAATCAGAACTAGATTTGGGATAGGCTGCAATTCTCGTATAAATATTCTCCTGTCAAGGGATTTTGGGACTCTACACAAGTATCTAAATCTTGAAGATTGGTTATCCCTATGGGGTGTGTCAAGTACAAAGACATGAAATAGTTTGCCTCTGATCATGCAGCACATAGGTGAAATAGCCAGAAATAAGACCCAGATTTCCCCTACACCCAATTATCTTCCGATCACAGTCCATATTGTGAGTAGAAATGCACTGGGCTAGGGAAAAGATCATCATTGTTATGAGAAGATAGCTGTGTTTTACTAGTGTCATATATAGACTCTTAGAAAAATAGGGCTGGAAGAGACTTTGAGAGGTCACCAGGTCAAGCCCCCAGTGCTGAGGCAGGACATAGTAGACGTGGGCCATTCCTGAAAGGTATATTTTGTCCAACCTGTTCTTAAAAACCACCAACGATGGGGATTCCACAACCTCCCTTGGAAGCCTGTTCCAGAGCTAATCTACCCTTTCAGTTAGAAAGTTTTGCCTAACATGTTACCTAAAACTCCCATGCTTTGGTTTAAGCCCAATACTTCTTGTCCTGCCTTCTGTAGACATGGAGAACCACTGACCACCATCTCTTCAGAAGAGTCCTTATATTTGAAGACTGTGATCAGGTCCCTCCTCAGACTTCTTAAGACTAAAAATGTCCAGTTTTTTTTTAACATTTCCTAGTTTTCTAAACCTTTTTCTTATGTTTGTTGTCCTCTTCTGGGACTCTGCAGTTTATCCACATCTTTCCTGAAGTCTGACACCCAGAACTGGACACCATATTCCAGATGGGGCCTTACCACTGCTAAGTAGAGTGGGACTGCTACCTCCTGTATCTTTCATACAACTAATACACTCCAGCCTTTTCCACAATTGCATTGCATGGTTGACTCATATTCATATTATATATGTATGTATATTGTGGATTTGGCACAAGCCAGACAAATGAGACAACAATGCTTTAAGGCTTTTCTCAGACAGATGTAGTTACTGATGTTCTTATCCAGCTGGCTAAGCTTAGGGTCCTGCTTGCTGGTGCCAAATATATTTTCTGGTAATGTTACAATGTTGGAAAACATTTAGATACGAAACCTCAGTCCTTATGGGAAACCTCTTGTTAATCTGGAATCAGTGGATGGCAATCTCTTTCAGAATCCTTTCTCTCTCCTTATCTAAACAGGGGGCCCTGATTTCGTTCTCACTTATGCTGGGTGTCATGTCATTGATTCCAGTGAAGCTTCTTCTGATTTGCTCCCGCGGCCCGCAGGAGGGCAGAATCTGTCCTACTCTTTTCTGCACTACTTTTTATATCATTGTTTCTGATTGTAATGTGGGAATGATTTGTGTGACCTTGCAGTGCTCAGAATCAGAAGGAGCTAATTCTGCTAGCACTTGTTTGTCATAACTACCTAGCAATGTAGTTTGATGTTGCAAATGCTTTTATACTCACTCCTTCACTGGGGTCTTAGGGCTATTTAAAAGAGAGCTTCGTTAGTAAAATGTAAAAAAAATAAAAATTGTCAACTTATTGAGGGTTTGATTCTGTCATGTTAGGATGCCAGGTTTTATTGTATATCTTAAAGACCCATAGAGAAAACAAAGAAAGGGGAAAGGTCCATATTGGACTTTTGGGCCCCCTCCTGTCCTATATTCTTTCCGCAGCCAAAATTCCCATTGAAGTCTATGAGTATTCTAGGAATGAAGGTGAGGCAGTTCCATGGGAAGGCTTGATTTTGGTCTCCCTGGAGCCAAAGGAAAACATATGAAAACATATCATCCCCTTCATAAGCAACATACTCAGGCTAATAACCAAGCTATATAACATCTTCTTCCCCCTTTTCACTTTCTGTTTCCCCAACACCATCTCCTTCCCCAGCCAAATTAAAACCATACTGGCTATTGAACACCTTTGAGGTTCTTATTCATCCACTCAAAAAAATATTTGCAATACATCACTGTTTTTTGTTTTTGTTAATCTACAGTCATTTACTTAACTTAAATCCCTGGAAACCTCTTGTAAACAGCTCAGTGATGATCAAGAAATATTTCCTAATTATATTTCTCCCCGGGCTTACTAGTTTCTTTTAAACCAGCTCTTAGAATTCTTCTCCCATCATGCTGATTTACTACCTCCAGCAGAACTGTTGCTGCTGGATAAACTGTGGCTTCTCTCTATGTTGGTATGTAACGGTGCATCTTGGCTCTGGTGTGATACATGATTCTTCCTGCTTCTGACCACTCTGGAAACAAAGCATACGTAACCTTTTTTGTGATATTTCAGCATTGCTGTTTCTGTTCCTGGCCAGAATCTGGACAAACAGAGGAATAAAACCGTGGAAGAACCATAAGAGAAAATACATCAAGGGACCTCACAATGTCTCCAGGGCATCTCTATGTCACAGACCAGGACTTTGGAACAATCAGAATTGATGTGAACCCCCAGATAATCCATCCCAGTGTTAACAGTGGGCACTGCTTAGGTTCCATAGGACTTCGGGAGTTTATTCATTTCCATGCAAATTCTCTGATGGTGCACCTATGATCAATCAAGTTCACAGCCATGTACCTCATTACTGAGTTTCAGGAGCTTGATTTATAAGGACCTCCCAGGAATCTGGGACAAAAAAAAACTGATACAAATCCCTCCTGTCCAAACTTTTGGGATGTGTGAAATCTGAACCCAGATCCAGCTCATTCCTGTCTTTTTGCAAGATTTCCCTTTTCACAACTTCTTTTGTTTCCTCAAGTGGAGGCCTTTATTAGAACTGAGATCATTTCACTGCTGAAAACTGCTTGCATTTTGATACATTTTGAAACCGCCCTCCAGCCACCTCGTATGTAATAATGACTGATGTTAAACATCATTTCTTCTTACTTCTAGGTAGCAAAAATAAACAACATTCTACTATTCCTGATTCCATTGAGAAAGTAACCAGTATTTACCGATAAACATAGCTTCAGTGCCTGCTGGGATCTGTGGCAATGAATTTAGGGCTGAAGATTGAAAATCCAATTGTGTTTATAAATCAGCGGTGACATGCCAGTATCATGTCAGCAAAGGAAGCCAAAGGTCATGTTGACTATAAGCAAAGGCACACGCTACAGTCATATTCATAAGCATGTCTGTGTGTAAGCAGGTAATTTTGTGCATAGATGTTTTTGTTTTGTTTTTTTACTTGACTTTAAGATAATGAGACAGGAGTCTTTTTTAAAATAAATGTTATGGTAAAGTTGTTTTTTTCCTCTCTGTCTGACTTTTTTTTTAAATGTTCTAAAGAGTGTTCCTGTTTTCCTGGCGTCTTAGACTTATATTTCATGCCTCGATAAATGTAATTAAGGCAGTGACTGCATGTACAACTCCTGCCGGATGGAATTCATGTTCATCCAAACTTGTCAGTAAAGTTCTTGGCTATGACGATGTTTGTATAACAGAGGCAGTTGCCAAGAATGGATGTTTATTGCTTCGGCAGTAACGATTAAGCACAAACGTTGTTCTCAGTTACACTCATGTAAACCCAAAGTAACTCCATTGAAGTCACGAGGTCAGATTTTTCGGTAAAACCCCGGGAGGTGATTAGAGGGCGAACCCTCCCCAGTACAAAGGATCCCTGCCTCCTGGAGGATGTTCTATAGAGTCTGAGGTAAGAATGAAGGAGGAAGATGCTACCTCCCAGGACCTATGTCTACACTTGTTAATTTAAGTCGATGTAGCATGTCCACACTCAAATTTGAAGTCAACTTAAAGGGGACCTTGCCAAATCGACCTAGAGCATCCACACTGAACACCTAGGTCAACTTCTAGGGGCTAGGTGGACCTGGGACAGGTCCATGGTGGTGGGAGGGTACCCCTTGCCAAGTGCCAGGGGGCTCAGCCTTTGCCCCATTGTATCTGAGTACAATGGGGCAAAGGGGGACAGGGACCCTGGTAGGGCATAAGGGCAGGGTGGGCAGGGCGCTGCCCTGCCCTGTGGTGGGGCATGCCAGGCTCCCCCTGTGCCACGCCCCCTGGCAGGGAGGGCAGTGGAGAAGCCCTGGAGCCCCCTAAGTCGACTTAAAGTCGACTTAGGGCTACTCCACATCCACACTGGCTAAGTCGACTTTCTAAAGTCGACTTAGCCAGCAAAGTCAACTTTAAATGAGGGTTTATAAAGTCGACTTAATTTTTCTTTAAGTCGACTTAAGCAGCTGCTTAAGTCGACTTAAGGAAAATGTAGTGTAGACGCAGAGTAAATTAAGTCAACTTAAGCAAGCTTAAGTCAACTTAATTTGTAAGAGTAGATGCACCCGGGGGTACTAAGATTCTTCCCTCTTTCTGGTTGAAGGCCTTCCCCAGCTCCCCAAGCTGTATGTATCCTCCTAATCTTGGAGTGTTGTTCCAAGTGTGGGTGGTGGGATCTGTAACACTGCCTATCCTTCTGAAGGACCAACCAATATAGCTAGCCCAAGCGACATCAAGAAATGCTGACTCATTAGCTTGCATCAGATCTCACTGTTAGGCTAAGTGCCAAAATATGACACAGATGGGCACAGTACAAACACCTGGACAGGTCAGCCCTGAGCTGTCTATTCAGATTCACATTTCCAGCTTGGCTTTAGTATCAAGATCTATAATGGAAACCCATTCACTGTGGATGAGGCCCTGCATACTATGGACTACCATGGAGGCCTTTTCAGACCTTCGGCCTGCCAATATCAGACTTCTATGTGTTGTCACCTAGAAAGGCAGATTTAAACTACTCATGGAGTAAATGGGGTCACTATATTTGAATTTCTGCCTTGGACACTCTGCCCTACCTGATCACCCCCTTCTCCCTCCATTATATGAGTTAATTTTTTTTAATCCATTGTTTTCCCAGTAGACTTTCCTATGAGACATGCCCCTTTCACTGACCCTGGATTATTGTTCCCCA
Organism: Pelusios castaneus; assembly: GCA_007922175.1. Classification (NCBI taxonomy): domain Eukaryota; kingdom Metazoa; phylum Chordata; order Testudines; family Pelomedusidae; genus Pelusios; species Pelusios castaneus. The sequence continues at coordinate 406,164 of ML686047.1, forward strand.
CAGTGTTAGCAGCACACTGCTGTTTGTTAGTCTAAGAGACTGTGTGACAATTTCTATTTTAGCCAACAGCAGGACTAAAGCCTCAGATTTTATATTTGAGAGCTGTAACAGAACTCATTTCCTCTGTGGACTGGACGTGGAGCAGGATGCGTGACAAACACTGACTGGAGAATACACGCAGATTATACCTCGGTTAGAGCATATAAAGTTTTCCACAGTCTGATCTTCATTAATATCAGTGGCAAAGCTTCCATTCCCGGGAATCAAAGCACGGGCAGGGTCCAATTTTTTAGACATTTTGGAACTTTATCATACTGCAGGCTAGAATGAGTCATGACTGAAAAAATCTGCCTGCCAGCATTTCAGCTCAGTAAAAGTAGAGGTTAACTTGATATCCAGGGAAGGGCATTCCAGTCCGTAGGAGTCTGAAAAAATAGTTCCCAGCTAAACAGCACTGTGGAGTTTGGAACAGCCCACAGATTACAGTTGGCACTTCCAAGGCCTAGCTGGCAGGGATATCCTTAACCAAGACAGACAGATTCCCTGCTGTGGCGCTGTTCAGAGAATTTAAAGGGACTAATGAAGTCTCTCTAGCTTGGGTGATATCAGGTCAGTCTTTTTTATTGTTTCTCCCTCCCGTCCCACACCCTTTTGCAGGTCACCGCAGTATGAACAGAAATCACTGTCTGCTGCAATATTTCTGCACACTATGTGCATTTGGATCATACTCAGTTTCTAAATACTGGGACCACTTTGCTTTTTTAAAATTTTATTGTCAGGGGCTGGATAATTTTTCGGAGTATTTGTAACACAATCTGCTTGGCATATTCTGAGCTTTTCCATCTTTATCTGAAGCACCAGGCCCTGGCTACTGTGCCAGGCAGAATGATGGACTCTGAAGTCATTGTTAGCTTTGCATTATTCATTTTATTTTCTTATTGATTAAGAGTGATGTATATAGCACCGAAAATATACACGGCACTCCACAGAGGGCCTGGCAGTCAGTTACTTCATCTGTGACCGTGAAGCAGGGGACTTTGGGGCACAGGTGGCACATTCCCCATATTCGGGAGCCGAGCAAGGCTTTGTCTGTGCCCCGGAGCGGCCCTAATTTATGCTCTGTTTCCTATTTCTCCTACGGGATCCTGGGAAGGAGAGAAGAGATACAGTGAACTCTGGCCCAGCCCTAACATTGTACAGCCATTCTAAATGAGCTGTGGATGTGCCCTGCAGGAGGATTTCTTCACAGAGCTCTTTCTGCCCACTTCAAGACCCCTTTCTTCTTCTTCTTAGGTGGTATCTCCATTACTGGAGGTTTGCAACCATGGTAGCCCATTCCATACAATCCTCTGCTAATCTTTCAATGGATGAATAGTTCTTTTGCCCACCCAGGATACCATATCTTCTTTTTCTGCTGCATGGTCTTCCCTTCCAGAGTCTGTAAACATGCATTGCTTGCTGCCCTACACATCAAAGCTGGCTTTTCACAAGCTCTCTAACTAGCATTTCTTGAGCTCCAGTCACATTATGTTATACATATTTATCACTTAATTTAATACGGTGAAAATTTAAAATTAGGAAGGACGTAAACATTCATGGCCTTCTGAGGCCTCAAATGCAGTCTGTTGTGATTACATGTGCACTGGTCACGGTTCTCAAGGCCAGAGACAAATTAGAGCATCAACACATGCACAAAGAGGTTGACACATGGTAACCAATGGCAACCAAACTTCATAATGTTCAGCAGGCCTTAGTAATTTGCCCAAGGGGAAGAGCATTCCAGGGCCAGCACTTGAACCCACAGTTCCCAGGCTGAATTCTCTGCCTTCCCGAAAATGTTGCTTTAAATATCCCCAGACAACAGATTTTATTACATTCGCATTAACTTTGCTACTGTGTACTGGGAAGAAAAGCATAAAATACTTTGCAAGAGCTAGAAGAGAAACAAATATTAGAAACCCAGGGAAGTCAGAGCCAGAGCCACCCCTAGGGTAGGCCAGATCGGGGCCACTGCCCCAGCCCTGCACTTTGGGGTCCCTGCTCTAGACCAGGTGGGAGACGGGCAGCTACAGCCTGCCTACCAGACTGGAGGCAGGCAGTGGCATACGGAGGAGGCCAGATCCCTGGGCGCCAGCCTACAGGGAAGCAGCCACCCCTCTGGGCCTCCTGCTTCCCCCACCCCTGCTGAGCATCATGAAGGGCTGGCCCAGCGCCCGTCCCAGGCTGGGGAGTGAAGCTGTGCTGTGCTGGAGCAGAAGAGGCAGGCATTGTGCAAGCGGGTAAATGCGAGGGGTGGGGGCGGCAGAGGTCAGTATTGCATTCCCCCTGGCAGCTATAGAGCCCCCTCCCCAGGGGGGAGGCCGCACCATCTTTCAGGAGCCAGGGACTCCTCCTGCCCTAGGGACCTGTGTGCTGCAGAGACTACCACCCCCAATATGTAATACTCCAGCGAGATGCAAAGAGCTGCTAAAAAAATTGGGAAGGTTGCAGGCCCCACTGCAACAGCAGCAGTTACGTCTTCGTATCCAACTAGATGAGAAGGAACTCTCCCAGCGCAGACACTGTGTAAAATATCTGGAGTCTGCTCGGCATAGGCCCCCCTCTCAGGTCCTAATAAGGATCTCACACCACAGGTGGGAGGGAAGGAAGGCTCTGTGGCATACACAGCGATGGTGATTCTCCACAGCTGTGGGGGGTCCGAGGGGAGGGTGCAACTCCTGGCTGACGCACTTTATGACAAGGGCCCTAGAGATGCCTAGAATAAGAAGGGAACAAAGGAGGCATAAAACAGCCTTTCTCCCACTACCCCAGAAAGGGTCTTTATTGGCCCTGTGGACAGCAGCTTATAGAGCAGGGGTCGGCAACCTTTGCTGGCCCCCGTGCCAGCCCAGCCCACCGGACCCCCAGCAGGGGCCACGGGGCCAAAAGGGGGCGGGGCCAGGCCTCCGGTTCCTGGCTGGGGCCGGCTCCTGCCAGGGCTGTCCCTAGGGGAAAGCGAGGCCCAGGGCCAATTGGCTGGGGGCCCCACCCTAGCCCACGCTGGAGAGAGGAAGGATGGGCCGGACTGGCCCGCTCCACCCCTGGGCCCGGCAAAGCAAGGAGCTGGCCCTGGCCGCGACCCTGAGGCAGCTGCCGGGAACTCGCCCCAGCCAAGGCAGCTTCCACCAGGGACTCCAGGCTGCCCCGGCCGAGGCCACATCGCCGGTGGAGGCCGGCCCCAGCCACAGCTGGGGATCGGAGTGTGTGGGGCAGGCCGGAAGATGCCTGTCCCGGCCCGTGCACCCACCCCGCCCAGCATGGCCATGGGGGGGCCACGGCGCAGGCCCCACACTGCCCCATTGGGAGCAGGACAGCGCAGGGCCTATGTAACCATGGGGCGTTGCTCCCCACAACCCCCAAGGATGGCTCTGGCTCCTGCTGGCGGGCGGCCTTTACTTCCCGGCTGGGGCCAGGGCTGGGGCCATCTCCCACTGGCAGTGGTGACTCCCAGTGAGCTGACTCGCCCCGCTCCCCTCCAGCATGGGGGGCGGGCCCCCCCCCAGGCTGATTGGCCCTCGGCCCCCCCCAAGGGACGGACCCAGCAGGGAAGCGCGACCGGTGGGGGCCTGCAGCCGGAGCACATGCTCTTGTGGTCCCAGCCCCCAGGCCGCATTGGGGGCTGAGGCCAGCAGGGGGGGCTGCTCGGCTCACGTGCCATGTTTGGCATGTGTGCCGGGGGTTGCTGACCCCTGTTATAGACTCAAAGGTCAGAAAGGACCAATATGATCCTCTAGTCTGACCCGCTGCACAATGCAACCACAAAACCTCCCCCATCCCATCCTGCAATAAACCTCTAACCTATGACTGAGTTATTAAAGTCCTCAAATTATGATTTAAAGACTTTCAGATACAGAGAATCCACAAGCAAGTGAGCCGTGCCCCACGCTATAGAGGAAGGCAAAAAACCTTGTATTGTAAAGGGGTGAACTTGCTCCTAGAAGCTAACATGCGGCACGAAGTTCATTCTGTTCACCTCTGGGGTGGGTTGTCTGGCGCCCAGTGAGGGTTTGTTTCTGCACCATGTAGAGAACACAGTTCATTTTGGACGGAAGGCCTAACCCTGAAGCAAAGACGATTCAGTTGCAGAACCAATCTCGGCCATGCAGGCCAGGCCCCACCACCTACCAAACCGCTGGTCTTCCCATGGCACTTGCTGTTCAGCCACTTGTGTTTAGGGCCAGAAGAAGCGCAATACTTACAGCTCCGTTTGTAGCTGAACAGCTTGATGGGTCGGTTTTTTCATACAGTTTTTTAAAAAGCCAGCCCACATCTGGCCCTTCCTCTCCCTTTGTTGAGATGCTTTGAAAGCTAAATAGAATGTTATTAAAAATAATCCATCTCATCACACATTTCCTTTTTTTCTTAGCCTTGTTTTCATTCTGTGTATCCGCTGGATGCATTTGTATGAATTGTTTGGTTGGGGAAGCATCTCCTTACCAAGGCTATGTCCACACTGGCAAGGAAGCTTAATTCGAACTAACTAAAGCCCTGGCTACATTAGGCTTTAATTAGTTCAAATTAACTTCCTTAATTCAAACTAATAACTTCGAATAGGGCATTAGAAGTAAGGGTTAATTCGAACTAACTAGTTCGAATTAACCAATGTGGCCATGTTAATTTGAACTAATTTCTTAGTTCGAACTAACCGGCCCATTGAAATCAATGGAGATGCTAATTCGAACTAAGCAAGTGCCATTCATGGCACTTGCTTAGTTCGAACAAATTTTTTCTAGCTCGAATTAAGTTAATTAAACTAACTAATTCGAACTAATTTTAGTAAGTGTAGACATAGCCTTCAAGAGAAGCAGTCTGTCTCACCAGCTTTCTCTACCTTTCTGACCTATTTTACCTATCAATGTTTTATTTTAAAAAAGATCTAACTCCTATCATCTGGCAGGCCACCTTAGGCACCTGGCTAGCAATTGATCCGGGGGTGACTCGCTTTGCAAGGATGCCAGGCCCCTTTGGGGTTTGCTGTGATGACTGACAACTGCGATGGCTGAGAGCTGATGCAAGAATGGGCCCGATCCTCTGAGGCATCCATGGGAGCCAACAGCGGTTGCAGGGCACTTGGAAGTACTCAGCTGCTCTCAGAATCGGGCCCCTTCAGTTGCCCCTCCAGCCTGCTGGCAATGTGGAATTTCTCATTGCAAAGAGAACAAAACCACACAGACCATTGCTGGCTCTCCCCACCCCCCACCTGCATACACCCCCACCATGGGAGTCTTATTTCTGTGAAGCCTCCACAGAGCTGGCAGGTTTGTGCTTTAAGACAGACATCAAAGTCCTGTCTGGAATGCGTGTGGCTGTACCTGGCCGCGAGAAACGCGGAGCCAATGATCATTAAAGAGACACTGGGATTGTTATCGAGCCATAAAATCAAGGGGAAGTTGAGCATCAGACCTGCCAACAATACGTGTTATTGTTCTTCCCGCACAGCACTTTATTAAGCACTATAATCATGTTAATATTCATGTACCTCGGCAGCCATTTCTTTTACTGTGAGCTTTTCAACACGTTCCATGCCGGAAAGTGCTTTTCTTGCATCTTCAGGCAATTCATTCCCCCTCAGGGCAACAGGTGTTTGGTCCATGTGGCACCCAGACAACGTCCCTCTCGCCATAAAGAAAAAGGGGATTTTCTCTTCCTTTTAAAAAAAAAAAAAAAAGCTAATGAATGCTGCTGTGTTCACACCATAACATTATTTCACTATAGGTAGACCAAGACAGCTGTGAGCTCTTTGCCCCCCCCCCCAAAGATCTCGCTCCTCTGCTTTGTGTTCCCCACTGTGGAGAGGGCTCTCTGCCATATTAGCTGCATTTGCAAATTTCAGTGGCAGAAGCCATTGGAGTTCTGTTATGAATGGGTTTATGGTCAAAATAAAAGTTGGACAATTTAGAGCGGTCTTCCTCTGTAGCGTGGGGCATGGCTCACTTGCTGGTGGATTCTCAGTACTTTAAAGTCTTTAATTCATGATTTAAGGACTTTAATAACTCAGTCATAGGTTAAAGGTTTATTACAGGAGTGGGTGGGTGAGGTTCTGTGGACTGCATTGTGCAGGAGGTCAGACTAGATGATCATATTGGTCCTTTTTGACCTTAGAGTCTATGAGTCTATGAACATAGGTCTATCTTTCAAACACATTGGCCAGCGCTCAGGATGTTCAGGTTCTGGGAGCTTGGATTGGCCTGTTGTAGAGAAAGGAGCTGTTTGTGAAATTCAGCATTGGACTGAGACACAGAAGAATATTCTCTGGGAGGGAGGCTTTTAATCCACTTGCAATTGCCATTCCTTTTTCTGTCACCCAGGTGGCAATTTGCTGACAGAGCCATTACTTTAAGGTGGGGCCAGAAAATAAAACTTACTGTTTGTCAGGCTGGATCAATAGGCACTTACAATTTCACATATCACCTGCCATATTCAAGTATGTCTTCACTCAGAGTTAACCTATGCTTTTAGTTGGATGTTCCCCATGACCACTTCCTGTCCACACACTAAACTCTCCAGCTGAGCTTAGTGGTGCTTTCAACCCAAATTAGCTGGCTTGTTTGGGGATGTAGACTCAAGTCACAATGCTGCTTTCTTTCATTCTAGAACCCACCCACTCTGGGAAGTCTAGACATAGGCTAAACCACTCACATTAGAAATCCTCCAGTGCCTTCCCACAGTTCTCCCTGTGTGTCCAGAGGGATAGACAAATCCCTTCACAATTCACTGGGAAGGAAACCATAGAGCAGCTCAGCCTGCTGCAGCACAAAGAATATGGGATCTACCTTTGCAGTGTAGACGCTCACACCCGCAGAAGGCTAACCTGGGTGCTGAGACAGTCAGAACCAGCTGCTGGTGACTGGAGTTAACTGCAGTGAAGACGTACAGTGAGTGTCCCATGACCTATGACCCAAAGATCAATAGGTCCCACTGCGCCCTCCTCTCTGCGGCCCACTCTTTTCCAGAGCTGATTCTCTTTGCCCATGGCTCAAGACCTCTCCCATGGCCCTGCTAGCCTACAGCCTTGGAGATGTGTCTCTTCACTCCACATGTCCACAACATCCAACCCACTGCTCTTCCACTGAATATGTCCAGTACATGGCAACAGCTTATCCCCTAGATGGGCCACCACAGCTGCAACTGCTAAATTTGTGCCAACCAGCTTGGAGACCCCATGGCTCAGGCTTCTTGCCTTCCTGATTCTCCCCTGGAACTCGCTGCTTGCCCAGCAGCTGCTCTAATTCAAAGCCAAATAAACACAGGGCCCTAGGCATGAACCTCTGTGGGCCTATGTTTGCCTTTGAAAATGGCAGATCTGAGTTTGGACTGTGACTGATGCTGGTCATGAATTTGGGGGGGATTTTCCATTGTTCATCCACACCATTTCTCAAGGACAGGCTGGAATATCAGGCAGAAAGAGAGAACGGGCCCCATCCAGGAAATCCAAAACCCGCTCACCTGAAATGTAGGAGAAGGAGGTTCAGGACCCTGCTCCACCTGGATCTCCTCTAGCCCAGGGGAGTTTTTAACCACTGGGCCACTGGCTGTCCTAGGGAGAGTCTCACTCTACTTTGTCGTGACAAAATTTCAGTTCACAAATGTTTTCTCCCAATGCAGAGTGAAACCCAATTCCCCAAACTCCCAAAATGGAATTCTTGTTTCCCAGCCAGCCCTAATTGTGACTCCATTAGACAAATGACTATTGACATAACTAATCTTCAGACAAAGTTAAGCAGCAGAAACCTATCAGGATTTGACTGTAACCTGCATAGCTAATGTAGGCAGGGTTTCCTAGGCTATCTTTGCGGTTGACAGATTGAACAAAGAAAGTGTAATACACGGTAGATTAAGTGGCAGGAAGTTTATTTTGGGATTAGAACATAAAGAGATGTCTATGGCCCTGGGATTTATTTTTCAACATCCTCTCTGGGCTAGACAAAGTTTTCTGAAAGGTAAAGGTGTGCTGTAATCAGATCACAGTAAACTATAATATGACAGTTGTAAGATAATTTAGAAAACAGCTAATTTGGGGTATTGTTTCATTTGCAAATACCATGAAATCTCTTCTAAGCGGCCGCTCAGAAGACAGAGAGAATAGAACAGAATCATATTCAACAGATTTGAGGATACTTTGGGATGGGTCACTGCTAAGGGAACACTGGCTCACAATGAGAGCCGTTGCTGTTTGTCTCCCATGTGTCACATTTTATTAGGTGACTTGGGTGACAAAATAGCTGGATAAAGATAGCCTGTTATACGGCTTTATCTCTGTGTGGCAAACCTACAGCCCTCAGACCTTAACTTTCCATTGACTTCACGTTAGCACATTTTTCTGCCCCTGCAGCACACCTGTGAGGTGACCATCTTGCAGGGCTGCAGAGCTTGATGAGACCCTTTACAAGTCAGAAACACTATTGTGAAAATGATCTCTTCTTCCAGAACATATCTCATCTTTCCATTGTCCTCCAAAGGCTTTGAACCAGACTATGGCTATGTCTACACTTGGAAATTTAAGGCGACTTTAGCTAAGTCGACTTAACTAAGTCGACTTTAAGTCGACTTAGTCAAGTCAACTTAGTGAGTTTACACTTAAATTTTAAGTCGACTTTGGGGGGGAACTTACAAAGTCAACCTAGAACGTCACACTGGATGCCTAGGTCGACTTCTAGGGGCTAGGGGGACCTAGGGCAGGTCCATGGGGGCAGAGGGGGCACCTTTTGCCCAGTGCCAGGGGGCTTAGCCTTTGCCCCATTGTACATAGGTAGAATGGGGCAAAGGGGGACAGGAACCCTGCCAGGGCATAGGGGAAGGGTAGGCAGGGCTCTGCCCTGTGTGGGGGCATGCCAGGCTCCTCCTGTCCCCCCCCCCCAGCAGGGAGGGCATTGGTGCAGTCCTGGTGTAGCCCTAAGCCAACTTAGGGCGACCCCATGTCCACACTGGCTTAAGTCGACTCTAGGGAGTCGTCTTCAGCCTTAAGTCGAATTAAAACAAGGTTTAATGAAGTCGACTTAATTTTCATTAAGTCAACTTTATTTTCCTTAAGTCGACTTAAGCAAGTTGCTTAAGTCGACTTAAGGAAACTGTAGTGTAGACGCAGGGTAAATTAAGTCGACTTAAGCAAGCTTAAGTTGACTTAATTTACAAGTGTAGGCGAACCCTATGTGTGCTCACAAGCCATAGGGTGAAATTGAGATCTGTCATATGCTCGGCTGTACACAAAAGGCACAAAAATCACTGAAGCTTTATTGAAGTAGGGCCCTCTTACTCTAAGAATGTCCACATAGAGACTTGCACCAGAGTTACATGAGGGGGAAATTATGACCAATTTTGCTATTTTAATTCCAGTTTCCAAGCCAAAAGGTCTCTGTTTAGTCACAAAGCATGTACAAGAAGGCAGAGCAGAAGTGCAGGCCTCCTGATGCTGTGCCACGGACCCTCACCTTGCGGGGCTGCCTCAGTTCATTCCCTGTGTGCCTTGGAGCTTATGCAGAGAAGACCAACACAAAGTCAATCAGTGGCAACTTCTGCCCATGATTTCTGGGAGTTAAGGAGTCCTTTTATTAGCAAGGCTGGTTTTTGTTATTGCAATCGAGCCCACTGATTCCACAATAAGAACTGAACTACGCAGTTTTTGTACCAGTACAGTAACATAGGTTTGGATGATAGGTGAGATTTATCAAGAGTTATATTGGTACAGCCCTAGTGCAGACACTGGGGTAAAAATGCTTTGTACCAGTATAGCTTATTTCCCCATCTTTGTACTCCTATCATTAGCTATGTCTACATTCAGAAAGTTAGGTCGACTTTCTTAAGTCGACTTTCTAAAGTCGACTTTAAATAGACCTTATTAAGTCGACTTAGAGAGTCTACACAAGACTCTTAAGTCGACTTAAAAGTGCTCCTATTAAGTTGACTTAGAGAGTCTACACTAGACTCTCTAAGTTGATTGGATAGGTCGACCAGGAAGCTGCTCGCGGCTCCATCCCGGCGAGAGCCAGCTGGCTCTCCCAGGACCGAGAAGCCGCTCGCAGAGATTTGAAAGAAGAGGTTGGACAAGCATCTGTCAAGGAGGGTCTGGATTTGCTTGGTCCTTCCTCAGTGTTGGACTAAATGACTTTCTAGATCAGTTTTACAATCATTTTCCTGACGGAAAATTTTTCTCGATCAATTTGACTGCATATGTGGTAGATTAGGGTAGAATCTTGCCCTATAATTACCTTTTAAGTGAGATGAATGCAGGGAAGGCACAGTCTGGGGTAGCACACATGGCATCTTGGAATTCACCCATTTTGTCACCACATTCGAGCCTCGATCCTGTCCTCTGTTCACTCCAAGCTTCTACTGGCTAATGCAGGAGTTTGGACTGCAGAATCAGACCTTCCCTTCCTTTCACCTGCTCCTGTGGTATGTACACCTGTAGTTTGTTAGCCACACGCTCAGTTACACTGTGGAGTTTCCCCAAGTTCAAAGCCAGTCTGGTAGCTTTGTACCCTGCCAGAAGATGTTTTTCCTCTTCACATGGCTTCTTTGTGTGTGCTTTATAGCTTTAGGAGCAACATCTTTTAATCTTATTTTTGCCTCTTTTTAAGATATCCTAAATAAAAAGCAACAAGAAAACAGGCCACTGTAGACACCCTAAGGCCTACTCTACACACACAAGTTACAGTGATTTAACTATAGCAGTGTAATTAAAGAGGCACCTTCTCTCCCCCCGCCCCCACATCTCCAGTGTAGACACAGTTAGATCAGTATTAAAAATGCTGTATGGTAAGGAGAAGCCATATGGGTATAAGACATCTTAAAATCAATATAACTGCACGTGCACTAAGGCTTATACCGGTATAAATCTAGCAGTAAAAATCACAGCCCTAACGAATATAGTTATATTGGCTCAAAAAAGCTGTGTATAGATCAGACCTAAATCGGTTTCTAAACTGAGGCCTGGTTTACACTTAAGATTTAGAATTTAGATTGACCTAGTTACATTGCTTAGGGGTATGAAAAATCGGCACCTCTGATGATGCAGCTATGCCAACCTATCTCCCTGTTTAGACACAGCCAGGTTGACTGAAAAATGCCTCCAACAACCTAGCTCTCATTGCCCAGGGAGGGAGAATTCCTCAAGTGACAGAAAAATCCCTCTGTCATGGTAGGCTGTGTCTGTACCAATCATGGGCTCATGCTACGCCCCTGTGGGCCCTATAGTGTAGATGTGGCCTCAGTTAGTTAAACTGCACATAAAATCCATTTCCTCACAAATCAGATGCATTCATTTAAGTAACTTGCTATACTGGGCTACACGTGGAGTGATATGGAAATAGCTATTCCCTAGTAACTTCATGTGTGGACATTATTGTCCTAGAATAAGAGTGCCCTGTTCCTATTTAACTTAATCCGCTTTCAAACTGGG